>CM024726.1:5718753-6076198 GCA_014182545.1 Eucalyptus globulus
TTTTTCTTAATGGGAATTAACCTTACTTTTATTAGGCACACTGCTTTTTCATGCCCCCTAGTTTGTCGAACTTTTTGCTCTTTGAACTTTTGTAACTCTTATGACTTTCGAGATATTTTTCACATTTTCTCATAAATGTCGATTGTATGTGGTCAATCCATATGACTTGCCCTAGTGAAGGGAGATGATTACCGCTCGGGGGTTAAGAAATGAATAATCATGCCCAAATTGGTTAAAGCAATGGGTATCGTTGTTTGGGTAGAGAAGGAAATGCTCTTCTTCATCTTAGGATGAGTGAAGCTCTAATGAGAATTCCTTTGAAGCTATCACCGGAAGATTGATGCAAGTGAAAGTAATAGAATCTTTCTCAATCTTCACTCTACAACACAACCATAATCTCTTATGTTGCCCCAATGTAGGGTCGTTCTCGATAGGGGTACTTTGAAGAGATCAGTGCAACGCCTAGGATTGATGAATTAAACGCCTTTATCATTTCGATCTTTGCGCTCAATGCAAATGAATCCTTCGTCCTAAGAGAAGGTCGCCTTTCACTCAATTCTCAAAAGTGTTTGAAGGATGTGTTTGGAAATGGTTTGCCTTTCCTCATCCTAAGTATCCTCTACTTGGCATGATTAACATCTCCATTTCACTCTACTAAGATCGTCTGAGTAGATTAATCTCCATAGGGAATTCTGATTCAAAATGAATAATCCCCAAAATGAGAAAAAGATAAAAATGATGTTCGAAAAGCTTGTAGAAAGTTTTTTTTTTTCAATTATTCATTTTTGTGCTTATCCCTAGGAAAGCGCAAAAGGTTCTTTTTTGTAATGGAAATTCTCCTTCTTCTTCTTTTTTTGAGAATGAGGGTAGTTACCTGTTGTCGCGACCTCTCTTTTTTCGGCGCCTGCAATCGGGTACGAGCGCCTAAAGGAGGCTAATGGCTCGGCTGAATTTATTAAGCCCGGACTCTCCCAAATCCACCAATTCACGACTTTAATAATCTAAAATTTTAACCTGTAAATTAATTTTAAAGCGGAGTCGCCACTAATCGGTTTGGGGTGGGTCGATTAGAAACCCTAAGCGAAGTATCGGGAGAAATATTCGCTCGCGCAACCAGTAGAAATTAGGATCGGGGACTTGATTACACTAGTTAATCACTAATGCCCTTTCGGTACCTAATCTTGTTTAAACCCTAAGGCTTTTTGGATTTTTGAGAGATTTTCCATGCATTTTTTGGGAGGAAAACATTTTTGAGTATTTTTCTCATTTTTTGGACATAAAAGGGATTTTTGGTTTTTTTTTTTTTTGGAAAAATACAAGTCTTTTTGGCTTTTTCTGAATTTTTTGGCTTTTTCATGAATTTTTGGCTTTTTTGGATTTTTGGCATTTTTTTTTGGAAAATATGAAATATTTTTTTATTTTTTATTTCGAAAAATAAAATATTATTTTTATTATTTTATTATTTTTCGATTTTCTGAAATTAAAACATTTTTTAATAATAATATTATTTTTTGATTTTTCTTTTTTTATTAAAGTATTACATAAAATAATGAAAAGCCGACCCGAGTCGGGATCTACGGGTTGGTCCGACCTCGGTCGACGACCCAAAGGCGGACGGGGCTCGCGTTGCGGGCCCAACTCAGTTTTTTTTTAAAAAAGCAAATTGCAGCCCAAAAGCAAAATAGGCCCACTTCTCTTAGGCCCGCACAAATTTGGCCCGCGCGACTAAATCCTAGAGGAACCGGGTCATCCGCCGATCCGACGACCCGACTTCCGCCGCCCCAAATTCGCGAAACCCTACCTAGATCCAACCCACTTGACGACCCGTCTTAGCCCTCGCCGACCCGGCTCGGAACCCTCAAGATCCGCGATCCGCGGCGCCGGGAGGGGTGGCCGGAATGTCACCGAGTGGTGACTCGATGACGGATGGCGCTAGGGTTCCGCGACAACGACGGGCGGCTACCGGGTCTCAAAAAAAAACAACGGCGGCAACGACGACGGGTGACTACCGGGTTTTCTGGGATGGCGTGGGCCCCGCTTGGGCGAGATCTCGGTGCGCGATAAGGTGTGAGGGCAGCAGCCTGTCATTACCCGCCAACGGCGAGAGTGTGGCACGGCGGCGTTGCTGGTCGGCGAGACGGCGCGTCAACCGCATTTCAAGTCTGCCGGCCTCGGGGTAGGTCACGGCGATGGCATCGGGGTGTGGACAGCACAGCGGCGGTCGACGGCGTGCCTCGCGAGGCAACGGCGGCGACGGCGACTCACGCGGATTTCCGGATCTCGCGCCCGTATCTCGACCTTTCTTCCTCCGCCCTCCACTCACTCGATCTGGACGGCGTCGGGCACGGCTCGACAGGCGTCGGGGGAGGACCGCAACGACGGTGGGGTGTCAAAACGTGGCGATCCGGTGCAAGGTGACGGCGTCGGGTGGTCGGGAGCTTTCGGCTTGGCGCAGTGGATGGCGTCGCGCAGCATTGACGGCACCTCCTTTCTCCTCGAATCCGACCTTCCTCCTCCGATTCCTCTCTCGTTCAGCCCCTTCACCCGCCGGATCTCTCTCACTCGGGCCGATCCGAGCCTCCACCGGCCGGATCTCGACCTTCCTGGACTCGCTGCCGCGGCCTCCCCCGAAGTCTCTCGGTGGGAGGTCAGCCGAGCTCGCGACCCGAGTCCTCTCAAGCTCGCTCTTCGATTCTTCCCGAAGTCTCTGGGAAGATCTCGAGCTCGCTCCTCCCGTTCATCAACGAAGGTGGTGCCCTTTATAGGCGAGGGAATCCGGTCGACGCAGCCACCGCCGATCCCCTTCGCGTGCCGGGCGGTTCTCCTCGGCTGAACCGGCGTCCCATCCGAGCTCATCCAGCGAAGCATGCTTGGCTGACCATTCTCGGGAGGATGCGCCGACCTTTCTCAGGGCATCAATTCTAGAAGATACCTGGACATTCACAAGCATATTAAAGAGTACCTGGATATTCACAAGTACTAACATGAAGGATATTTGGGCCTTTGCAGGCGTCGAAATGGGTATTTGGCTGACCATAGGCATTGAATGGGTATTTGGATGATCACAATTATGAATTCTTGGGGGATACTTGGACATTCACAAGTATCGAAGGGTACTTGATAATTGGAAATATTGAGAACATACCTTGGATATTTGTGAAGGTCTCTCACCTCTTGGTAATGGGAATGTCGAGGGCGTGCCCCGCTTATTTATGAAGGTCTCTCACCTCTTGGTAAAGGGGAATATCGAGGACGTACCTGGGATATTCGTGAAGGTCTCTCACCTCCTGATAATTGGGAATATTGAGGACGTGCCTCGCATTTCCATGAAGGTTTCTCACCTCCTGGTAAAGGGGAATATCGAGGGGGTACCTGAGATATTCGTGAAGGTCTCTCACCTCCTGGTAATTAGGAATATTGAGGACGTGCCTCGCATATTCATGAAGGTCTCTCACCTCCTGGTAAAGGGGAATATCGAGGACGTACCTGAGATATTTGTGAAGGTCTCTCACCTCCTGGTAAAAGGGGAATATCGAGGACGTATCTGAGATATTCATGAAGGTCTCTCACCTCCTGGTAGTTGGAATATCGAGGACGTACCTTAGATATTCATGAAGGTCTCTCACCTCCTAGTAATTGGGAATATCGAGGGCGTACCTAAGATATTCGTGAAGGTCTCTCACCTCCCGGTAAAGGGGAATATCGAGGACGTACCTGAGATATTCGTGAAGGTCTCTCACCTCCTGGTAAAAGGGAATATCGAATGTAGCACGAGGCTTACCTGGATGGCCGTAGGCACTCAAAAGGGCTAGAACACCTGGGTAGCCACAGGTGTACAAAGTACTGGGATACTTGGATGAACACAAGTATTTAATGATACAACCTGGGACCACTCAGTTGGTCCAAGTGTAGAAAGCATACCTGGGTAGGCGTTGGCACACAAAGCAGTGGAATGCTTGAACAGCTGTTATATTTGGGGACAACTTGGGCAAGTTAAGTGTCATGAAAAGGATGTACCTGGACAACGGTGGGTACTTGACGATATGGGGATACCTAGACATCAATAGGTATTCCAAGAGATACTTGGTCAGTCACAAGTATCAATACTCTGGGGACAACTTGAATAGGTCGAGTGTCAAGAAAAAGGAGTATCCGGACGGTGGCTGGTACTCAAAGACAATGGGATGCTAAGACAGTTGCAAGCATCGAAACTCAAGAGACAATTCGAATAGGTCGAGTGTCAAGAGGAGAGTACTTAGACAGTGGTAGGTATTCAACGATAAAGGGGGATAGGGATATGCTTACCTAGCAATACCTCTAATCTCTGAGAGTATGTCTGTTATTAACACAATATGCACACATGATTGTATATGCTGTAAATTCATGAGTTCAAATGAGATTCATGCATGATAATTTTGTCAGTTTTGTATCATTCGAATTCCACTAGGGAAGATTTTGAAAGACAACATTTATTTGGAATATAGATGCTTCGAGCATGCCGATGAGGGACTTTCTCCCGAGAAAGGACTTTCCGCTCACTCTCATGGAAAAGGCTATCCTGACCATTGATGCAGGATTCATAAGGACCACACTATCTCACTGTCATCATGTCAGCAGGGGTATGAGTATTCTCGCAAACGGTACGACTTTACCAATGTGAGAGGTCTTTGTTGAATCTGTGATGAGTTCTTAGTCAGTGGCTCATCGAAGGGGACCATCAAGGTTGAAGCTGATGGACGAAAATGTTCCATGATCATCTCCGGGTTTACGAGTCAAGAACCCTGCGAAAAGAGATAGAGTAATCTTGCTCATACTTCTCCGAGCGACGCTTATAGACATATGAAATCCTGCGTTAATTGAAGTGCCCCTAGTCTGAAGAGACTTTTACAATGGGATGCAATGTAGGCTTGACTCATGTGTAAAAAGGTAGAGCTGGTGATTGCCTTGGCATTTGTCACCAGTCTTTCTTCTCACTGTCAAATGGAGGTTCTATGGACCACAATAGCAACATTTTATTGGCTGCATTTTTTACCGGGGGGCATTGGCCTTGCTTTTACCAGGCACACTGCTTTTTTCATGCCCCTATTTTTTTATTCCAGTTCTTCTTTGATGGGCATTGACCTTGCTTTTACTAGGTACACTGCTTTTTTATGCCCATGTTTTTTATTCTTGTTGCTTGAGAGCTGATCTTGACAAGTTTAATCGAAGCACCGTTATTAGACTCTTGAGTCTTCGTCTTCAACCGACGCTCAGGCTATGACAATAACTTCTGCTTTGCCTCCATGTGAGGGTGAATTTATAGACTCAATTGAGTTGTACAATGGATACAAGTGCGTAAAGAAAGAATTGCTCTTCATGACTTTAGGGCACTTAAATTAATGTGAGTGTTCATATGCAATAAAGACACCCAAAGATTGATGCAAGTGCGAGCAAGAAAATTTCTATCTCTCTTCTCACCTTGTGATGCTGCTTCCCTTCTAATCTGCCCCGGTGTAGGGGTTGTTCTTGACGGGGGTATGAGAGAAGCTTCACAAATGAATGGGGCTCAATGGGGTGAGCGATGGAATGCCTCTCACTATTTTGGTTATCGTACCATTCGCGAGAGAACTCTTTTTACCCCGCAGCCATGGAATCTTCTCGCACTCATCTCACAAGTGTATAGATGGGGGGACTGTGTGTAGGATATGGCTTGCCTGTCATCATTCTGACACACCTCATCCAGCATGCTCAATTAATCTTGTATTCTTCACTTAGCTGTCTATTCTAATAATCCTCAGTGGAATCAATGACTTAGACAGACGAAATCATCATGCATAATTCATCTGGAAGTGACATGCAACATTTTGAATATGATGGAGTTTGAACTCTTCAAAACAAGTGAATGGTTTTGACTCGAAAAGACCCTATTGACAACTTTAGGAGTTAACATAATGGTGTTTCCAAATATGTTAGATTTTGAACATCAAAAGGGTTATTCGCAAATGGACGTCGATGGTTGTCCCTATTGATTAGGAATATGACACATGAATGATCAGCCGGGGTTGGGAATCTGATCGGGCATCTCTCGTTTGCCCCGCAGAAGAGAAGATGTACAAGTAGATCAATTAGTTTGGCCAAAATTAAATGTGAGTTGAGGCCTGAAGATTTTCTGTCATTTGCTTTGGCAATACTTGAGACGCCATTTTGCTTAGGAGAGTTTGTCATGCCTCTCATTGATTTGTTATCTTTGTTTTTGACAGTCAGTTAATCCTACAACAAACAAGACATGCTTCTCATTGATTCGTTATCCTTGCTTTTGACAAATCGTGTGATCCTGCAACAAACAAGAGGGAATGTGTTAGTCATGAACTCTTTCAAGAGTCGAATAACTGGAATCGATACAACTTTACCCTTCACTGGTTTGCAGATGATTGGGTGAACCTGAAGTGAGAGAGGGACATGAAGTCTTATGTCCCTTGCTTCATTAGGTCAATTATTCTCTGAATTAGCTCCTGGATGACATGTCTTTTTACACGAAGCCCGGTGAATTTGATGTGGGTCATTTCCACGTACTAGCTTGGCCAATATTGATTTGCCTAACCATTGAGTTTGGTTCTTGAGTTGTGATGCTCCCTGTCAATAGGGGGAATATGTCAAAAGTGAATTCAAAGAAGTGGGAGTATTAGAAACGATACCAAATTACTCTTCTCCAAAGCTTGTATGTGCTAGCTCCTAAAGATATTTGAATGTCGATGATGGCCTCTTTATCTTGGCATAGATTAATGTTTCCTTCAATTGGCCTTCCTCTTTTGTGACCATGTATGCATGATTGTTGGTCGTTGATTCATCTTCAACGCCTTCTTTCTGTGGAATTTCTCCTTCTGTCTTTAACTATAGCATCATTGGGCAAAAGTCATGTACCTCAAGCTTCTATGGAATCTGAGATCAAAAGTCTCAAGCTTTCTGATGGCAATTACTCTTCGGAAGAATACGCGTTTGGAGTGAAGTTTCTAGATTCCAACATCATTGTCCAGGGTGTGGGGCTATAGATCGCTTTTGACTGTCTAGATTTTCTCCCGTTGATGTAATCACTTTAAAGGAAGAGAAGCAAATCCTTCTTTGTGCTTCTTGGCTCGTTGAAGCTGGAAGTCCTGTCAATGAACTCGGGACATCCTGTCTTGAGCTATCATGCTATGCATGCTTCAAGTTTGATATTATGCCTGTGCCTATTACATCCCATCCTTCGTTTCCTGTAGATGGAAGAGAGAAGATGTCATTTTCGACATTATGTTCAGG
Organism: Eucalyptus globulus; assembly: GCA_014182545.1. Classification (NCBI taxonomy): domain Eukaryota; kingdom Viridiplantae; phylum Streptophyta; class Magnoliopsida; order Myrtales; family Myrtaceae; genus Eucalyptus; species Eucalyptus globulus. The sequence goes on from CM024726.1 coordinate 5,726,029, forward strand.
GAATAGGACTTACCATTTTGAAACGTGATGATCCTTTCTGTTTGCCCCTGCTTTCTTGGGAGGGTGTCATTGAATTCGGTGAGTTCACATAATGTGCTTGCTTCAAATGCCCCCTGTCACACTAAGTCAAAGGGGACGGGAATGATCTTCTGAGACATGAAGTGAGTGAGTCAGAAAGACAAACATGATTAAATTTATCATCTTTTTTGAAAGATTTTGGTGATGAAGTGTTTTTTGTTTTCAAAATATGTATTCGGAGGAGAAAAAGCATGAGGAAGCCCAGCCCTCAGTATTCTTCTTGGATGATAATTTTTTCATGGTTGGATAGCATCACCGGACTGGTTTGGGATACCGCCTCATGCTCTCAAAATATTTTCAACTTTATTTAATAGGTGGTTTTACATTTTGGAAAAGTGTTTTCAAAAGTTAGTTCCTCAAGCGGAACCGATGTTGAAAATAAAAACAAGCCGTAACTTAAGAAAGAGGTACGAGTTCCCACGTAGGGGAATACGAAAGGAAATTAAAAAGGGTTCTACTCGAGCGGGCCTGCACCCATTTCCCTTTACGGTCCTTCATTGATGGTGTCCATGAAAAGGTCTCCAAACATGGTGGTCATGTCATCTGGCCCTTCTTTCTCTGTTGCTAAGGGTGGCACTTCATTGCCTGAATAATGCCCGGCCTTCACTAGCCCTTGATGAATGTCAACGGTATGCGATTCGACATTTCTGCTCCGACCGTCTTCTAACTGAATACGCATTTACTTTGTCGGTGTGATCGTGGAGCGAATTGCTCGAATGAGAAAGCTTTAGTAACTAACAGGTTCTGATTCGACTTTTGAGGGCGAAACACTCATCAGTCGAATGCCCCACTTTTTCCATGTGATAGTCGCATATCTTTGACAGGTCATAGTTGGAAAAACTTTCAGCGTTAGGTCGCTTTGGCTCAATCGAAAGGAGGTTCTGCTTTCGGAGGATTGCCAGTACCTGTGACGGAGATCCAGGAAGAGGAGTAAATTGTCTCTTGTTACTGTAACGCTGGGATGGCTGATGGCTGGTGGTCTGTTGTTGTCTTGCACTTGTTTGAATTGTTGGAGAATGATTGTAGGTCACATTGACATCTACTAGGGGTTCTTTATCTTTCTTCATGCTGAACCTGCCCGTGGATGCAGTGTTCGGAACCAACCATCCCTCAACCCTATCTCGATTTGCTCCCTACTGAATGAGTTGATTAAATGATTCGGTGATCGTGGTTACCATTCGATTGCGGTACTCGTAAGGGAGGGTTTTGATAAACATCTTTCTCAGCTCAAAATCGGTTGGTTCAGACTGATTTGGGCGGCGATTCCTCCATCGGATAGTATATTCTTTGAACGATTCATGCTTTTTCTTTTCGGTTCGCTCAAGGTCCTCACGAGAAGGGGTAATGTCCATTATGAACTTATATTGCTTGAGGAATGCCTCACTCACCTCGCTCCATGTTTCGAGGAGATTCATGTTCTTTGTAATGTACCACCTCAAGGCAGGGCCTATTAGACTTGATTGGAACAACTGGATCATTAATGGTGCATTATTAACGTATTGGGTCATTCGAACCAAGTACATTTGCAAATAAGCCCTAGGGCAAGTCGTGCCATCGTACTTCTCAAACTCAGGCATTTTGAATTTTTCCGGCATTTTGACATTAGAATAAATGGAGAGGTCCGTCAAAGTAGGATCTTGGAGGCCTTGCAATTGTTTCAACTTCTCCTCAAGCTTTTCGAGGCGTTTTCATGCTCGCTTTAGACAAACCGTCCGGCCTAGCTTTCGATCATGGTTGGGTGGAGATCATCCTCCACTTCGGGCATGTTATCGTCGGTATCTCCACCTTGATCACCCCTAGTAGATGATTGTGGCAACAATACCTCGATTGAGGCCGGGCCGGGAGTAAGTTTGCCCTGGATGGAGTCCATCTGCTTTGAAAGTTGTTGAAGCACATTGAAGACTTGCTTCATTTCACTTTCCATGACCGCAATACGGCTTGGTACATTTTCTTCGGCCATTCTTGCTCTTGCTTTTGAACGAGTCTGGATCGGCGAACGTTGACGTTCCGTGATTACCTAGTCATGAGTAAACAAACGTGTGTGAATACAAGGCGTAAATAGGAGTCGGTCCATGATGACAACCTAATCCTACTATTTTTGTTTATTCATGAAAAGGTAGAGGATTTCCTAAACATGGTTTCAAAAGGGCACGTGACATGTTAACATGAGCTAAAAAGATTTTCAATTTGAAAGGCGAAGAAAGCATGAGTTGCAACAAATTTTGAAAAAGGTTTCTATCCTTTTTTTAGGCAAATGAAAATTCTTACGGAAAAGAATTTTGTAACATGCTTGAGAATAAAAACATCAACTGAAAGTAAATTTTTTTAGCAAAAGTTTTTTTTTTGTTTTGTTTAAAACTTTATAACAATTACTTTCAAATTTAAATGGCCGTGATATTAAATCCTAGACTAATCATGGACCACTCAATATATACAGGAAGGTAAGTAAATTACACGAAATAAAAACTTACTTCACATGAGAAAATTGATGGCAATCACATAGACATGCGCATGATATGTGCGGCTCGATTTCTAACTGAGAAGGTTTGTTGAGATTAAAAGGATATCCGCCCGTCGCAGTCTCACGTTAGCAGCATACCCTCCTAACCTCGGCTAAGAAATTCGGGGAAAAGAAAGGCAACCTCTACATCGCAGTCTCGCGTTCGAGGTTGTATCATTCTTAACACCATCCTAGAAATCCTATGGCGGCCCAGGTCCAGCGGCCGGGTTGTGTGTGCCATGTGTAGTGCTAAAACATTTAAGGATGCACAGCAGTTTATAATCACAAAACATTTTATTTTAACAGAATAAAAAAACTTTAAGCTATTACCCTGCACAAAAGAAAAAAACCCAAGTCAGCAAAGCATTTAAACAAAGATAAAATGGCCTAAGTCCTCAAAGTCCCCAGTGGAGTAGCCAAGTTGTCGCGACCTCTCTTTTTTCGGCGCCCGCAATCGGGTACGAGCGCCTAAAGGAGGCTAATGGCTCGGCTGAATTTATTAAGCCCGGACTCTCCCAAGTCCACCAATTCATGACTTTAATAATCTAAAATTTTAACCTGTAAATTAATTTTAAAGCGGAGTCGCCACTAATCGGTTTGGGGTGGGTCGATTAGAAACCCTAAGCGAAGTATCGGGAGAAATATTCGCTTCTGCGCAACCAGAGAAATTAGGATCGGGGACTTGATTACACTAGTTAATCACTAATGCCCTTTCGGTACCTAATCTTGTTTAAACCCTAAGACTTTTTGGATTTTTGAGAGATTTTCCATGCATTTTTGGGAGGAAAACATTTTTGAGTATTTTTCTCATTTTTTGGACATAAAAGGGATTTTTTGGTATTTTTTTTAAAAAAAAAAAATACAAGTCTTTTTTGGCTTTTTCATGAATTTTTGTCTTTTTTTTGGATTTTTGGCATTTTTTTTGGAAAATATGAAATATTTTTGATTTTTTTCGAAAAATAAAATATTTTTAATATTTTTTATTATTTTTCGATTTTCTAGAAATTAAAACATTTTTTAATAATATTATTATTTTTTTATTTTTCTTTTTATTTATTAAAGTATTACATAAAATAATGAAAAGCCGACCCGAGTCGGATCCGCCGGGGTTGGGTCCGACTCCGGCTTTTTTTTTTTTTAAAAGCAAATCGCAGCCCAAAAGCGAAATAGGCCCACTTCTCTTAGGCCCGCACAAATTTGGCCCGCGCGACTAAACCCTAGAGGAACCGGGTCATCCGCCCAACCCGACGACCCGACTTCCGGCCGCCCCAAATTCGCGAAACCCTACCCGGATCCAACCCACTTGACGACCCGTCTTCTTCCTCGCCGACCCGGCTCGGAACCCTCGAGATCCGGCGATCCGCGGCGCCAGGAGGGGTGGTCTGGAATGTCACCGAGTGGTGACTCGACGACGGATGGCAGCTAGGGTTCCAGCGACAACGACGCGCGGTGCTGGGTCCTCAAAAACAACGGCGGCAACGACGACGGGTGACTACCGGGTTTTCGGGATGGCAAAGGGCCCGCCTTTGGGGCGAGATCTCGGTGCGCCTATGAGGTGTGAGGGCAGCAGCTGTCATTACCTCGCCAACGGCGAGAGTGTGGCACGGCGGCGTTGCTGGTCAGCGAGACGGCGCCAATCAAGCTTTCAAGTCCGCGGCCTGGGGGTAGGTCACGCGATGGCATCGGGTGTGGGACAGCACAATGGCGCCGACGGCGTGCCTTGGCGAGGCAACGGCGGCAGCGACGGCGACTCTCATGCGGATTTCCAGATCTGCGCCTGCATCTCGACCTTTCCCTCCGCCCTCCACTCACTCGATCTGGATGGCGTCGGGCACGGCTCGGGCAGGCGTCGTGAGGACTGCAACGACGGTGGGGTGTCAAAAGCAAGTGGCGATCCGGTGCGTGACGGCGTCGGGTGGTTGGGAGCTTTCGGCTTGGCGCAGGGATGGCGTCGGGCAGCATCGACGCACCTCCTTTCTCCTCGAATCCGACCTTCCTCCTCCGATTCCTCTCTTGCTCAGCCCCTTCACCCGCTCGGGATCTCTCACACTCAAAGCCAAATCCGAGCCTCCACCGGCCGGATCTCGACCTTCCCGGACTCGCTGCCGGCGGCCTCCCGAAGTCTCTCAATGGGAGGTCAGCCGAGCTCGCGACCCGAGTCCTCTCAAGCTCGCTCTTCGATTCTTCCCCCGTCTCTCGCTGGGAAGATCTCGGAGCTCGCTCCTCCCGTTCATCAACGAAGGTGGTGCCCTTTATAGGCGAGGGAATCCGGTCGACGGAGCTTTGACCGCCGGGTCCCCTTCGCGCGCCGGGCGGTTCTCCTCGGCTGAACCGGCGTCCCATCCGAGCTCATCCAGCGAAGCATGCTTGGCATTGATGGCGCTTCGCGATCTTATCTTCTCCAGCCGACGTCGGCCTACTCTCCTCGGCCGTAGGCCGTCCTTTGCGCGTGTCGTCGTCTTCTGCGCATGAACTACGGAGGCGGAGAAAGAAGGAGCGAGGAAGAAGAAGAGGGAAGAAGAAGAAGGAAGAAGAAGGAGAAAAAAGGGGGGTGGGGCCAAGTCGCACGAGCCCACGTGAAGAAAAAAAAGGGGGGCTGCTGCTTTTTTTTGCTTTTTGCTTTTCTTGTTTTGTTTTTTTTTTTTATTTATTATTTACTATCCGAAAAAGGAAAATAAATATATTAAAAAAAAAAACCTAATTAATTAAAAACGAAATTTAGGTGTCAACACCTCGTGGCATGGTGACTTGATAACCCTGTAAAGAATATGACAGAATATGTTAGTGCAAAAATCTTTAGGGATTGAAATGTTGGAAACGATTCATTGTTACCCTTCACTCACTTTTATCCTTTGGGTGCTAACATTTCTTGGATTTACCCTCGTGCATATTTGGTAACTCGACATTACCCCTCACTTGCATTTTCCCTTAAGTGTCTGATGTCTTCTTATCAAAGGAAAGAAAGAATCATGTTAGAGACACTATCAAAATGAGCAATTGGAATCGACACCATTTACCCTTCACGTGTTTCTGTTCTTCAGGTATGAACTTTCCCTAAAGTGGCTAGGATTGATTGAAAAATGGCTATGTGGCCCTGGTTTTATCCATGAAAAGCACTTATTTATAGTATACAATAATTTACAAAGCACTTATTCCCTGAAGTGGCTAGTATTCAATTCCTGCTTTTTTTTTTTTCAAATGCTCTTTTGGAAGAAACGTTTAATTGACAAAAAGCTTGAAAAATTTAAATGCGAATCATTAGATGTGTTTTTTCAAGATCTTGCTTTGAAAGGAGAGGGATTGCTCCTTGTTTCCACATTTGCGACATTGTTCTTTAAATGATTTGCCTCATTTATTGCATTTTCTCCTACAAGAGAGAGGACGTGTTACTTGCATTCCAAGATTGAATTGGACCGACTTAAGAACGATACACCCGTTGTGATGAATTCGACTATTTTGTCCCAGCACACTTCATTGGTGGGGAAGGAGAGATTTTTTTTCTAAGTCAAGTGTTGCTCCACCGCGCTTTGTCTGAAAGTTTTTGTTTTGTTCGAGTCTACTCTTTTCCTTTTAGAGATTGTGCAGTTCCGGCCCAAGTTGTCCTCACGTAGTCTTGTTATTTGCTAGGTATTTGCCTTATGAAATTCTGCATAAATGGAGAGACAAGTCATTCTTAAAATAAATCAAATTTAACTAGGAACGATTACCACCTTCTACTCGAGGGCAACATTTGATGACCGATTCTCTTTTGTATACATCTAAATCTTGAAGTATTGTCTTAGTCTTACAGACCACCAATAATCATCTCCATGCAAAGATTGGATGCCTAGAAGAGAAGAAGATTGTGAGTAGATAACTTGATGGTGACATTTCCAACACGGCTTCAACATAATAGATGAGTGCAAAAATCAATCCCCGTCCTAGCTTGAAAGTCCTCTTATTTGTACGGTCAAATGAGAAAATGTCAAAGAGTGGCTGTTATTCGCATCCTGCGAGAAGAAGACAATGTCAATATATGAATGAGAGAATGATCTCTTAATGAGGTTGCCTCTTACAATGAAATAAAGGCGACGGTACATGCCCCATAGTCCTTAGTACGGGGTTTTAGTATTTCACCAAGATTTTATCATAAGAGAAGGGGCATCATTAAAAGATCGATCGACAGCTATCAATCGAATATCCACTCTATTCCAAAAGTTTCATATGCAAAAGTAGCATTGATTTTTGAAAATTGATTTATGATTTTACTTCTAGAAAAATGAAGTGATTTTTGTTTTGAGAAATCAATACACAAAATGTAGAGAATTTGATTAAAAATGCAATTTCAATTTTTGTGCCCCAATGTATAATCGCAACTCGAAAGCCTTTTTTTTTTTTTTTTTTAAATTACAATTTTGAGCCTATAACTAGAAATTTAAACAAAACCATGTGTTCAACAGTACCAAATCAAAGTGTTTAGAACTTGCATTCAATATTCACTTCAAGAGTGATTGCCAATTTTTTAATCATAAGCCTACAACACCGAGGGCATTCGATTGGTCTCCATGAATTTTTAAATGAAATTCAATTGAAAAAAAAAAAAAAATGAATAAAAAGAAGAATGATACTTATAGTGGGGGACGACTTTCTTCTCTCTTTTTTTCCTTTTTCTTTTTTTTAAAAAAATGCATAGACATACACATAGGATGTGGTTCGATTTCTAATCTATACGGCTCAAAATGGAGCCATAGGATCACTGGACCGAACTAGCAAGATCGCAGCTAGGTTGGGTTACTCATGACTCCGGTTTCGTCAAAGAACCAACCTGTGTCGCATGGTTGCAGACTAGGGTTGGGACCTTTAACATCAAGAAAGAAATTTCGGAGTTGAGATGGGCGACTCGTACTACATGGTTGTAGTTGAAGTGGTATCCACCTCAACACCATCCTAGGTGATCCTATGCGGCCTAAGTCCGGGCAAGTAGTGTGTGCCATGGTGTAGTGTAATATAGGAAACGCAGGCATGACAATTTATAGGCAAGCAACACTTCATAAATTCAAAACATGAATATTCATTTACAACTCCACACCTGCAATACAAGGGGTTAACAATCACTCCTCCACTTATAACTCCCAACTGCAAAAACATTTAACACCCATGTTAGGGACGTACCTGATATCCTCTCTACCAAACAAAACTTATTTTTGAACAAGATAAATGTAGGCCTAAGTTCTCTAAGGTCTAAAACCAAGTCCCTAGCTGAGTCGCCAAGCTGTCGCGACCTACCCTCGGGGGGAGGGAGCAGGTTTAGGGGTATTGCCTAAAGGACGGGCCTATGGTCCATGATTAGGCACGGGCTCTCCCAAGCCCATACCTCGCGTGAAATTGGGGTATTTTAAAAGATTTTTGCAATAAGGAGTCGCCACTAACATATTGGAGTCGGCTAAAAACCAAGCAGGGCATGGGAGTATGCCACGCTTCCTACGCAATTAGAGAATCTAGGGTTGGGGATTTGATTACACTAATTAACCAATTAGTGACCTTTCGGTATTTAATCTTATTCATTTTAAAAGAAAGGATTTTTGTCAGGCAATTTGGATCGATTTTATACCTATCTATTAACATGTAAGGTAATCATGCGGGTGCACAATCATTAAAATAATAATCATAGCTACCAATATCTTAATTGCAGTAAAATTGAGTAAGTGCAATTAAACATAATTAAATATGCAAATTAAACACACAATATAATCACTATACAAGCAAATAAATTCATAATTACAGAAGAATGCAGGACATGGCAATTCCTAACCAAACCCTATAATTTTTGGATTTTCGAAATTTTTTTTTTATTTTTTATTTTAATTTTTTAAATAATTTTTATAATTTTAATTTTTTTAAAAATAATTTTTAATTTTTAAAATTGAATTAAAAAAAAAAAAAAGAATGGGCAAACCGGGTTGGGTCCAATTTGACCCGGCTCGGGTTCCGACCTTGTCAGCATGTGTCGGGCCGCTTCAGTCAAACCGCCGAGGTCCGACCCACTCGGCCCATAAGGGCAAGGCCTGACCTTGGTCGAGCCTTTACCTGGTTCTGGGTTGGGCCCGACTAACGGGCCCCACCCCCCTAACAAATGCCCGCAGGCCTAGTCGACAAGCCCAGGCCCTTTAAAATTAAACAGGGTCCAAGGAAGAAACCTAAACTAATCCTAAAGCCCAAACCCCAATTCAACCTGTAGATAAACCGACCCATGCCCGTAGACCTAGCGCGGACAGAAAAAACCCTACCCGGTTCGTGACCCGCGCCGACTTGCGGTTTTTGGCCGAAACTTTAAGGCTTCTTGGCGGCGCTAACGATGGCGACAACGGGCTTGACGACGGCAGCGACGCGACGGGTGGCAGCGACAATGTGGAGCAGCTCGGCAGAGGGCTACTCACAAATGCTGGCATCGGTGACAGAGCAGTGGGGTAGCAGCGATTTCGTGGGGAGGGGACGAGCAGATTGCGGATGGTGCGGCGAGGCGGTGGCGGCTTCGCGGGTTGTTAGTGTCGCGGCTAGCTGCCGAAGCGGCAGAGACCGGCGAGAGGCGAGGGTGCTCGCGGAGACACAACATAATAGAGTCAGAGGCGGAACAGAAGCTCAGGCGAAAGGCGCAAAAGCAGCGACAGCCTATGAAGCACGGACACTCTCCGGGACCCTTCGTGTCGTGTCCGACACTCCGACACGCTCCGACACGTTCCGACACGCTCCGACACGCGGTCAACGCGAGTCGGAAAACCGACACGCGGTCAACTATTTCCGACACGCTCCGACACGCGAGTCGGAAATTCCGACACGTGACTCCGACACGCACGGGGTTATTTTTATAAATTTTTAAAACTTCTGGGGTCTAAATATAAATATATGAAAAATATAAAAAAAAAAATATAAAAATAAAAGCTAAACTTCAATCACGCACGGGGTCCGGAGAGTGGAGAGTGGAGACTCGGACTCTTCTCTTCGCTTCATGGGAAGTAGCTGTTGGAGGTGAAGGGGCTAGGCGAGGCGCTTCTTATTTGTATATTTTGTATTAACAATTTACGCATTGTGTCGAATCCGAGTATTACATTGATGCTTATTAGGAGAACTGGGATTGCTGAATTGTTGCTTGCAATTATGGTAGAAGGATACATGGACAAGAGTAAGGGAAATTCTGAAACCTAACAATGATCCAAAGATTAAGGCGGAGTTGAATTTGCTAGGCATTATAAAAATGATTTCAAATGGGAAGAGTTCTTATTTGCTGCTCTGCACCAAGTAGGATTTACCTTGAGTGAACGGACTGATTTTTGTCATTTTTATGTATTGAGCGTTCTATTTTGAATAAGTCATCTATGAAGTAAGTGGCATCAAAATTGAAAACCTGAAGGGCATATCGGTTTTGATATGATTTTTTTCTATTTTTATTTCCTTTCCACTTTTGATATGATATTAACAAATGTAGGATTATTTTTTTTAGTATAGATTAATTTTAGGCTCTTTTTAATATTATTATTTAGTTATTTATGCATTTTTATATAAAAATATTTATTTAATATTTAACGTGTCGGAATTCTATATTTTTTGAGAAATGACGTGTCGCGTGTCGTGTCGTGTCGTGTCGCGTGTCGGTGCTACATAGGCGACAGCAGGGCAGAGCTTCAGATGGTTGCAGGGCAGCAGTGGCGCAGCGACCGACTTAGATCTGCTGGCATCAGGGGACGGTAGCACGACATCAAGTGGGCAGAGGCAGGGGTGCTGGAGGCGAGCTGGCTGCAGTGAGTCGCCGGGGTGCCGCAGCGGCGGGCAGCAGAGCGGCAAGCACCGGGCGAAGGTGGCGCGAGGTAGACAGGTGACGCCAGTGCAGGGGGCGTCGCGCCGAGCGTGCAGGTGGCGCGAGCGTCGAGTTGTCGTAGTTGCAACAAGGGGTCGTGGACACGCAGGCTGCAGGTGAGTCAGGGCGCGACGGTGGTGGTGCGGTGCTCGCGGACGAGCGGTGATGCCACGCGGCGGTCGACGCAACAGAGGCTTCGAGTCACTGCGGGGTGGAGCGACTGCAAGGAAGATGAACGGTCCTCTTTTCTTTTCTTTTCTTTTCTTTTCTTTTTTCTCTTTTTCTCTCCGGGTCGAACCTCCTCCCCGTCTTCTCCCTTGTCCCTTTTTCTACTGTTGTACCTGTAACCCCCCCTCCCTGATGCTCCTCTCTTTTCTTTTTTGTTCTTGGGCGCGAAGATGACATGGAGGAGGGAGACAGCTAGCGTGGGCCGAGCCGAAAGGAAAAATGGCTAGACCAAAACGAAAAAGGCCGGGCCCAACACAGAAAGAGAGGTAAGCGGCGGACCAGGCCAAGCTCGGATCCGGCCCGACCCAACCTCTAAGCATTTTTCTTTCTTTCTTTCTTTCTTTCGTTCTTTTGGTGTTTTTGTTTTTTTATTTTTCTTTGTTTTGTTTTTGTTTTGTTTTTTTTTAGTGACTAATTCCTAATTTCGTATGCGATTAGGTCCTAAATAGATTGGTAAGATTTAGGTGTCAACAACCGGTTGGATCGGTCGGACCGGCCAAGAGCCTTTATGGCTCGTTGGCGCGTGTGCCACACACGTCGCACACTCAGGTGGCGCATGTGGGTGCTTGGGTAGTCCGATTGGCGCGTGGTTAGCGGCATTTGGTTCGTATGGATGTGCTATACACTATGATATAATTATTTTACATGTTTGAGTTTTGTTGACACCTAAATTTTGACGACCCGTTTAGTTATTTATCGCATTAAGAATTATGGGATAATTTTATCTCTAAAAAATATTAATTGCATAGCATAAAAATTTAGGTGCATTTATCTTTAGTTTGCATGTTTTACATTTATTTATTGGACCGGCAGTGGATGGGTTAGAATTAGCAGTTCTTAGCTTTAGCTTGGTAGGCCAAACTAAGCCCATGAAGAGAGCAAATTGGCCCAAGCCCGTTTTTTAATGATCGAAAATTATCTCGTGAAAAATAGAAATTTTTGAAATTTTTCCGGGATATGAATTTTTTTGGATAGGGCAGATGTAACAAAAAATATTGCGATTTATCTTTGCAAGATTTGGGATTAGAAAAAAATTATATCGTAATCTTAAATCCTTATCAATGTGTGATAAAATCGGTGAAGGAATATTACAGATGTTGATCTAAAGCCCTAGTTCACTCACCTATAAATAGGTTGCCACACTACAAAATTATGGAGGGCCACATATTGAATATACGGCCGCACAAAAGAGGTTTTGATCACGACGAATGGGGCTTTTCTTTCGATTGCAAAAGGAAAAGTGAACAAAAGAAGAAAAGCTTTACCTTTGATTTTTCCTTTTGGTCCTTTGAAAAGAAACACAAAAAAGGAGAGGAAAAGTTGAAGGAAAAAGCAAAAGTGAGGCAGCAGTAGCAAAGGGAAAAGTGCAGCAGTAGAGAGAGGAGACAGGAGAGAGTGACGTGAGAGGGTACGGGAGAGAGAGAAAAAGAAGAAGAAAAAAAAGGAAAAAAGAAAGAAGGGGGAAGGAAGACAATGAGCCGGTCGTTGACCCCTTTTGCCTGCGACCCAGCACCGCCGCCAGCCGCCGTGTGGCACGTCGCTCGTCGTTCCGCCAGCCGCCGAGCCCCCGACGCCGTAAGCAGCAACCCCGCTTCGCCGCGCCTCGCCCCTCGTTCGCCGCGCCTACGCCCGCACCACTGCTCCACCCGCGCTACTACTCGATTGTCCGACGACCACCCACCACCGCAACGCCCCTGTAGGGCTCCGACGTTTCCTGCCGCTCACTCGTCGCGCCACCGTCGCTGCGACCCCCTGCGACGCTGATTTTCCCTGCTAACGCCGCTCCACCAGCAACCCGAGCCCCGTCGAGCCGCTCCATCCTCTCGCCCGATGATCTGTTATCCCTCGCTTGTCCGAATCCTTGCCGCGCCGCTTTCAGCCCAGCCCTCCACCCGAGCGACCACCCGAGACGGATTTGCAACTCTTCGCCCACGACGCCCGCATCCGGAGTCCTCTATCCGCGATGCCCTTTGCCGAAGTCCGAATGCCGGCAACTCCAACCGCGACGCCATCACAGCAGCCCTTGCCTCGTTGCGGTCCGCTGCCACCCGATTCGCCTTTGCCGGAGCCCCCGCCGACCTCCAAGCAGCCACCCTTGGCTGAGTACCCATATATGCTAAGCCCTATTTAGAAAAAAAAAAAAAAATCAATTAGGTAGTTTTTTTATTTACTTTGTTTTTTATTGTTTATTATTATTTTACTTATTTCGGTTTTTAGTAGAATTATTCCTTAATATATGATTGAGATTCCGACATGAAATAGCCCTCAAATTAGGGATTAACAGTCCGATTTTCGCATCCGAAATCTGACTCACAATCTCTTGCAAAATTGACAATCCGATCTCACGTCCAAGGTTCGATTCACGATTTATTTAAAAATTGACCAACCTGATCTCATGTGCGAGATATAGTTCGCCAATATATGGATATCAATCATATCTTGTCTGATTTGCCGTCGTGTTGATTGAATCAATTTTATTTTCGTAAAAGAAAAATCTATAAAAAAAAAAAATGTTTGAATTAAGATTAGGTTTGTTTCATAATATTTCTTATAATCTTGCATATTTGGAATAGGGATTTTATTGCGAATTTAAAAATATATAAAATACATTCACTTAGGATGTTAGTGTTTTTTAAATTTGAATTGCACGTTTAATTACTAGGCAATTTTAATTTCGAATTTCCTAAAAGGAAAAGAAAAATTAGAATTAGGGCATTCTTTGCACGTCATTGCATATTATGATAGATTGCATACTTATTAAATAAAATTAAAAAAAATCATCTGCACGTCATATAGAATTAGGTTCGTGAAATGCACGTCATTTAGTGATTATTGCTAGATTCATTTAATTAGAAATTGTCCGTCATTAAGATTGGGTCATTTTGGTTAATTTAGATTGCATATTAAATTGTTGCATGTTCATTAGGAAATCATTAAAAAATTTTACTCATTCATATAGTTTAGGACATATTGCCATGCCATATCATTTCATATTAGATTAGAAGCATTGCATTACATATAGATTATATTCTCGTTAACAAGTGAAAATAAAAATTGAGTGATGACGTGTTAATTAGAAATCATATTTAGGATTGTCGATGTGAATTATAATTTAACACTGCAGATGGTTGTTATAAGGTAAGTTTTGCATCTTTTTATTTGCTTTCTTAAGTGTTAAATTGGTGGTTTGCACACTTGCATGATAACCTTACATGTTATGAAGATAAATCAAAATCAATTCAAGATGCTTCCAAACATTTTTCAAAAATAAAAGAGAAATGTACCGAAAGGGCGTTAGAGAAATCTTACGTAATTAAGTCCCCGTACCCAAAGTCTTTGCTTCATAGAAGTAAAATAATTCTCCCGTTATTTTATTTAGGTGTCTAATCGACCTACCGTAAACTGATTAGTGGCAACTCTCTTTTGTATGCTAGTCGCGAATTGGTATGGGCTTGGGAGAGCTCGAACTAAGTTAGACTTAGCAATCCATTAGCCTAATTTTAGGTGATGCACTCGAAATTTTGGTCGCAACAGGTTTTTTTAAAGGTATAAAAATGTGTACGAAACTCTAAGTACGCATATTTTTTGGGTATAAATGCATTGTTTATTCAATTTTTAGCTTGTATTTTCTTATGGTTTTGGAAATACAAAGGCTAGCCTACATGAAACTGGTATCATATATGTTGTGTAGAGCTTAGTTCGATAATAGCATGTATATAGTTTAATATGCTTGCAATTTTCTAGTTCCAAGAAAATTTGAACAAAGATTGGAAATTCTTGATTTTTTCGGTACATGTTGAATTACAGTTTTGATTATAGTTGCTGCATAATTGTTTTTTGTACGTTGATTCACATCATGCTATACCTTTTGTGTTAATGAAAAAATGTAAAAATTACATGAGGTCATATAATTATTTTTTCTAGTGGAAATTTGTTGGTTGGAAGAATTCGAATGAGTTCTCACATAGAACTTAAAATTTGCGCAAATTAAACTAATTAATGATAATAGAACAATCGTATATAGAAGTTGATTGGGAATATAGTGAACTTTCGTTTCCGTGTTTTTTTTTTTTAATTATCATTAATTTAGTTTGTCTATACTGCAAATTAAATATGTGTGTTACTTTGAAAAATGCGATAGTGTTGATTCTGCGTTTATTATGTTAATGTATTATAACAATTGATTATGACTTCAGCATCAAAGACTATTGTGGCTGACTTCAATAAGGGTGAAAAGCTGAACGGTGACAATTATGATATTTGGCACCGAAAGGTTCAGTACATCCTTGAAGAGCAAGAGGTTTTGAAAATCCTCAACCACACCATTGACGACCCTAAGCATGGAACTTTAGCTTAACACATGAGAGATCTAGAAGCTTATCAAGCTTAGAAAAAGAAAAATAATATTACTCGTATCACGTTGCTGAGTTGTATGTAAGATGATCTCATATGTGAGTTTGAAAGTTATAATAAAGCTCAAACAATGTGGGTTGCCTTAAAAGATAAGTTTTAGGGTACATATGTTACTAAGTTGAGGAGACTCACTATCAAGTTTGACACATATCAAAGCGCCCAAATGTAACAATGAGGCAGCATCTTCGGAAATGTCAAACATGATTTATGAGCTTAAGTCAAGAAGTCACTCCCTTATTGATGAACAGTAAGTTCAGGTTATTATAAAGTCTTTTATTAACAATTGGGAGCATATGAAGATCAATATGACGCATAATGAGAATATTGTCACTTTTAATGATATAGCGCGTCATTTGGAATTAGAGGATGAGCATCTAGAGGTTGCAAGATCTTCTACCCATGCTTATGTTGCTGAATCGAGTTCGTGCAAAGCTTGAGCTTCAAGCGCAAAAGGAATCAGCAATTCAATAACAAAGGGAAGAAGACTGATTAGGCACCTAAGATGGCTAAGACCTTCCGATGCAAGAAGTGTAGTGGAAAGAAAGACAAGACCAAGATAAATTGTTACAATTGTGGCAAGATGGGTCACTTTGCTCGTGAATGCACTGAGTCGAAAGAGGTACCATATTACTCTATTATTTTATGTAATGCTTTTGTTTCTAATATTGTAATACTTGCTGAATCCCATTTAATGTGGACTGTAGACTCATGAGCAACAGACCACGTAGTTAGAGACTGAGAAACATTTGTGAAGTATTGCCGGATACAGCCTGGAAGAATATGGATATATGGTGAGAATAACTCAAAAGTTGAAGTGAAAGGTATAGGCACATGTAAATTAATTTTACATGGTGGTCGAAGCTTATTCCTACATGATGTCCTCTATGCTCCAAATTTCGATAGAACTTGATCTCCATAGTTGTTATTCTTAGCTTAGTTTATGTATTGAATTTCCACGGTGATTGTATTGACATTTTGTTTGGAACAGCTTATTATGGTTTAGGTCATGTATTGAATGGTTTTATGGTATTAGACATTGACTATGATCGGTATAATGTTAATGTCGATAATTATTTTTCTTTAATTGCATCTTCTAGTAATGTTGAGATTAATGCAAATAATTGACATGCTAGATTATGTCACATTGGGTTACAAAGAATGCAAAAGTTAGCTAAAGAATGTCTTTATAATCACTCACTAATGTTAATCTACCCGTATGTAAACTTTGTCTAGCGGGAAAAGTAACTAGAAAACCATTCGGTAAATGAACTAGAGTCGAATTTCCATTGTAACTCATACATTCTGACATTTGTGGTCATTTTAAAACAAAACTACTCGAAAAGCTAATTTTTAAAGCTTTTTCCAAGGATTTCAAATTTTTCTGACTTTTCTAATTTTTAAAGAATTTTTGAATGTATTTCTTAAAAAATTTTAAATTTTCTTAATTTTTAAATATTTTTAAAGAAATTTATGTTTTTTAATAGGTTTCAGACCAAGTTTTGGATCTGGGCCGATTTGTTGACCTAACTCTAAGAGTGCATTTGATAACCATTCCGTTCTTGGAAACAAGTTCTACCCAGAAATGATTCTTTTTTATTTTGTTCCTTAGACGAATTTCTAAATATTTGAAGGTGTTTGATAACCGTCCAAAATTTCTTTTTTCCGAAATAGAAATGTGTTTATTATAGGCCTTAAATTTTTTTGTGAATTAAATTTTTTATTTTTAATACTTTTATAATATTTTTCTCTTTGATTTTTTAAAATTTATTTATTTAATTTTTAAATTATTTTATTATATATTAAAAAATTTGTTATATAATTATCATATTTTTAATATAATTTTATGTTACAATTTTATTATATTTTTTCAAAATTTATTTTAATTTTTTCACAATTTTATTATATCTTTGCAATCGGCTAGATGAAAAAGAAGAGAAAAGAAAAGAAAGAACATGATTTGCTTGATTATGAAGTTGTTCATGATAATAAAGAAGTAATTTTTTCGTACTCCAAAGAATAAAATAATTATCAAAAGAATTTCTATTCTTTTTTTATTCCGGAGAATAAAATGATATATTCAGGCACTTGGTTGGCACGTTATCAAACAAGTAGCCCTAATAGTCCAGGCTTGGGTCTTCTGTCTTAGGCTTAGCTGGGCTCAACCAATGAGCCCAATTCCTAAAAATCCAAAGCCCAGCCGAAAGCCACCGCTAGCCCACATCAAAAAATCAACCCAGTCCTTAAATCTAGACCAAATCCAAACGGACTTAGCCCACATTTTCAGCTCAGCTTTTATTAACACCCCAGCCCATATTTCTATTCTTTTATTATTTTATTTTTCTATTTTCCATTTTTTATTTCTTTTCTCCTTTTTTTTTATTATTATTTTTTCCACACAACATCTTCCTCGCGAGCCATCTTCTTCAACTTCCTTCTACTTCACCCGAACCTCCCTTATTTTTCTGATGCGTTTCAGCCAAAGGTCCAGCCACCACACTCCTCCCGTCATCCACTCCGATCGGTGCCGATCTCCGCCGATCATTAGCTGACCGGCGATTCCTATGTCGCCGGGACGCATATTAACACAAATCTATCCATCCTAGCCTAGCAAACAGAGATATGCACATCAAAACAAAGGGGAACGGACAAACAAGGGCGGCCTCAAACCGTGAGCTCCTCCGGCGAAGGGATGGATTTTCCGGCGAGAAGTCCGAGGGCGGCCTCAAACCACGGGCCCCTACGGTGAGGGGGATGGATTTTTCCGGCGAGAAGTTCATGGCCGACTCAGACGATGCGACCCGAAAATCAAAGAAAACGACGATTTCAGTATCGGGACAATAATATTAGAACAAATCACGCAGATAACGAAGATCTAAGCTTCGATTTTAAAGATTCTAGTTCCGTTCTTCATTGAAGCATTTTATCGAGCAGTTGGCGTGCAAATCGTGCTATTCAGCAACAAATCAGTATATCCAGATTTTCTCGCGATCTCGTCGCTTAAATCGAGCGCCTCGCTCCCGGCCAAAACAGAGCATACGCAGAGCACGTCTGAGAGAAGACTCACCTGGTTTGGGAACGATGTGTGATCGGCAATATTGGAAGAAGCTCGAGCTAGACTCATCTTATTTCAGCGCTCAAGTGTGAAAGGTAAGGATTGCAGAAATGGGGAATTCTCGGAAACGGCGGTCCCTAATCGAAGATATCAAACTCCGGCGACGACAAGCGAAAGAAAGCACGGCGGCGGGGGGAAAGGATTCGCCGGTGATCCTCGTAGGGGATCCGGACACTCCTCTCGAATACCCCTCCTCCGGCGAGCTCTTGCCATTGGTTTTTCTCTCTGTTTTTCTTCTCGCTCTTTTTTTCCCCCACCGAGCTCTCTCTCGTTTGTGCGAGCACCTTCTTCAGCCAACGTCCTCCCTCCAAGCGAAGCTTTTTCCGTTTTTTGCTTACAGACTCAACCAGCTAAATTCTCTTGGATCTGCTTCCGTCACCGGCTCGTTTCTCATCTACTCGTTCCTCACGGACGCTTGGTCACGGTCACGCACTCCACGCCCCCAGCCGCGAGCGTCGAGGAGAAGAAGGAAATGAATGAGAAAGGGGCTACGCCTATGTAAATTGAATGGGCTAGAAAGAACTACTACTAGGCCCAAAGTAAACAAATAAAAGAGAAAATTGAGCCCAAAGAGATGTAAAAAGGTGGGCCGAAAATTTTGCTAAAGGAACCGGGCCTGGTATAGATGGGCCACCGAATTTTTATTTTTGGTCTATTTTCCTAGTTTATATGTTTTTCGTTATTTTTTATTACTATATATATATTATGTTTTTTTTTACCTTTTTGTATTTTTATTTTTTGCAAAAAAAATGGATACCTGAATGGTGGACAAAAATTCAAGCGTCAACATTCCTAAGAGAAAATTACCAAAAGAGCCCATTTACGATCATATTAGATAATTATCCTTAAATGCATTACTTTCTTTAGTTCCTAATCTCAAAGAAAGATTCAGATGCCGTATATAAATCTTGAGAAACGTAAATAAAAATCATGGATGGGGTTCATCCTAAAAAAAAAAAAAAATGTAAATTTCTAGTAAATACTAGATAGACAGAAAACTTCATGTTTTTTTAAAACTCCTGCATTTATACGGCCACTCTCCCAAGATGTCGCAATGTGAAAAACTTAATATATGATATTTTCCCATCAACTTTATTGAAAAAGATAACATTTTTAGCCACATAGTAGAACTGGATTTTAACTACTCTTATTTTTCCTTCATTGTTCAAAATTTCCGAGGGAAAATTCCAAAATAGCTGAAGTGGGGTTATTTTTTCAAAAAAATGACCTAGAGTCGATATTATTTCAAATAAAAGTTTGAACTCGCCGGTCGGTCAAAAGCATGTGACTTTGTCGGTGGTTGAAACAATGACATTTTTGTCCAAAAAAGTTTCGAATAAAAAAGAAAAGCCAAATTTATAAAAGTAAAAACCCAAACTTGCTTCTTTCTTTCCCCATAACACTTAAATGAACTAAGGTTGAGATCTAAACACTTGAGTGATCAGCAATGACATCTAATTAGGCAGCCTTTTTGAGAGAGTGAACGAACAAGATGCATAAAGGCCACAATTCTTAGCATCGGTTTATTCAGACAAGGTTGGAAGAAAATTTAGCTACTTGCTGCAGGTTCCTCAAAATTACAAGAAGGGAGATGGTGTGTGCTCATTTTGGCCCATTTACAGTCTACTAGGAGCTTTAATCGACACTAACTGAAAATTTTCAAGTTCATTTTTGAATTTGGGTCGAACACTAAAAAAATATCGTCATTTATTTAAAAATAACTTATTCTAGAGGCGTCACCAAATCACCCGAAAAGCCCTGGGATTTACCCCCAAAAAAATCCTTGGTTAAGTCTGGAAATGTGGTGAAAAAAAAAAGCGTCTTAAAATATAATAATAATAATAATAATAAGAAAAGAAAAGGAATATTTGGAAAAACGAGCAGATCCGTAACCCGATCCAATCGCTCCTCCCCCTCCCACTTTGCGGACGCCCCGCTCGCGCTGCACGGCCGCGATGCCATGGAAGAGCTCTCGCGATCGCGGGCGCTCTCCGGGAACCACTCGACTCGCCTCTCGAGAAGCGTCCTCTCTCTCCGCCCAATCTCTTGACCCTCGCCGTCGTCCTCGCTTCGTTCTTCGGCGGCGCCCAGTGCATCAGGCTCGCCAATCGGATCCCCGACCCGGCCGCCGGCTTCCCGGACCAGCCCTCGAGGACCGCCGTCTTCGCCCTCGGGAGCTTCTGGAGGTCCGAGGCCGTCTTCGGTTGCCTCGACGGCGTCGTCCGGACCGCCGTCGGTTACGCCGGCGGCTCCAAGCCCAATCCCGAGTACCGGAGCTTGCGCGATCACGCCGAATGCGTTCAGGTAGTTTTCTTCGCGGGTCTTTGATTCGGTTTTGTGTTATGGAGCTACTACGAGGAGGTTCCCTGCGTGTAATTGCGATTGAATAGGAGACGGAAGAACGTTGGAATTGTACAGATCGGAAGCTGATGGTGCTATCGACTTGAGTGTGTAGTTTCAATGATCGGAGATGCTTAGCTATCATTTGTCAACTAGTGTGGATGCCGTTGTT
This sequence comes from Eucalyptus globulus, assembly GCA_014182545.1. Classification (NCBI taxonomy): domain Eukaryota; kingdom Viridiplantae; phylum Streptophyta; class Magnoliopsida; order Myrtales; family Myrtaceae; genus Eucalyptus; species Eucalyptus globulus. The sequence continues at coordinate 5,746,703 of CM024726.1, forward strand.
GTTGTTTCTTTCGGTTTCAGAATCTTGCCCTTCACATTGTTGTTTCCTTGCACCTTTATTAGCATGTCTCTTAGAATTGCTTCCTAATAATCGACGACACTGTTCACTATGGTCATCCAGCATTAAGCATCAGATGCCGCTGCCAGGTGGTAGTTTCAGCTTTATCTTGATGAAACGTCAGAGTTTCGAGTCTGTGAAAAGGGTGAAAGATTGCATTTTGGTTGCTTGTGATCAATTGAATAGGTTCCTGTCAGTCTCCTAGTGTCTGGTTGATAAACAAATTGACAAAAGACGTAGAGAGAGGTGATATTGAATGTTTGATCCTCTAAGTTTGCATTTTCATCATTTTTGATTTGCTGATGAAGTGAACGGTGCTGGATTATTCTTGTGCTTTCCTCTGAGGATCAGTCTGATTTGTGCATGTCAATCATTTTGGATCGATGCATCTTGGCCACTAATGTTTCTTTAAAGGAGGTCAGGAGGCTTGTCAAAGTTACTTGTGCGAATGCCAAGCTCGTCAGCAGTCATCCATAAATGATGAGAATTTTGTTGGGGACAGAGGGCATATGAGAGGTTAGGATTTGAGCAAGCAGAAGCAGATTTTGGATGTGAACCCCTGTTAGCATGAAGGGGTAAACCGGGATTCAAACTGAGATTCTATCAAAAGAAAGCATTGTTTTGACTCTCCCCTTTCTTTTGCCTTTGGTCGTTTTTCTTTTTCCTTTTGGGGAGTGGGAAGGAGGAGGAGGTTGGCGAGAAAGTTTTGTCTATAAATCCTGTCTTTTGAGCACGAGAGTTTCTAGACTTTAGTAGACTTCAGTATGTCTATGGTTTTGGTTCTTGTAAACATCACTATTAAGTATTCTAATTGGAACTTAATCTTTTAATTACAAGAAAATTGCTAGTTGGTATCGATATTTACTCATGCTTTGTTTTTGTGAATGCTGCTCCACAGGTGGAATATGATCCTAGATTGATCAGTTACAGGCAACTTTTGGATGTCTTTTTGGTCTAGTCATGATTCAAGGCAAGTTCTTGGGCAAGGTCCAGATGTTGGTAACCAGTACAGGTGACGGCAATTATTTGTGTGGAAAGTTTTCCTGTTTATCAGAATTAGGATATGTGGTATGTTGCGTCGTGTCTACCTAATATTTACTAATGAAATTTTGTTGTCAGGTCAATTATCTTCACAAATGGAACTGAAGAGTCCAGGCTAGCAGCCCTTAGCAAAGAAAGAGAGCAAAGCAAGTCCAAGAGCAGTGTTGTCACTACTCAGATTCAACATCTTGAAACATTTTATCATGCAGAGCCTGAACATCAGGTTAAGAAATTGGGAACTGCACATTATTACTTGAAAGTGTACCTATCAGAAAATTGATTTCACCAGTCATCATTAACTCATTAGGTCAGAATATTAATTGGCTGATTATCAAGTGGGTATGTCCGAATAGGTATTTCTGAACTTGCACCTGTCTACATCTCTCATTACATTGTGTCCACCTTAACCATCCTATCTTTCTTGTTGGAGTAAAATTGGTAGGTAAATTCTGAACGTAGTAATATTGCCCTCACTTTTTGTTGACTCAACTGACAACAAGTGAGGTTGAAGAACTTTCCATATTTAGGGCAGTCCCTCATTCATTGCTGGCTGCTTATGATGTGCTCCCTCAGCCAAATGCTATATAAATACCTGCAATCCAAATATGTTATAAGTAATTTATTCCATGCATGGATCCTCCAAAGGACTGGAATTAACTTGGGGATCTGGTGCTTCCAACTATTTTGATTTGTCTTGATTTGCCATGGCAATGATCTGTGAAACATTCTAGGTGTTTTTGATGTGTAAGGAAGTGCTTTGCTGCTGGTTCTGTTGGAAGAGAAAAGGTCCACCTGTTTATTAATTTGCTTAGGTCTGAATTGTCAATTTAAATCTGTTGTGATCAAGTTGAAAGGTTGTTTCCTCGGCTCCTCTGCAGCATGTTATGGCTCTTCTAGTTGTTTAATTTGGTTTTGCCTTGCAATTAGAATGCATATTGCAGACATCTCTGAAATCTTCAGCTCGTTGCCTGAGAAATGCATCACTCCATATGAATTTTCAATTGTACCATCTGGCGCTTTTGTTGGTCACAAGGAACTGGAAATAGTCTCTTCTCACCAGAATTTTTGACAAGAATTCCCATACAATGAAATAAGCAGAAATTCGAGCTCAAGCAGAAACCACTCATCCTCCAGCTGATGGGAAACCTGCCTGAAGACGAACTTCAGAAATCAAGTTTGGCTGCAAAATTGAACAGTTTTGCAGCTGAGCTTTGCCCACCTCACATTCAAAAGCAGATCGATGCGAAGATTGGTGATATCATCAGAAAAAGTTGGCCTCTCTTGAGAAATGTTTAGTTCCTAGATTAAACAATATATCATTTGTTTCAGATGACAACAAATTCATCAGTCCATTCCGCGCTAGGAGCTATAAATTCAACTTTTTGAGAGGAAACAAGATAAATATTGATAAGACGTGCAACTGTAATTGTCCTGTAGATGTTACAATCTTTTGATGCTTGCTATATGTTTATCAAATCCCATGTAAGTTTTCTTGTGGCACATCTGGCAAGAAGATCGTCCTGCTGATCATGTTCAATATTACTAGGCCTCTCTCTCTCTCTCTCTCCATCTTTTGATGCCTGCAATATGTTTATCAAATCCCATGTAAGTTTTCTTGTGGCACTTCTGGCAAGAAGATCGTCCTGCTGATCATGTTCAATATTACTAGGCCTCGCTTCTCTCTCTCTCTCTCCCTCCGCGCCAAATAATGAAAACTGCGGAGGCTAATCGTGGAATCAAAGTGAATGCGCACGACGTTGAAGGTGATGCTACCGCTCATTTTATTGTAGTCGGAACGGTTGGACCTGCTGAAGTGTAGACTCTGTAGACAACTAGACATACTAGACATACCGTGTACATTCAACTGTAAGAGACTTGTCAATTTTGAGAGCCTAGTAGAGTGCTTTGACTGAACCACTGAGGTTTGCCCCAGTATCCACCATTTCAACATGAAAGGGGAAGGTGGGGTTCGAATCCCCACCTTATTCGGGGGGTGGGGGGGACGATTTAGTTTTAAGTGTGGGTTTCGATTCTCACACTTTGCAATGAGGCAAAGTAAAAGTTTGACAGAGAGTTAGAGTAAGAGTAGAATATAGTAGGATCGATCAAACAAGAAAAATAGTGCTTTGACTGGTTTAGAAACTGGACATGGCGGTCGGCTGGCTTAATGAGGATTTTGCATTGATCAATCATCGTTTCTGACTATAGATTACCGGTAAGCATGAGGCAAATTAGTGCACTCCTCTAACGCGCGAGCGGGATTTTTTTGTGAATTCACTGTCGATCGTTCTAAAAGCTTAATTATTATATAGAGGTGTGATTTAATATGCATGATTTGATTTTTATAATGGAGATAAGTAGTTATTTTTTTTTAAAATAATTTCTAAATCAGTCATTCTTCGCAGAATAAAGGGAGCACAAAATTTGAACTTGGATTGCTCATACTTTTTTTTTGGTCGAAAGATGAGTTGATTGAAAAAGCTTATAAAGGATGATTATTTTCAATGACGTCTTCATTCCTACTAGGTAAGAAAAAATGTTGAAAAATTCATCAGATATAAATGGCCAACCCCACCGTTCCTCGACTCTCTCCATCTCCACCGAGCTCGCCACCGCGCTCCAAAGCAGCGAGGGGAGCAGAACGAGGTCGCCGTCGTCTCCAGCCTCCGCCAAAATAAAGTCCGCCGATCGCAAGAGGAAGAGACCGTCGTCCTCAACGACCTCGTCGGCCGATCCATCCGCCGCAAAGTCCGGCAGCCTCAGGGACAAGCACAGGACGAAGGCCAAGATGTCGTCGGCGGCGGCGGCGGCGGCGGCGGGGGCGGGGAGCCAGGTGCGCGCGTCGCACATCCTCATCAAGCACGAGGGCTCCCGGAGGAAGGCCACGTGGAAGGATCCGGAGGGCAGGGTCATCCGCAGCACCACCCGCGAGAGCGCCGTCTCGCAGCTCAAGGCCCTCAGGGAGGACGTCATCGCCGGCAAGGCCAAGTTCGAGGACCTCGCCTCGCGCTTCTCCGACTGCAGCTCCGCCAAGCGCGGCGGCGATCTCGGTTGGTTCCATCTGACCTCGCGCTCGTTATTCTTTCCCAATCTCAGTTCCTATTATGATTGCCTTTTGTAAAGCTTTATCGTTGCTGTTTCGTCGAATTGTTCGCATCTGCTCATTCGATGGAGTCTGCCTGCTATACTGCTTCTGTCTTAGAAATCTACGGGACTTTAGCCGTATTCGTGAAGCTGGAATATGGATGAATCTAACTCTTTTCATGTACCTGAGACAATTTGTTCTTGATTTGATTTGGAAGAAAGATTATGTTGCTGGAATTTGATAAATGAACGTATATGAAACATTCAGTTGTTACTGAAGATGAAGTTCGAAGCTTTAGTCTCTCTACCTTTGACGTCAGATGTGCATCGATCAGGTTTAATGGAGTCCTGTCACTATCTAGCCCTTTTATTTTGTCAAATGCATGTTTTGTGGAGTTATCCATGGTCGCTAGGAGTTAAACTACAGGAGAATAGTCCATGCCATCCCATTAAAAAAGATATTATGATTTGAGTGAGCAAGATATTATGATTTGAGTGAGCGTGGCAGATCCGAAGTTATGATTGCAGTTTTGCCCAGATAGCAAATGCCACTAATTCTTCCCAACTATTATTTATGATTTCATGGTTTTTCCTTGCTTCATTGTGATTATGCTTGCATTACTTTAAGTTTATGATTTCTTCACTGTAGGGCTGCGAAGTGATTGTTCTCAGTATTGCTCTGGTGCAACAAGTTGTGGTGCAATCTATGGTATTTATCACAGAGGTCTGACATCCCCATATGGGATAGGGATTAGATTTCCGAATTGCTTAATTTGTTGTAGTAGTTATCTGAAGGGGCTCTTGACATCAGGCTGCTCGAATGCTTTGATATGACTTTCTCGATGCTGATCTGATGTTGTTTCTATCTTGTATTTGTGACTGAAACTTCTGTTCATCATATTTGCTGGTTGGTCCAGTTATGTGGCGATTTTGGCTCATTTTGTTTACATGTCTTTCACAACCCACAATTATGCGAAGATAAGTTAATTGATCTGGTTCTCTGAAATGTGAAGTTGAGTTGACATGATTTGTGCACACGAATTCCGGTGTGCTCTTGCTCCACTGAGTACATTGGCAACAGGACTAACGAAACTACAATGTTCTTGCTGATTCATATTTTGATATACTGCAACATATCCACTAGTGCACCAAACTGAGTTTGCTACAATTTTGAGTTGTGTGAAAGTGAACCGATGTCTTATGTTACTTCAGAATCAAGCTTCCATCCGGGTCGAAGAAAATTGTGCCAAGTGCCTGTTTAGCGATTATTGGGCAGTTTGGTGGTGGAGGAAGAACTGAGAAGCCCCTTCTCAAGGCTGGCAACGCTTACCACAAGTTCAGAGTGAAGAGGAACTGCTGACCAAAGGTGCGTGGGGTGGCCATGAACCCAGTTGAGCATCCTCACGGAGGAGGTAACCACCAACACATTGGTCACGTGAGCACAGTCAGGCGTGATGCTCCACCCGGCCAGAAGGTTGGTCTCATAGCCGCTCGGTGGACTGGTCAGCTCAGAGGACAAGCCACCGCAACTGCTGCCAAGGCTGATAAGAGTGCTTGAAGAGATATTCCTGTTTTTCTTCATTTGGAATTCCGTTGGGAATTTGCGGATGCATTTTGTAGTTGAAGTTTTGCTCTGGTTTAATGTATCAGATAGTCTTTTATATGCTAAATTGCCATGAGATGTGGTGTCGCATTGCCTCTCGTTAATTATTTTCCTCTTCTCTCTATGAATGTCAAAATAAGTTAATTATACTTCATACTTTTTAAAGAAATCATGTCGTGATGAATAACTTATATCAAATCCACATCAAAATATCCATTACTTATATTATTCTCTTAATGGGTCGATTTGGATACGAGGATAATCGATTATTTGCAGTAATTTCTCACGTCCTCCAATGGATAGCCATCCATCCGAGCATGAAGATAGGGGTTGTAGGCTTTGATTTTTCTCTCCTGATCTAATTTGGGAGTTGTTTTCGCTCGCTTGTTTTGATGTCTTCTTTCGTTCGTTGTTGTTACTTTTCTTTGCTTGTTATGGTGAATATATTTGCTTGAAGAAGTTTTCCTCTCCCGATTTAGATCCGGTGAAGTTTTTTTGTCCTCTTGATTTAAATATAGATGTGGGAGTACCTTAGAGGCATTCAATTTGTGGTGGTTCACCATATTGTTGTCTCTGTATGGTATGGGGATGGAAACCATAGCTTTTGGAAGGGAAGATCTCAATATGTGCCTATCATTGACGGTTTCAGTGGTTGGCTGCTGATTATTTTTGGAAATTATGATAGATCTGATCTTTTGTTTTCTTAGTTTTGTTTTGTTTTATAGTTTTTTGTGATTTGTTTTGCTTGGATTTTTTTTTTATGGTAAAGGTAAGGTATGTATTAACTTTAACCCCAAAAAGGAACTTTACAAAAGGAAGGAGACCCGACACCAATAGAGGGAACTTGCACCCATGGTGACATTAGGAAATGTCAATAAGAGTACAAGGGTTTCATGGTAACCAAAAAGGAAAACCAGGAGGCTAACAAACCTCGGCCAAATAAAGAGAAAAAACAAGGCAAAGCCAAAGCTCAAGCTGAAAAGATAGATGGGCTAAGGCTCCAGCTCTGTTGCATCCTCCTATTGGTCAGGGTATCCAGCACATGTTGGAAGGTGATAGCCTTGTTTCTGACAACTTTATCTAGGCGTTTCTTCAAAGCCAGCAGAAAAACTTTGTGATCACGAAAGAGGATATTATTCATTTCATTCCAGATAATATAGGCTCCAAAGGCGAATCGAGCAAGAGTTTGGTAGAAGGAGTTTCCATATAAGTACTTGATGGCCTAGTGAAGGTTATCCAACTACGAACTATTATGCCAAGCAAGGTTACATCTAGTAGCCCAAAAGATAGCAAGAGCACTAGTAATTCGACACCCAAAGAAGAGGTAATCGACAGAATTAGGACGACACGCACAAAAAGCATAGTTAGCATCCGGGATTCTGCCATAAGTAAGTAACATTATTTGTGTGGGCAGTCTATTTCTAGTGATTAGCCATAGATGAAACTGGAAACGAGAGGATAGCGTGTGGTTCCAGATAAAAGAGGCCCAAGGCCTAGATCGCCCTCTTGGCCGAATGATGTTCCAAGCCGATGCAGCCGAAAAAACTCCAGACTGGTCACCCAGCCACTAGAGGCAATCAATGTCTTGGTTGAGTACAGGAAGTGGCTCGTGCCAGGAAGCGATCGTGGCCAGGACTCTAGGCGCCGCACCAGAGCAAGGGAGGAAGTAAGCAATTGTAGCTTGCCGAGAGAAACTTTTTAGTTCACTCAACAGAGAGAAATATAAAACAAAAATATTGTCAGCATTTTCCATTAGCCAAACCGATGGAGTTAACGAGAGAAATTAGTTGCACAAACTTGACAAATTTTACAACTTGATTACATATTTTGGAAGTTTTAGGACTCAAATATAGGGTGTATTTATCTCTATTAAGAAAACATTAAAAAAATTATTCGTCAGCATTTTCCATTTGCTAAATCGATAGAATTAATGGGAGGAATTAATTGCACAAACTTGATAAATTTTAGGACTTGATTACACATTTTGAAAGTTTTAGCACTCAAACATAGGGTGTACTTATCTCTATAAGTTAAATATCTATAAAATTGCCAAAGTGAATTCATCTAGGTTTCGATTTGTGTTGGGCTAAATTTCACAAGACTGTGTATACCACTACCTTGAATTTGTCAAGTTTGTGCAACTAATATATTATTGGTTACAAATATGCTATTGTAGAAATTCCTAGAATAGGCAAAGCACCATTTATCTGAACTCTAGCTATCATGAATTCATATAATCTCATGAAGTAGTATCCCCGGCACCACCAAGGAATCATAGTGGTGCATTTGTTACGCAGAAATAAAATGATTCAGAAAATATTTTCATAAAAATAAGTATCACATCGCTTACAAAATGATTAATTAAATTTTTTTATCATCTATGAATATATTTTGATATAATTTTTTTAATAATGAAAATATTATTGATGTTATAATTATTTCAAGCGATAAAAATGATTATTTTTTAATAATTTCAAATCATTTATCTTCCGCAAAACAAACAGAGTCAAGTATAATATTTAATATTTTTTAGCAAAAAATTACCAAAAAATACCCATAAAATTTTCTAGGCCGACGGGGACATTAATGATATGAATTCCACAAATCGTAAATTACCTAAAAAGAGCCCAATTATGATAAATTTGGAAAATTGTCCTTAAATGCATTACTTCAGTCCATAAACTCGAACAAAGATTCAAATGCCGTGAATAATTGTTGAGAAGCATAAATAAATAAATAAATAAATAACATATAGGGTTCATAAAAAAAAATGTAAATTTCTAATAGATACTACCTATATAGATAAAAAAAAAATTCATATTTTTTTTGAAACTTCCGCATTTATACGGTCACTCCTCAAAATGTCACGATATACAAAACTCAATGTATAATATTTTTCCGTCATCGATAATGAAAAAGATAACATTTTCAGCCATAGAGTAGAGCCGGATTTCAAATACTCTTATTTTCCATCATTATTTGAAATTTCCAAAGAATAGCAAAATTTATGAAAATTTCTTGAAAATACCCAGAACGTAGAAACTTCTATATGCCCATACAAGCCGTCAAAACAAAAATTCAATCGGATATCAGGATACGCTGTACAAGCCGTTTGAAGTTAGCACACTTGTGAAGGACACAATTTTCAAATTTTATAGATTCGACAGGCTAACTTAGGACCTAATAATAACTCTTTCGCTGGAATTCCATTTTGGACGGATCATGTATGTACAACAACATAAGTGGTAATGAATGTGAACAATCAATGAAGTAGTTGACAAATGAGTAATAAACTTTTCTCTCGCTCTTGTTAGAGTTCTCTCTCGTGATATGCTCAAGATTGGCTTCATGCCTTCATCTTTGGACTTTCTTCCTCATAACTGGACTCTCACTCCATCCTTCTTCTTTCTCCATCGAAGCTCTTCTCTGGTTTTCGCCCCTTCCACCTTGCTTATCTGATTGTGTCTCGTGCGTTACTTTCGAATTTTCCTGCTGCATGTTCGTTGATCCTTGACATGCAACCAAGTCGTCTTCATATCTGCAATTTGGAGCCTGACAATCAACTTCTATAAGTATCGTTCTCTTCAAAATGGCCACGGATGACGAAGAAAATTCCTCTCGAATCGCATCTCTATGTCATCGTCTGGGACGCCTATGCTCAGAACAAGAAATGGAGCTTTGGGAAGATGTACACGATACGGATAATATAGCAGAATGTCGCCTCATCCTTGTGGGTAATATTTTCACAAACCCTACAGTTAACTTACCTGCTTTTCAAATTGCTATGAAGAAAGCGTGGCGAGTAGACTATGTGGACATCTCTTCCAGCGATAGTGGTATCTACATTATCAAATGCTGATCTGAAACAGAAAAACGACGGATATTAGATGGTTGCCCTTGGTTATTTTCTGGTCATCTAGTCAATTTACGTCCGTGGCAACCAAAAACTCCCTTACACTGTTATGATTTTTCCAAATGTCCATTATGGGTACATGTTATTGGGCTACCTCGGGAATGGAACACTCCTCAACTTTTAAGCAGAGTAGTTCAGCACATGGGAAGAGTTTTGGAGGTCAAACCTGATACCTCCGACAGAGTGCGTATTGAGATCGACCTGCATGCACCTTTAAAATCAGGTAAACTCATCAGCATAGCAGGTAAAGCTCTATGGATCGATTTCAGGTATGAAAGACTTTCCCACTTCCGTTTTTCATGTGGGAAACTTGGGCATTATGCAACATCGTGCAAAGATTTCCCTTATGATGAAACAAAATTCAAGGGACGAGAAACAATGGTGTATGGCCCGTGGTTGAGGGCAGAAGTCAGACAGCATAGCCCCTATTGGGATGCCTTTTACAACCCCAAACCTCATTTGGAACCTAAGGAAGAAACCATACCTGAAACTCCTCCAACTCAGCCTCTTCCCCTCCCCGCATTACCTCCACCAGAGCATGTTCCTAAGGTATCTGCTTCCCCCCCTGTTATTCCAACTGAATCACCGCTTCAACATCCAGTTCCTCAAACGACAGATTTGGTTCCTGAAAAACAAAGTTAAAAGGCATCCAATGTCCTTCTATCGACTCTTTTCCACAGAAGAAACAAAAGAATCCTCGAACTCATATAGCAGGGGGATCAAGCAAGAAAACAAAGAGATATTCCCCTTATGAGATTACATTTAACTATCTACCTGAGCTGGATGAATCCCACCTATTAGATACCCCTGTCTTAGTGGCTGATGATCCTTCTCAATGGGCTTTGGAGGCTGGCCCGCAACAGCCTCCACGTTCCCTATGAAACTACTAAGTTGGAATTGTCGGGGTTGGGCAACCCGACAATTCAAACCTCAAGGCTATGATAGCCTCTGAAAAGCCCGATCTAGTCTTTCTAATGGAAACTAAGAATGGAGAATTAGTTTTGAAGAACTTACAACGCCGCTTTCATTTCTCTCACTCTTTTTTGAGAGATCCTGATGGTCTGTCTGGTGGTCTGGCAGTTTTTTGGACGGATCTTTTTTATGTTACTGTTGTTAATGCTGGTCAGAATTTTATTGATCTGATAATTCTGGACCCTTCCTTGGCTGCTTCGATACACATAACCTGTCTTCATGCTCCTGCCATATATCAAGCTCGACAGGATTTTTGGGATGTAATCAGAAATATCTATGCATCTAATTACCTACCTTGGATTTGCATTGGGGACTTCAATGATTTCCTGTTTCCCTGGAACAAAGTAGGAAGAAGGCCAGCAATGTTTTCCAGATTGCAATCCTTTCGGAAATTGATTAATGACTGTGCTTTAATTGAGCTGGAGAGCAAAGGTTGTGAATTTACCTGGACAAACAATAGAGAGGGTCCTGATTTGGTGAAGGAGAAGTTAGATCATGCTTTTTGTTCCTTGGACTGGAGTTTATCTTATCCCTCTACATAAGTTTTTGCCCTTCCATCGATTGGATTGGACCACTGCCCTCTTATGCTGCATACTAACTATCAATATGCAAAGTTGAAAAAGACCTTCCATTATGAAGCTCTCTGGAGTAATCATTCTGAATGTAAAGAGGTAGTTAAATTAGCATGGGAAAGTAGTCCTACCTCCTTAAATTCCAAATTACAGACTACCTCCCGCAACCTTGAAAGATGGAGCATATCCCGTTTTAGTAATGCCAAACAACACATCCTTCAATTGCAGCACTAACTTCAAATCATCACCAACAGAACTTCCTATCAGTCAGGAGACAAAGAATTAGCCTCTTCTATTAGAACTGAAATTCAACAGTTGTGGAATCAAGAGGAGTAGTTTTGGGCGTTGCGCTCCCGCCTAAACTGGTTAACATGGGGAGATAAAAACTCAAGATTTTTCCATGCATGTACAGTGCAACAACGACAAAGAAATCGCATTTGTATGTTAAAGGATGATGATCAGAACTGGATACGGGAACCACAGCAACTTAAAGACATCACCATGGGCTTCTTTTGTAAACTATACCAATCAGTCGGGACCAGAGACTTTAACCCTTTTCTAGGTCAGTGTCCTCCTATTGTTACTCAACAAATCAATGATCACTTACTAAGTCAGGTAACTGAGGAGGAGGTATATCAAGCTACCTTCCAGCTGGGTGCTTCCAAGGCTCCTGGCCCAGATGGTCTCAACAGGCTATTCTATCGGCATCACTGGAACATCATCAAAACTACTATTATCAAAACAGTGCAAGATTTCTTCCAATCAGGTTTCATGCATCCAAACTTAAATAAAACAATTCTGACTTTGGTTCCTAAAGTAAAACACCCAGAAAGCATAACCCAGTATCGCCCCATTAGCCTATGCAACTTCGCATACAAGATTATCTCAAAAGTCATGGCTAATAGACTCAAATCATCTTACCTACATTGATCAATCCAGAACAGGCAGCATTTGTAAGTGGCAGACAGATCCAAGACAATATCATGATTGTCCAGGAAGTTCTTCAACAGTTCAAGGTTAGATCTAGATCCAAACGATTCAATCTTCTTCTGAAAACTGATATGCAAAAAGCCTATGATAAGGTTGAATGGGACTTTCTTGCGGCTTATTTACAACAGTTGGGCTTTGCAATTACTACAGCTTCTTTCATCATCCGATTCAATGGAGAACAGTTACCATATTTTAAACCTACTCGAGGTATTCGGCAATGTGACCCCTTATCCCCTTACATATTCATATTGCTTGCTAATGCATTATCTACTGTTATAAATCAAGCGGTAAGCATGGGTCACTTACAGGGGATTCAATTCAACCAAACATGTCCTAAGTTATCTCATTTAATGTTTGTGGACAACTCAGTCTTTTTCCTCAAAGCTACAGTGTTGGAATGCCAGAATCTAATGAATATACTTAACCACATCGCTATGCAAATGAGGACAGCTTATCAATAGAAACAAATATGGTATCTTTTTCAGCAAGAATTGCCCTATGACTCTACAGAATAATTTAGCTAGAGAAATGCGCATACCTGTGATTAGCAAATATGGCAAATATCTGGGCATTCCTTCAGACTGGGGACGTTCCAAATGTGAGATGTTCTCCTGGATCCTGGCCAAAATTAATGCAAAGTTAGCTGGTTGGAAGGAAAATCTTTTATCTAAAGGGGGCAAGGAGATTTTATTGAAAGCTGTAGTTCAGGCTTTACCTCAGTATGCCATGTCCATCTTCAAGCTTCCCCTGTCACTCTGCAGATTGATAGAAAGGAAGATATCAGCATTTTGGTGGAGCAAGAATAATCATGATTCTAGTATTCATTGGACAGCATGGACAGAATTAAAGAACTCCAAAGCAGAGGGAGGTATGGGTTTCTGTGATCTTATATTCTTCAACCTAGCGCTGCTCGGGAGGCAAGCGTGGCGTCTATTCCAGCAACCTAATGCTATATGGAGTCAACTTTTCAGAGGCCTATATTTTAGACAATCCTCGTTTCAAAATGCTACCCCAGGATATAGACCTTCTTGGGGGTGGCGAAGCATATTAAAAGGCCGAGATGCAATTCTTCCTAAACTCCGGTGGTTAGTGGGAGATGGATCTAAGATTAACATACGAGCAGACAATTGGCTGTCAATAGGCAAAATAGGAGGGCAACCAGAGGAAGGTGAACCAATTATAGTTGCTGACATTCTAAATTCAGATACTTCTACATGGAAGAAGGATCTCATCTCTCATCTGTTCAATGCCCAGGTTAGTGAATCGATTTTCAATACACCTATAAACTCGGCTCTGGGTTCAGATCAACTAGTCTGGACTGCTACTTCATCGTGATTTCTCTCAAAGAGTTGCTACCAATACTTATCTTCAAACCAAAAACACCCTCCCACTGCTGCCTCATCCTCCTACCAAAACCCTGGTCAATTATGGAAAAAGATATGGCATATGAAGACGGCTCCTAAAATCCGAGTATTTATGTGGTTAACATGTAAAAACGCTCTTGCGACCAAAGCCAACCTATATCACAAACACATTGCCCCAAACCCATACTGCGGTCTATGCAACCAGAATACTCCTGAAACCATCGAACATCTTTTTTTCTATTGCCCTTGGACGAGTGTAATTTGGAGTCACAATATGATCAAAATCCCTATAAATATTACCTCTGTCCGGCGCCTAGAAGAATGGGTAGCCTCCAGAGCTATTCTGTCTCGGATTTCCCCAAGTTTTGAAGTCCTTGCCTATCTGATGTGGGAAATTTGGCGTCATCGAAACAACGCTATCTTCAGACAGAAAACCCCCGATCCCAACTGAGTTGTGGAGATTGCTCTAGCCCAAAGCCGCACATTCCAGTCTCTTCAAGCCTATCAACCTCGATTTCAAGAAGCTAGGGTTAATACAGATTGTCAATGGAAACCTCCGGTTCAGGGAACTATTAAATGTAATATTGATGGTTCATTCATTCCAGGTGATCAGCATGGTACAGTGGCTTGTATTTATAGGAATCATGAAGGAGTACTCACTGACATGATCACAAACACAGTTCCAGCCCTTTCGGCGTTTCAGGCGGAAACTTTTGCCCTTATTCGAGCTCTCCAGCACTTGATTAAACAGGGCCTTCATCTTCAACGAGTACAGTTTGAATCGGACTGTTTACTTCTGGTGGACGTTCTTCAGAACCGACAGCCGCAACCTTGGAACGAGCGGCACCTGTTTTCGTTTCTTCAAGATCTTCTCTTGCGTTGCCCTAACGCTTCCGTTCAATACGTTAGAAGAGATGCTAACCTAGCTGCTGACTGGGCCGCCAAAGCCCACAGATCTCTCGGCCCAGTCAGACACTGGCTCATCTTCCCTCCCCCCCCCTTTCGTGGATATTGTACTCACTGACTCTGTTCTAGCAGGATGTACGTCTTTGATACTTTAATATAATTCGGTAGTTTCGACCAAAAAAAAAATTTAAGTAGTTGACAAAAGGTTGGGATTTGGGACCAACCATTGCCTTGCTTGATTTCATTTAACAAAACTCATGCAATAAATAAAAACAACTAAATAAGTGGATATTTTTCAATATGAAAGATTGATGCTTGCAGTAACTTGTGAAAGACAAAGCAAAAAGATGAACCTGCAGATGATGGAAGAAGAGCAGCGGAGTGTCAGAAGGTGGAGAGTTACAATGTTCGGTTTTGGATAATGTTTTTTGTAGGTGAGAAGCTTAGGTAAAGTGAATTAAATATAATGCACACAGAAATTCCAGACACGACGAAAAGAGGAGGCCCAGACGGTTTTACCTTTCTTGGAACCAGACGTGTACGAAATCTTACTTTAACTGTGTATTCCTAAGCGGCGCGGGATTCCGGCCTTGTACAGAGGCCTTATTATTATTATTTTTAAATAAGAATAAACTAGAAATAAATCCTATAAAATTGACGGGACCGACTCACAGGCCTAAGGGATAAAGATGAAATGCATATAGAAGCCCTAGGCACGCTAAAAAGAGAGGTCTAGACGGCTTCACATTCCGCAGTATAAGGCATATATGCAACCTCATTTGTTTACATTAAATCGATAGGGGACTCTGATTTTCATGAGTTGGTGTCTGCGATGAAAATTAATGAGAAAGGGATATGAAATTGACTGTATCATTAAATATATTTTTATTTCGCTTTAGATCTTTATCTTATTTGAGGAAAAGTTTTGGAATGGAACTTAGTAAAAGCAAGGCGAAACCTCACTTCAGTTAATGTATAGAAGATATATCATTCAATATAACTCTTTATTAGCATCAGGCCAATAAATTGAACATTTTATTGAGAGTTTTCAAAATATTTAATCGATCTTTTTAGCATATATGGAAAAAGCAAACATGACTTTTATTTCTAACTTTTTATTTTTTGACATTTGAAATTTGACTGATCTAGAAACTTATACATATGGACATTAAGGTCATTTGCAATTGCAATCATGCCATTTCATAATTTTTTGGAAATCAAATTATGCATACTTATATTTTGACTGGAATTTTCACTTCAATGGCATAAAAATAAGGTGAAGGTTAAAGTACGCAATTGCTATTTTCTAAATAAAGTTGACCTAAATTTTGAAGTTCTAGTAGGTAAAGATGAGAATGATATCAAAAAAATTGTGCAAAAAGTGTTAAACTTATTGCACTTTTTGCCAATTCAATCCTAAATTTTTTAATTTTATCAATTCAGTCATAAACTTTTTTACTTATTGTCAATTGAGTCTATTCGATCAATTTTGCCTGGAAATTGCTAATGTGGATGGCCAATGCTGACGTGGTGCTCTTTTAATGATATTTTGAATTTTTTATGGTTTTTATTTTTGTTTATTTTTGTTGTTTTGCTTTTTTCTAGGGGTTTTTTTTATCTAGGGCCGGCAACCCTCACCGGCCATAGGTTAGGGCTATCGGCTCTAGCCGAGGGTGTCATGCCCCCCCATTGGTGAAAGCGAGGGCGTGTGAGCCCTCACTCAAAAATGGCGAGGGGCACGACGCCCTCGCCAAATCTGGCTAGGCAAGGGCAGTGACCTTGCTTGGGACCGTCACCTAAGGTCGACAAGGGTGTCGTGGCCCTCGCCGTTTCTGGGTGAGGGCTCACGTGCCTTCACTTTTGCCACCGAGGGCATCGTGGCCCTTACTTGTGGTTGGCTAATGTTGACGACTAGGTTGGCGAGGGCATTGCAAGCCTTGCCATTTTTGGGCGAGGGCTTGTGTGCCCTCACTTTGCCGACGAGGGCATCGTGGCCCTTGCTTGTGGCCGGCTAGGGTTGTCGGCCCTTGTCTATGGCCAACGAGGGTTGGCTAGCAACCCTTGCCGACCCTATATCCGACAACAACAAAAAAAAAAAGGCAAAAAAAGTAAAAAGGAGGAAGATAAAACCATAAAAAAAATTCAATATATTATTTAAAAAGTGTCACATTATCGCCAGCCATCCACGTCAGCAATTTCTAGCCAAAATTTGTCACGCCTCGATCCACCGAGCACATGCCCATCCCTCCTTGGTCGATTAATAGCGACGTCCCAGGACGCATCGCCGGCTCATTCAATTTAATACGCATGCGGAAGCATATAAACAATCCCTAGACAATAAAACATTGGGATAGGAAAGAAGGGCCATATCTTTTTCAAACCAAAACAAACCTTTATAAACTAACAGGTTTATTTACAACATCAGGTTGCTTACAAAAGTATCGGCTTAATCAAAAAGGAATTGTCCTATAACTAACTAGTCAGACAGGTTTGCCGATCTTGTTTCCTTCACTTTCCCAAACTCCAGGACTTCAAGCTTTCCACGACCACTGTCTAAGGACCTGAAATTGTTATCCCACAATAGGGTGAGACGACATCTCAGTGAGTTCTACCCCCTAAGACTCGATTAGGAGGAAAATACGCCCATAGGGCTGCATAAGCACAATCACGAGTTAGAGGGCTTACCTTGACCTCAGGTCCTTCCTATACGTTAGTTTAATTCATAATTACTGACAAACCACATCGTCCAATCAATTCGGATCGACTCAGCAATCAATCGACTCAGTCGATTACATATCTTCGAGACTATCACACGGTCATCCAAACTATTCATTCTCGACTCTTGATCACGGCCCTATAGGCATAATTTGGGTTAAGTGGTCATCATGGCCCCACTGGCATAATTTATACTTAGTGGAATCACGGCTCCACCCGGCAAATTTAGACTTAGTGGTGATCACGGCCCCACTCGGCAAATTTAGACTTAGTGGTAATCACAGCCCCACTCGGCATAACCATACTCCGGTGGTTCTCTTGATTTAGTTCACAGTCTCACATGGCAATTTTTCAATCAATTGTACAAACTAGCATTTAGTTGCATAATTCAACTAATTCACAACTACCACACAATTACACAAATCATCACTCAGCTTCACAAAACAACATTCAATTACAGAAACTAAATACATCACTGCGATCAGCTCGAAATTCTATCGAGCGGCTCTCTCGGCATAATTTCTGGAAAATATTAATTAATTAATTAATAATTGAATAAATTCCGAAAATTATTTTAATTTAAATAATAAATAATATAATTTAAATAATATTTAATAGT
The DNA here is from genome assembly GCA_014182545.1 of Eucalyptus globulus. NCBI lineage: Eukaryota > Viridiplantae > Streptophyta > Magnoliopsida > Myrtales > Myrtaceae > Eucalyptus > Eucalyptus globulus. Next base: position 5,764,539 of record CM024726.1, read on the forward strand.
ATTTAATTTAAATAAATAATTAAGTAATTAAAATAATTAATTAAATTCTAAGCATGATTAACATTAATATAATTACATAATTAGACTAATTAATCCAACCCTTAATCTAATCATGCACATAATATAATTAGCATTTAACTAAGCTAATCTAACCACCTAAACATACTTAGACTAATCTAAGCATCCCTTAAACGTCATTAACCTACTAAGTGAGGATTAATGAGTTAAACTCATCGGTTTAGCGTTCCGGAGAGTTCACGGTGACAGCGACGCCAAGGCGAGTGACAAACCTCCAAGCGGCGACACCAACCAAGGCCGGGAAGGGCTTGAATGGGCCACGGAGTCTGAAAACCCTTGCTGGAACTTCGCTTCTAATGGCTGAACCGAAAAGGAAAACCATTGGCTCAATGGCGAGGAAACGGGCTGATCGGAGCTCCAGCGAGTGGGTGGTCGGCAACTGGTGGCTGCCAGGGGTCAGGGGGTCTTGTAGGTGAATGGAACGGGCAAAGGAAGGGCTGAAATGGAAGAAAAGTGAAGAAAAATGCGAAAAAAGGGGACCAGCGAGCGGACCGACGAACTGGTGACCGGCAGCTTGCAACGGTCGTGCAGGATGGCCGGCGGCTCCGTTCGGGGCGAGGTCAGGCTCTTTTCGTTCTTGAAGCGGAAGCGGAAACACAATGTTCCACACGCAAATCCTTCTCCTCTATTGCCCTCCGAATCACTAGCTCAATGAGACGGCCCCCTCACCCTTTAAGGCTAGGTAAACGCTCCTTATGTGAGGATATGTGAGAGTTTGGGTTAGAGGAGAGACTTGAGCACTATTTATAGAGTTTCCAACCAGGCCCCCTCATTACGGGCCAGGCTCAACTCGGCCCACACTAGCTAGCCCCATATTAGACTAATTAAGAAACCTTATATCTCACCTTAGATCAAACCCCGTAATACGGTAACCGTAAAACGGTAAATTACAATAACAATTAATGTAATCCATATTAGGAAAACTCTTGCACCTTATTCTTAACTTTAGCGACCTGGAGGCCAATAAGCGCATGTTTAAGAACCCTGATGCCATGGACTCGATGACGGCTTTTGGGATTATGGAGATCGAGCTCGGGTTCATGTATGATCTGCTCTACACCAAGGCACTGTTGATGAACCTTGCTTGGGACATCATTCATTGCGTTATTAATCTGTCAATGCCGTTTGCTGTGTTGGTATTCTTCTCCTTACAGGATAGGAAGGATTACCCCAGAGTTGACATCTGTATCACCTTCTTGCTGATAAATGTGGCTATACTTTTAGAGATTTACTCAGTTCTTCTCGCAATTTCCTCGATTGGGTGACCACTGGTAGCTTTAGAGACCTGAGGGATCCACAGTTTCATCTGATGTGGCTTTTCTCCAGATCTGTCGGAACAAAAGATGGTCGAATTCCGTGGCCCGATTTAGCCTCTTGGGATTATCTATCAGGAAAAGAAATAGGATCTTCAGCAAGTGTCCAAGGCTCACAAAATTAGATGAGAAGCTGGAGAAGAACTTCTACATCGATTACAAAGTGTTCAAGACCAACATGAAAGAATGGATCTTAGGTCATATGAGGGATACAGTGAAATATATGGAAGATGATAGATCCAAGAGCGGGTTGACATGTCTTAAGCTGGAAACTAGCGAAGTGCTGAAGCGGTCTGATGGTTTATTTAATTGAGATGATGGGCCTAGGTAGGCCCGTCCGCCTATGTTGGGCCTAAGAACCTGGCCCGCAAGTGAAGGGCCCATGAATGAGGAGTTGTGTCTTTTGGAGGAACGTCTTACGTTGAAGAGTTACGACTTTTGGAGAAGACGTTTTAAGAGAGAAAAGAAAAAAAAAAAAAAAAAAAAGGGGAACGTACCTTTCAACGGACATATGTTTCAGTCTCTCTCTCCCTCCAAGAAGTGAAAAGAACAGTACGCTCTGTTTTTCTTCCCCCTTGAAGCAACAATACGCTCTTTGGTAAAACGGGATCATAATTCTTCCTCGAACTTCAACATTGGTGTTTAATATGTGGACAATAAGGTACGCTCGATTCCGTGGTGTATCTTTGATCGGTGATACATGTGATTCCTGGGCTCGTCTTCCGCATTCATTTTAGGGGTTTAATTAGTGTCGAATCCGATTTAATGAATCATGTTATTCCCAACATTGGTATCAAAGCACTATTTCATGTTTCCCGATCCCCTTTTATGTTATTGAATTATTTTTTGTGGTCGAAATTCGAGAAAAGCCACTGCCGGTCGATCGGGGACGGAAAATCTCAACACCGTACTGTTCCCCCTAGTCTTTTTGATTTTCTGTAAATCAAAGTTCTTTTCTGGTAGTGTAGGGTTGAAGGTCTCGTTGATACGACAAAAACGAGTGGCGGATCGCCACCGGGGGCTGCCGGACGCACCGCCATGCGCAGCCGTTGCACGCGCCGATTTGGTCTTTATCGAGCGCGTGCGACGCACGCACGCTGCGGCTGGCGCGTGCGCGGCACGCACCAGCTGACGTCATCGTGATGTCAGCTCGCATTGCCCGCGCACGTGCGTGGCACATGCCGGTCGGTTCGCCCGAGCCCGCCCGACCGGTCCGACCCGATTGAATCTAACCCGTTGACCTTGACCGTCTGACCGTTGACCAAAAAAAAGAAAAAAGAAGAAGAATGTGTTTCTTTTTCCAATTAATTCTATGTGGATTATATGTAATCCCTTATTTGTTCTACATTTGTTGCAGGAACAATTCCTCCCCTTAAGTTGCGCACACCTATTCACGCAATTACCGATGAATAAAAGGAAAGGTTTTCTAGGCTGATAGTTGAGCTGAATGATTATCAATGGGAGAGTGGCGACTTAATTGATCATGTTCTTTTAGTCAACGGGAAGATACAAAATGTTATATGGAATGGTCGTCCCATGCCACAATCTGAGATGGTGCGATTTTTCATGAACACTCTTCTACCAGAATGGCAAGGAGTGTTGAATCGCTTATGGGTAGTCAACAGAGCTACTTCGTATAGGAGACTTGTGATGGCTTTTATAGATGAATATTATTAGATTGTTACAAGAGAAAATATCAAGAAATTGAACAAAAAAGGATATTTCCCAGTTCATATATTGACTTGGTGTTAGATGTTTTGATTGGTCTTTATTTAGTATGCTTTATGGACATATTATGTAAATGTTTTCTACCTAGTTATTGTTAGTGTAGCAACTGATATGTTAGTTGTATTATGTGAAAGCATTATTATTATATCATTGTTTAATATCAAATATTATTTGCTTCTGTTAATTGTTAGCTATTGTGGGTAGTTCATAGAAGTTTTTGTAGCTTCAAAGAATTTATTTTGCATAAAAGATTATATTAATAATAATTCCAAGTTAGGATTTTTGGATGATGATTGGAAACATAATGACCTTTTGATTTTGAAACCTTACTTGAAATAATTCATTAATATGATGGGTTTGTGCAAAATGGATGCATAAATGATAGACATTAATAATTCGTGCATATGTGTCTGATATGTTCAGATCGATGGCTTCAGCCACAAAGAGCATAGTCGTTGAGCTGAACAAAGGTGAGAAGCTCAATGGCAATAACTATGAAATATGGCACATGAAAATCCAATATGTGCTGGAAGAGTAAGAGACATTAGAAGCTCTTAACCTGACCATGGTAGAACCTAAAGATGGAAACACTGCACGGCATAAAAGAAATAAGGATGCATTTGTTGCATGGAACAGAAAGAACTCTCTTGCTCGCATTACGTTGCTGAGTAGCATGGAAAATGACGTCATGCAAGAGTTTAGGCGTTTTAAGAATGCCAAGGAAATGTAGGAAGCGTTGGCAGCAAGATTTGGTCATACTTTGGTGATCAAACTGAGACAGCTCACTATTAGGTTTGACTCTTACAAGAAGCCTCATGGTCAGACCATGAAGCAACACCTTAGAAAGATGTCAAACATGATCAATGAGCTGAAAGATGCTAGCCATGTCTTGACTGATGAGCAGCAAGTGCAAGCAGTGATTCATTCCTTGCCTCAGAGTTGGGAGCATATGAAGGTGCACCTGACTCATAATGAGAATATCAAAACCTTTGAGGATGCAGTGCGTCATCTTGAGCTAGAAGAGGACCGCCTCTTGGCGACTAAGCCGGAAACTGAAATTTATCATGCTGGTTCCAGCTCACATGGAGCTTCGAGCTCCAAGCGCAAACGTCTTAACCGGTTCACAAAAGGAAAGGCAAGGGGCAACTTCTTCAGGGAAGAAACCAAATGTTAACTAACATGAAAGAGGAAAGCGTTCTCGAATGAAGAAGCTGACAAGGGTGAAGTGTTACAATTGTGACAAAAAGGGTCACTACGCTCTCGATTGTCGCAAGCCAAAGAAGGTATACACCCCTTGTACATTTCAGAACTTTGCTTATGTGTCAAGTTCTGTATTCTTAACTGAGTCTAATCCTTTATGGACTGTAGATTCAGGAGCGATAGACCATGTAGAGAAGGATAGAGAATCCTTCGTGGAATTCCGACAAGTACCAGCTGAAACTAAGTGGATTTATGTGGGAAATAACTCCAGAGTAGAAGTAAAAGGGATTGACACTTGCCAACTAAACATGCATGGTGGACGCAGTTTGTTCCTACATGATGTATTGTATGCTCCGGAGATTCGTCGGAATTTAGTGTCTATTTTAGTGTTAGTTAAGCTTGGTTTTAATATGAACTTCTATAATAGTGGTATGGATTTGTATTTGGATATAAATTATAATGGTTGTGGTTATTTTCTAGATGGTTTCATTGTATTAAATGTTGACTATGGTAATGCCAATGTTTGTTATTCCCTTTTCACGTCTTCTAATTTATATAATAATGATGTGAATGTGTGGCATGCTAGACTTGGTCATATTGGCCAACAACGTATGAATAGACTAGCCAAAGAGGGCTTGTTCGGCAATATTGAAAAAGTCAATTTGTCCATATGTGAGCATTGCCTAGTAGGGAAAATGCTAAGAAAACTATTTGAAAAAGATAAAAGAGCTAATTTTCCTTTGCATTTAATTCATACTGACATCTGTGGTCCGATGAATGTGAGAGGAAGGAATGGGGCTGTTTATTTCATCACATTTATAGATGATTATACTCGATTTGGATATATCTATTTGATTTATCTGAAGCATTGAGTTGAACTTGGTTGAAAATCAATTAGACAAGAAAATAAAAGTATTGAGATCCGATCGAGGTCGAGAATATTTATCTGATGAGTTCATAAAATTATGTGATGAAAAAGAATTGAAAGAGAGTTGTCTATTCCATATGCTCCTCAACAAAATGATGTTGTGGAAAGAAGAAACACGACCTTACTTGAAATGGTTAGGTCTATGATGGCGCATGCTAATTTACTTATCACTTTTCGGAGTGACGTCTTATTAATTCATGCCTATATACTTAACCGTGTGCTTTCCAAATCAATTACTTCCACTCCACATGAGTTATGGACAGGTAAAAAACCAGACTTAAGTTTTCTTAAGCCATGGGGTTGTGCTGCCTATACTCATGAGCCCTCTCATAAGTTTGGGAAATTGAGTCTCAGAGGAAAGAATAGTATTTTCATAAGATACTCTGAACACTCGAAAGGGTATGGAAAGTGTAAGTATAACTGAATTTGAATCACGGGATGTCACATTCTTAGAGAATGAATTTCCTAAGAATGGTGAAATAGGTGAGGATTACTCCATATTTGAAACATTGGATCAAGATAATGAATATAGTGGAGTTCGTCCAAATGGGAGTAACATGAGAAGTGATTAATTTAATTCAACTCACTCTCAATTATAACCATATGATGAGGCGATATTGCCATTATCTAATCCGAGTAGGAGCATAATTGAAAATGATATGCAAAGTGTACAATCTCCCATACGGCGAACAAGTCGCAAAAGTATTCCTTATCGACGTTTTGACATTGAAGGGGAAACTTTTATGGTTGCTCCACAAGATGAAGATAAGCCAAGAAATGTTAATGAGGCTCTAAATTACCCTAGTAAGGAAAAATGGATGCATGCAATGGAAAATGAGATGGAGTCAATGAAGTCAAACCATGTTTGGGAACTGGTTGATCTTCCAAAATGATGCAAAACCATTGGGAACAAGTGGATTTTCAAAATAAAACGTAAAGCTGATAGCTCAATTGAAAGACATAAAACTCGTCTTGTGGCGAAGAGGTATAATCAACAGGAATGAATTGATTATGAAGAAACATTTTCTCTTGTAGTGAGATTTACCTCGATTCGCATTATTCTAGCAATAGTGGCTAGTATAGATCTTGAGTTACATCAAATGGATTATGAAGAAACATTTTCTCTTGTAGTGAGATTTACCTCGATTCGCATTATTCTAGATCTTGAGTATAGATCTTGATCAAAATGGATGTAAAGACTGCTTTCCTCAATGGATAATTAGAGGAAGAAATATATATGGAACAACTTGCTGGTTTCATTATAGAAGGCCAAGAAGAAAATGTATGTCGACTTTTGAGATCGATATATGGCCTTAAGCAATCGTCGAGACAATGGTATATACGTTTTCATAATGCCATAATGGCATATGATTTCACAATGATAGATGAAGATCATTGTGTATATATCAAAAGATCCAAAAATCAATTTGTGATCATATCATTATATGTTGATGATATACTAATTGCCGGAAGCAATGTGGAGTTTGTTAATACTGTCAAGAGTTGGTTATCTTCCAACTTTGAGATGAAAGATATGGGTGAGGCTGCATACATTCTTGGAGTTAAGATTTCAAGAGATCGTTCGAAGAGATCATTATCTCTTTTGCAAGAAACATACATAAAAAAAGGTTCTTGAACGATTTCATATGTAAGATTGTAAACCCATAAATACTCCTATTGTGAAAGGTGAAGGATTGAGCCATAGACTGTATCCAAGGACTCCACAAGAAAAGGAACAAATGAAACATGTTCCTTATACTAGTGCAGTTGGAATGGTGAGTAGATACTAATCCAATTCAGGTCAAGCACATTGGAGTGCCGTTAGAAGAATACTGAGGTATCTAAATGGAACTGCTGATTACAAGTTGAAGGAAAGGATCTGCGACTTGAAGGCTATTCAGATGCTGATTGGGGAGGAGATTTAGATGAAATGAAATCTACCTCTAGATTTGTTTTCTTACTGAATAATGGCGCCATATCTTGGAGCAGTAAGAAACAAACGTGTATAGCCTTGTCCACGATGGAAGTTGAGTTCCATTATCAACTTTCATCGTGGATATTTGGCTTAAGAGATTTTTGGATCATTTAAGTGTTATTGAGAATGCTGCAAACTTATTATTGGTTAATTGTGATATTCAAGCAACAATAGCGTACACAAAATATCCAAAATATCATGACAAGACCAAGCATATATTTATCAAGTATAATTTTACCAAACATATGGTTGCACAAAAAGATGTGAACTTATAGTACATATCTACACATAGAATGACAGATCCTATGACGAAGCCAATACTTAAAGATGTGTTTTGCGGCCATGTAAAATTTCTAGGACTGCGTAGAGACTAATGTACTGAATATTGTAATTTCCCTTGAGTATTCACATTTAATGAATTTGTGTTTTCATTATTAATGTCTATGAATTTTTTTTTTATGTCTATGCATTTTAATGCTTACTGCATGTGCATTATATAAAATTGAGAAAGTATGTCGGACAGATAAACGATTAGCCTACTCACACGAGTAATCGCATCTATTTACTATGTGATAAATAGAGATGTGACATTTTACCAAAAAAAAAAATAGAGATGAGACAATTTTTTAAGCTTATTATTTAAGTGATAATCGTGAGTTCAAGCTTAAAATATATAAGTCACCTTAACTAAGTGTTAAGATGATGGCATAATATTTATTATGTCTGAAAGTAAAATAACCAACATATTTTACTTTATCTGTCTAAGATGTCAGATGTGAGTTCTGATGAATTTTGTGAATGAGTAAATATGTGAACTCAAGTTAGACTTTAGGTATGTCTGAACTATCATCTGTACGGTATTAAATGTGTAAACATACGTTTCATGGCAAATGAGTTAAATACCGTAATACGTATTTCATACTACGTATGCATGAGACGACCAATAAGAGTGGCAAAAGTTTGATCTCAACTTTTATGTCGTGTGAGACTCTTGAGGAAAAAAGTTCCTCAATTTAGTGCCCTTATGACTCTTACTTATTCTCAAAATTTCTATTCAGTGTTTGCTATCTTAGGATGTTGCCAATGATCATAAATTGATTCGATCTAATGGGACATTTCTAGAAAAGCAAGTTGAACTGAAATTAAGAGTTTCGATGAAAGAGGAAGATCGAATTTGGAGAATACATTTTGTATTCATTGGTTGACTAATTATGATCATTTTTGAGATAATCATTATTGTGAATACAATATATATCAGTGATAAAAAGATATCAAGAGAGATATAAATGTGATAGATCAATCTAGGGTACTGCATACTAAATATACTCAAAGTGTGATGCCAATTATGAGCTGCTATATATTCTTAATAGATGTATGGCAATGAGATCTCAAAGTATGCTAGTCGCACGGATTATTCACCAGTATGAATGTTACAGAGAGGTAAAGAGGATCATGTTCAGCCCACCATGTGCGAGTGGGAGATGATGGGTTATTTAATTGAGATGATGGGCCTAGGTAGGCCCGTCTGCCCATGTTGGGCCTAAGAACCCAGCCTGCAAGTGAAGGGCCCATGAATGAGGAGTTGTGTCTTTTGGAGGAACGTCTTACGTTGAAGAGTTACGTCTTTTGGAGAAGACGTTTTAAGAGAGAAAAGAAAAAAAAAATGGAACGTACCTTTTCAATGGACGTACGTTTTAGTCTCTCTCTCCCTCCAAGAAGTGAAAAGAAAAGTACGCTCTATTTTTCTTCCCCCTTGAAGCAACAGTACGCTCCTCGGTAAAACGAGATCAGGATTCTTCCTCGAACTTTAACATTGGTGTTTAATCTGTGGACAATAAGGTACGCTCGACTCCATGGTGTATCTTTTATCGGTGATACATGTGATTCTTGGGCTCGTCTTCCGCATTAGTTTTAGGGGTTTGATTTAGTGTCAAATCCGATTTAGGGAATCACGTTATTCCCAACACGGTCAAATCACAATCACCTTAACTGGAGTGTGAAAAATATGGAGTTCGACCAAAGCATCCTCGTCTGGCACATAGCCACAGAGCTCTGCCACTACAATGACCATGGCAGGAGGCAGGGCCGAAGGTTGGAAGACATCACCAACTTCAAGCTGAGTAAGTTGGTCTCTCGGTACATGCTGTATCTTTTAGTACTCCATCCTTCCATGTTGCCAACAGGGATAGGGATGCTTCGATATGAAGATACTATGGTCGACGCTCAGAAGTTCTTTGAGGACAAGCTAGCGGTTTTGTCAAAGAAAGAAACCATCAACATCTCATTGGTTGTCAAGAAGTGGGCGCAGAAATTATTCAAGAAAGAGGAACACGTCCACACCGGGGTCAAAAGCTGTGATAAGGCGCACAAGTCAACAGAGTCACGCGATCTATGCGAAGTCTGCCATCTTCTGCTCCAAGTGGAAACTCAGCTGCCCTCCACGAAAATACGCGGTGGCCAAAGCAGGTCAGTGCTGTTTGACGCGTGCCGTCTCGCATCCCAATTGAGTAGTATCGAGTCGAATGACTTCGGTAGTAAATGGGGCTTGATCAGCAGGGTCTGGGCGAAGTTTCTGATATATGCAGCTTACCAAAGCAAAGGCTACGAACACTCCGAGAGCCTGAGCAGAGGAGGAGAGCTTATCAGCCATGTCTGGCTTCTAATGGCGCATGTTGGTGTAGCGGATCCGGTACAAACTTCCGGAGCACAATGCATTACCAAACTGCTGACCATGAACTAGAACTTTCAGATGGAATGCGTCTTTTGCTTGACCTACCGTAACTGAGTAAGATGAATAAGTTTAGCTCATCATCTTGAGATGTTGTGGGTGTTATTTCAATTTTTGTTGTACTCGAGGAGTTGGGAAATAATGAAACATTTTATCAGTTATTATTCATTAGTTGTTATTCGTTTTTTTCTAAGAGATTTCAGCCCACATTGGGACGGAGAATTTGAGTCCCCCAAAGTGGTTAGTAACTTTCCGCATATCAGCAATTAGCCACTCCTGACAAGTAACTTTTTTTATGTTGATTTGCTTAGCAACTCCCCAAACGTCAGTAATTTTCACCCCGGTTGGTACACTTGGGAAAGCTGAGTATGTATTTGGTATGTGAGACCGAGACGGGTGATGTTTTACCCATCATAAATTCGTAGCCAGCTTGTCTACGTCGTTAATAACATTTTATTTAGAAAAATCCAATTTGGGGCCGGTTTTTGCCCATTTATCACTTTTCTAGTTATGACTTTCTCTGAAAATATTTTAAGTTCCGAACAATTAATGAAAAACTCGCTGTATATGGTTCCATGTGACGATATCTGAATACTTAGGAAAGTTTTAAGTGTTTCGTAATATTTAAAAGTAAAAAAAAGAGCGCTGCAAAATTCATGGAAAATAAAAAAGCAACTCTTATTCCTTAAAGTAGTTAGTAAATCTCACGTTCAAATTTGAAACGGTTTGATTTTCTTTGTTTTTTTTTTCAATCTCCAAAATTTTATGCGGCAAATTCTCCATCTACACTTATATTATTAAAGATAAGTTATGGTTATCTTTCGAAACTGTCATTTCCTTGCTAATTCTCATTTTACGAAATTTTAATGCAATGGTCGTTTATAATCCAAGAGGAACCTGAAGACTCACTTGCTAGTTGTTCTCAACTATGTTCTCAACTAACTTTTTTACATGTTTTGAGAGTTGCCATAATGATTCTTCAAGCGAAATATTATCCTTAACAGTGCGGTTATCTGACTTCGGCCAAACCTGATTCTAGTTTCAATTTTTTTTTTTATTAATGTCATATTTATTCCACGCCATGTTTTTGAAAACTAAAGCTCCATTCTTTTCGTGGAAAATGTGATGTTTTTGCAAAATATTTTTCAGTGTTTGGTTGAAACCTGAAAATGAACTAGAATATATTTTCTATCATTTAATATCCAATTTGATTATCTAAGGAAAAATACAAAAAATTTCAAATTATTTTTCATTTGGGTTAAAATCATAAAAAACCCCAAATTGGTATGCTTGTGACAAATTTACCCTAAACTAACTTTTTGACCACAAAAAATCTCAAATCGTTATACCTTTGCTAAATTTACCCAAGCCGGTACATTTATGATGAATATATCTTATGTTAGTTTTTGTTTAATTTTACTACTAAATTGCTGAGCTAGATGATACGTGACAATTGTCTAATGTACAAGTTTGAGATTTTATTATCCATTTGTCACAATTGTGCCAATTTCATGGTTTTATGTGATATTAATCCAATTTAACGGAGAATGTATTTTTTACAAACGTACAAATTTGGGGTTTTTGGCTCTCAAAAAAATTAGTTTAGAGTAAATTTGTCATAAGTATACTGGTTTGGGGTTTTTTTATAGTCAAAAAATTAGTTTGGGTAAATTTGTTACAAATATACTAGTTTGAGATTTTTCATAGTATTAACCTTTTTTGTTTTTAAATTGTTTTTCTTTTCTTTTCCTTTTCCCTCTATTCTTGCGATGTCGAGCCTAGCTGGATTCGATGAGCTTGATGAGCTGGGTGATGCTCAAGCCTTGCCTGAGGTTGCCAAAGCCTCGCCAACCTTTAGCGACCTCAGGTGGGGCTCAATCCCATCCTAGCTTCTCAGCCTATGGTGAGGCTTGAGCTTGTCTAGTGGTTAGTCGCCAACCCGTACTATGGCCGACAACTTGCCAAAGAAGAAGGAAAGAAAAGAAAAGAAAAGAATTTTTTTAAATAATAAATAAGATTAATTAAAAAAACTCAAATTTAAAAAAAAAAAAAAGAAAGGAAAATGTGTTTGGTAAAAGAAAGAGGATGGATAATGTTTTCCTCTTTTTGATAAATGGAAAATATTAAGTCGAAAATATTTTCCCCACTGTTGAAAAGAGTTTTTTCATTGATTAGCTTTATTTTCTATAAACTAGACACCAAAAAATCTAAAAGACGTTTTCCTGGAAGTTGTTTTTCTATAAAACAAATGGATCCTAAATGATAGTGTTGATATCCATGCAAAATCACAACCTTTTTTCCTACCCTTTGATAACATATAGATTGTTCCCGAAAACATATTTGATTTCTTGAACCCTATGAGTTTAGTCTTTCCTATCCATTTTCACATTGGAATTACCGAGATTCTGAGCTAATGCAATATCACAACTAATTCTTTTAGTCTTTGATCCTTTGACTAGACATTACTTCTTTGGTTTGACAACTATATAAAAGTTCCATGGAAACGAACTTCGCTTTTAATTTACTTAGACTTTAATACTTGACTTAACCGACCAAAAAAAAAAAAAAAAAACTTGACTTAACAACAACAAAAGTTTAGCAGATAAGAAATCACTTATTTTTATGATTAACATGAAATATTTTCTTGTATACCTTAATATTTGGGTTTATTAACTAGGTCAAATGAATTGGCTAATAATAATAAAAAAAGACCACTTTATTTAAACCAAAGAGAGACTAAGAGACAAAACAGGGAGAAGGAAAAAAGAGAGTGACCACAAACAGAGAGGAATATAAGAAGAAAAAAAAAGATTATATGCCATGGAGACCTCGTAAAGCTAGATTAACTTGTATTGCAATGTTAGGTAAAGGTTTAAATCTTTTTGTTCTTCTAATCAGGATAGTTTTTTTTTTTTTAAATTAGCGTATGAATTAGAAGTCATGTGAGATTTGAACCGAAAGATCTAATTTAGGAGTTGCTAAGATACGAGGATTACATGGAAATGGCAAATTAAGGCGTTGTGGAGCTGTGGGGTTCGACAAAAATTGATTTGGAGTACCGATTTAGTCGGAGTGAAATCTAAAGTTTCTTGCTCTAACTTTGTGTGTTGTGGTTAATTTTGAATAATCTCTTTGAGCGAGCATTTTGTTAGCATGTAAGAGTCATTTTGTTAGCGACTAAGTTTAGTTTAGTCAATTTGAAGTTGAAACAGTGTTTTACTCGATTTCGACATTATTCCTTGCTTATTTGATGGGATTGCGAGTTGTCAGTTTGAGTGAGTTTTGTTGTTTGGTTTTAAACTTTTCAAGTGAATGATGTTACCTCTTCTTCTAGTTTGTGAACTTATATTTCGAAAGTGATATGGATAATATAAGTTATGAAATGGCATTTTTATTGCATAAAATTCAGATTGAAATTTACTACTCCTTGATTATTTATGAATGTTTTAAAAACGTGTTATGAAAGGTAGTTTGAAAGTTTATATATACGTATTGTGTCACACCCCGATTCTCGAGCGCGTGCCCATCTCTCACTTGGTCGATTTAATAGCGACGTCCCAGGAAGGTCGCCGACCCATTCATTTATATACGCATGCAGAAGCATAATAAAATCCCCAGACAATAAAACAATGAGATAGAAAGTAGGGCTATATTTTTCTCAACTGAAAAACCACAACCATACTTTTATACAAGGCAAACCTCATAATATATATTACAATACTATTCACAAAAGTCTAATCTATCACACATCAGTTCACAACCCAGGGTTTGCAAAACAGGGTGAGGTCTCAGTCCTCATCCGAGTCATACTCTGGATCATTCTCTAGATCCTCCTCCGACTCCTCCTCAAATTCTTCTTCAAGTTCCTCTTATTCAAGTTCCTCTTTAGGGTCTTCCATCTCCCGATCCTCTTTCGGTTCCTCCTCCTCAAGCTCCTCCTCTTGCTCAACGATCTCTCATTCCTCTTTGATCCAGTTAACGCCCTCAGCTGAGTACACTGGAGATTCAGATTGGCCTTCCAGTTTAGGATCCTTTGCATCCACCACAGATCCATTCTTAGGATCTGCTGTCCCCTTTCCGAACGTTGCTTCTATAACAAATAGAGGTATATCACTCTCCGGCACCGGACCTTCCCTCGCCCATCATGGTAGTGACAATATCACGATCAATACTCATGGGGCACCAAGTCATTTCTACCTATGTCAACCCAGACGGAAGACTTCACCAACACGTACTCCAGTCCTTCAGGGTGAGGGTGTATCGGGAAATGATATCCTATCTCAGTGATCTTCTCAGGTATACCAAAATGTTCGAGAGGAGGGGGAGGTGCTGCCATCTACGGACCTGAAATGATGTTCCACAATCGGGATGAAACTACGTCTCAGCAAGTTCTACCCCACTAAGACTCGATTAGGAAGTCAATACGCCCTAAGGGCTGCCTAAGCACAACATGAGTCGAAGGACTTACCTTGGCCTCTGTCATTTCCTGTAAATCAGATTAATTCATAAATGCTGATAGAAATAACACCCAATTAAATCAGATCGAATCATCGACCAATCGACCTTGTCAATTACATGTCAGCTAGACCATTCCCGGTCATCTTGATTCATACTATTCATTTTCCAAGATAATGTATATATCTAGTCACTAAGCCACGTGCATTCTCTAAGGTGACATACTTAGTCATCCCACCACGTGCATTCTCTAAGGCGACGTACTTAATCACCGAGCCACGTGCCTTTCAAAGGTGATGTATTTAATCAACGAGTCACGTGCATTCTCCAAGATGACACTCTTGGTCTCCGAGCCACGTATTACAACATTCTTTCTCATCTTTTATCATACTCAAATAAAATAGCCGTGTGTGGGTACACGGTCGGCCTTAGCCAAAAATATAATTATTCCACTTCCACAATTCTCACCACTTTATATAGTCCACCAAAGTATTTTTGGCGTTGTAGACCGACGCTTGGTAATTTTCCACTCAATTACTAAATTTATCAATTTTCTGAAATAAATACCCACAACCACTAAATTCACTCAATTTGCACAATCATGCACTCAATTAAATATACAGAGAGTACCACTGAAAGCAACACGAAATTCCGGTTACCAGCCATACCGGTTTAATTTCTGGAAAATAAATAAATAATAAAATAATTATGGAAAGTAATAAAATAATGCCAATAAATCCAATTTAGGCCCATAATGCCTAAATGGATGCCGAAATGGACCCGGAAAATTGCCGAGGTTTGTTCAATAAATACTAGAACCTATGTCCTTGCTAATTACACTAACCATTTGTCTAACATGCATTGATAAGGCACTAAATTAATTATTCTACTCTAATCTATCCACCTAATTGCACTTAATTAAATCTAATCAACCCCTAAGTATTATTAACCGACTAATAGAGGATTAGTGAGCTGAACTCACTTGTTTCACAATCCGTTCAGATCGAAAAGTCGGGAACGTCGCGGGGCTCGACTTTTCTCAAAGCGGGCCGGGGTTTCAAGGCCCGGAAACACCTCAAAATGGGTCTACAAGCTTGCTGGAAACCCACAAGTTTTCCCTCTATTTTGAGCTGCAAAAGAGAGGAAACAAGGTTGGTTAAGGGCGGCAAGCCTCGGGAAAAGTGGCAGGGGTGGTCTCGGGTCCAAACAAGGGCAAACCGGAGGCGGAGGGAGCTTCGGCAGCGGCTGGCACGGCTGGACAACGCCCTTGGATGCACGGACAGAGGCGGGAATGGTGGTGGCTGGACACGACAAGGCGGACGGCGCTCGTGGCGGTGGCGCGCAGAAACGGCGACGGCGTGCGGCGGTGACGGTGGTCGACTTTAGCAACTTCGGTGACTCTCCTTGGTTTGCTGCTGTTTTGAAAATGGCAAGGGGGATGGGGAATGGAGCTAGTCGCCAGTTGAGGGAGAGAGAGAGAGGGGAAGAGATGAGGTTGGGGGCCACAAGCCTTAATTTTTCAATGCTTTGTCCCCTTGACTCATCCTAGGCCAAGTTTGGTTCCTTGGCTACCATTCCTCCACCTATGCACTCCTCACAACTCTTGGAATGGTCCAATTTGGCTAGGCATGCGGGGGAGCTACGAATTTCAACAATCTTGGATTCAATTGGCACTTAATCTTACTCAATTCAATCTTATTTGACCTCAATAAATTCCGTTATCGAGTCAATACTCAAATTGTTATTTTTTCTCACTAATTGATCCATCTTGCGTCCCAATTTTGCGACCAAAAACAATCCCTACATTTTTTTGGACAAAAACGGCCCTATGCTGACTTTTTCTAAAAAAGTCTTGGGTTGCAGAAAAATATTCTAAGATTGAGTCGATGTTCCTAGAATTTATTGTGACATGAGAGAATCTTCAATTTCTGAAATCGGACTCAAATTCACGATTAATTTCCATTTGGCGCGTTTTTAGCGTAACCTAGGCTACCGGGTAACTTTCAGAAATTTTTAGTGCAAATAACCCGTGATTGATTTTCTTCGAGCCACAATGAACCCACTCGACACATTGGTGACTTTCGGTTATCATGAAAATCTCGATGATTCAAATACGGACATAGGGTACCAAAACGATAGAAAAATCAAATTAGTGCCGATGACGAGAATTTTCCAATTTAGTGGAGTTACCCATGATCAGCCACACATTTTAGTCGAACCAACCTATCTTTGATCTCAATTCGATTTTTAACTGTGCTGTAATGGTTTCTAAAGATGAGCACGGTCGAGTGGCCGATTCTTGGTCGAATTCTCAAGTCTATTACATTAGAATTCCTTAACAGTTTATTCACACCTCAATCCTCGAACGTGTGCCCATTCCTCACCTAGTCGATTTATAGCGACGTCCCAAGACGCATTGTCGACCCTTTTATTTTAATACACATGTGGAAGCATAAAATAATCCCAAGACAATAAAACAATGGGATAGAAAAAGCGCCATATTTTTCATATTGAAAAATCCACAACCACACTTTCATACAGGCACACCTCATAGTATATCTTACAATACTATTCACAGAGATCTAGTCTCACACCTATCGATATATACACAAAGTTCACAAAAGGGATG
Source organism: Eucalyptus globulus (assembly GCA_014182545.1). Classification (NCBI taxonomy): domain Eukaryota; kingdom Viridiplantae; phylum Streptophyta; class Magnoliopsida; order Myrtales; family Myrtaceae; genus Eucalyptus; species Eucalyptus globulus. The sequence goes on from CM024726.1 coordinate 5,781,573, forward strand.
TGATCTCAATCCTCATCCGGGTCTATACTAAGGATCATCATCCCAATCCTCTTCAGATTCCTCTTCACAAAGCTCATTTTCTTCCAGCTCCTCGTCTTCTTCTGGTTCCTCCTCTTTAGGGTCTTCCAGCAGGTAATCCTCCGCTTCGGGCTCTTTTTCTTTAGGCACTCCCACCTTTGGCCATTCCCACTCCTGATTCTCCTCCGGTCCCTCCTCTTGCTCGACTATCTCCCCTTATTCGAGCATGCTCCAGTTGGATCTTGCTGCTGAGTATACTAGTGACTCAGGATTGCTCTCGAGCTTCAGGTCCTTTGCATTCACCACTGACCCATCCCTATGGTCAGCCGTTCCCTTCCTGAATGCTTCCTCCAGCACAAACATAGGCACATCATTTTCCAGCATGGGACCCTCCCTTCGCCCATCATGATACTCACGGTACCACAATTGATACTTGTGGGGCCTCAGGGCGTCCTTGCCCACATCAACCTAGACGGTCAACTGAACCAGGACGTACTCCAGTCCATGATGGGGATGTATCGGGAAGTGGGTCTCTATCTCGATGACTTCCTCGGGTATACCGAAATGCATAGGAGGATAAGGAGGCGGAGGTGCTGTCATCTAGCGATCTGAAATGGTTATATAATAACCATTGAGACCACGTCTTAGCGAATTCTACCCCCTAAGACTCGATTAGTAAACTAATACGTTAATCAGGCTGCCTATGCACACACGGGTCAGAGGACTTACCTTGGCCTCAGATTCCACCTGCAAATCAGTATAGTTCAATAGACACCCAATCATAATATCACGGATTGATACATCAATCAATCGACCTAGTCGATTATATGTCAATCAGACCATCCCTCGGTCATTTCCATACATACTATAAAATGTCCAGTATAATCTAACTAGTCACCGAGCTACGTGCATTCTCTAAGGCAACCTATTCGCCAAGGCGACATACTTAGTCACCGAGCCACATGCATTCTCTAAGGTGCCATATTCACCAAGGCAACGTACTAATCACCGAGCCCCGTGCATTCTCTAAAGCATATTATATGCCAAGTTAATGTACTAATTACCGAGCCACTTGCATTCTTTAAGACGATATACCAAATCACCGAGCCACGTACATTCTCTAAGGCGACTTATTCACCAAGGTAACGTATTAACAACCGAGCCACGTGCTTTTCCAAGTGATATATATATATTGAACAATTCACGTGCATTCTCTAAGGCGTCCTATACGCCAAGGCAACCTATCTAGTCACTGAGCCACGTCACACAACATTTCTTTTCACGTTTATCATACCCGATAAAAAATCATGCATGGGCACACGGTTGGCCTTAGTCAAAATATAATATTTTCCTTTCCATAACTCCCACTATTTTCTATAGTCCACCAAAACATTTTTGGCATTATCAACCGATACTCGGTTATTTTTCAATTAATAACCAAAATTATTTAATTTAGGAAATAAATCCCAAATTCACAGATAATTCATTTAAGCACAAAATAAAGCTCAATTAAATAAATGGACTACACCACGACAATCAACATAAAATTCCGGTCGTCGGCTATCCCTGCCTAATTTTTGGAAAATAAATAATTAAATTAATTAATTTTGAAAATTAATAAATAAATACTAAAAATCCAATTTAGGCTCGTGATGCCTAATTGGACGCCAGAATGGGTTGGGAAAAATCTCGAGATGTATTCAATAAATACTAGTACGTCTTTACTTGCTAATTACACTAACCAATTGCCTAACATGCATTAACAAGGCACTAATTTAATTAATCTAAACTAATCTAACCATTTAATTAACACTAATCAACCCTTAAGAATCATTAGCAAACTAAGTAAGGATTAGTGAGCTCAACTCACCCGTTTAACAATCTGTTCGGATTGAAACGTCGAGAACGTCGCGGGGGACGTTTATCTCCAAAGCGAGCCTAGGGTTCGGGGCCTAGAAACACCTCAAATCGAGCCTCAAAGGTGCTGCGAGACCCACTTTTCTTCTTGCTGTTTTGGCTGCAAAAAAAAAAAAAAAAAAAAAAAAAAAAAAAAAACACAGCTGAGATGGACGGCAAGGCTCGGGAAGGCAGGTGGTGGTTCGGCGAGGTGTACGGCGGCTTCCTCAGCCTCTTGCGATGGCTAAACAGAGAGCTAGAGCGGCAAGACAGGCTGCTGGACGGCGGAGCAGGGGTGGACGGCACGCAGGGTTGGAGGCGCACGCGGGTGGGGGCGCGAACGGCGACAACAACGCTCTGGCGTGGCTAGTGGTGGCGTGCGACAGCTGCAGCTTCTTCCCTTCTGGCTACTGGTTTTGCATGGCTTGGAGGGGAGAGAGGGTCTTGGACAATGGAGTGAGAGGGAGAGAGAGACATGATAGAGATGAGGGAGAGATGGAGGGCTTCACCAAGCCAATTTTTCCACCAAGTTGTCCCCCAAAGGCCTTGCCCTCCAAGCCAAGATCCATGGCCACCATTGAGCCACCAAGACTCACCTTTGGACATGTGAGATGGTCCAAAATTGCTAGGAGAAAGGGGGGGCTACGAATTTTGGAAGAGACGGCTTCAATTGGTCTCTTATTCCTTCTCAAATCAATCCCATTTAGCCTCCATAATCTCAATTGACATCTCAATGCTTCAATGGATATTTTTCCTCATCCAAGAAACCACCTTGCATCTCAAGTTTGAAATCAAAAACAATCCCTGGCTTTAATTGAACAAAGACGGTCTTGAGCCGACTTTTTCCCAAAAAGTCTTGGTCGTCAGAAAAATCTTCTGAGACTGAGTCGACATTCCTAGAATTTATTGTGACATGAAAAAATCTTCAATTTCTAAAATCGGACTTGAATTGGCGGTTAATTTCCATTCGGCATGTTTTTAGCATACCTAGGCTACCGGGTAGTTTTCAGAACTTTTTAGAGCAAATGACCCGTGGTTGATTTTTTTCGAGCCACAATGAACCCACTCGACTCACTGGCGATTCTTCGATTGTCGTGAAAATCTCGAGAATTCAATTACGGATACAGGATATCAAAATGACAGAGAAATCAAACTAGTGCCGGTCGACGAGAATTTTCCAATTTAGTGGAGTCACCCACGATTGGCCACACATCTCAATCGAACAGGCCTATCTCTAATCTCAAATTGATTTTTAATTATGCCATGTTGACCTCTAAAGATAAGCATAGTTGAAAAGCCGATTCTTGGTCAAATTCTCATGTCTATTGCCTTAAAATTTCTTAATAGCTTTCCTGAATAGTCTAGTTATCTCGAGAGTGATCAACTCTGAGAACAGCCCTATAGGCGCGTTAATGAAATGCCCGATTTATTCAGTAGAAAACAGGACTGAAAATCTGAGATGTCATAGGTTTCCCTAAATAGTCTAGTTATCTCGAGAGTGATCAGCTCTAAGAATAGCCCTATAGGTGCATCAATAAAATGCCCGATTTATTTAGTAGAAAACAGGACTTAAGATATGGGATGTCACATATTGCATTGTGAATTGGTTTATGAAATGAATTCTAGAATTATTTGAGCAATATTCTAATTTTTTTTTTTTTTTTTTTTTGACAAATGAGCTGTGTTGTAAAATGTTTAGTTTTCTTTGTAAAATATATTGTGGTTCATAAGATTGATTCTAGATTTTGATTTCTAATACTGTAGGATGATTGTTTGATTCTCAATATCTTTCTAAATCTTGGCCGAAGTTCTTAGGTGTGCATATGGTTTTAAGATATTCTTTTGGGTCAAACCACTAGCTGATAATAAGTATAAATCTTGTATAATGTAATGGCATAAACCCAGTCAATTAAAAAGACCTAAGCGCCACTCATTAACCCGCTCACAAATTTCTTTCAACGCAAGGGTTGAAGAAACCAAACTATCAACGGCAAAAAACAAGGAAACGAGGAAAACAAGGAAGGAGAAATAAATTTTCGAATTTTGATATTGCTTTTCGATTATTGATAGGAATATGAGTTCATTGATTTGATTAATCTTCATAGTTTGGTTTTCAACTTTCTTAGGTGAGTAGTACCATCTTTTTTATGAATTTACAAACTGATATCTTGAAAGTGATGGAGATTTAATCTAGTAAGAGTTATGAAAGAACACATTTTTTTGCATAAATTGAAGCAAATTTTTACTACTTTTGATTCGGTTGGAAAGGCATTGGAAAGCCTTGTTTGAAGTAGTTTAGAGTAATCGTTTGTAAACTTCTTGATTAAATGCTTTGTGAAAGTAATTGTCAAAGGTTATTTGTATTGATTTATGAAATGCATTCTATTTGGTTAATGAAATTGAGAAAGATTATATGATGCAGTGAAATCGGTTTATGAGATGGTTTTTGATTTTGTTGTGAGTTATTGGAGATTAAGGTTGATTGATTGTGCTCATATTACTATGATTAGGACTCATTGAGGGGGTGAGTAGGTGTACTATTATCAAGACATCCTTCTAAGTCAAACTATCCACTGATATAGGTGGAGACCTAGCCAAGGTGAGTGAACTTGATCGTCTTTGTTACAAGCCTTGAGCGTGATCATAGTTAGATATTGAGCATTAAATTAGCCAATGGAATGGACTATTGACATTTGACTTGGTTGAGATTGATCAAACTATTGATGGTTGATTTGTTATTGTGAATTGATATTATTGATTGATCTTATATGTAAAAGTTTTGTTTGAGATATATCATCAGCTCTTAATATTTTATGTATAATGTTTACTGAATTGAAATTGATGGGTTATATTATCATTTTTATGAAAGTGCATAATAAATGTTCAATCTACTTAGAAGAAATATACTACTTACGAAGTTGTGATTGTTCATTTCATTCATCTTACTTGCTTTTTAAGTTCTTTAGTGAGCTGAAAGTTCGACGAGAGCTCTATCGTTATTAGGAGGACTTTTTAATAGTGGGGATTTATGGGTTTGAGTTGTATATGGTTATGATGAACTTATGAGTTAGTTGTTTGAGATGTATGCATTTCTTTTCTTTTCTTTTTTTGGATTATGGTAACTCTAATATTTTAATTAAATGACTTTCATCAAATATATATGAATGTATATATTATAATATCAGGTCAAGTTATTGTTATGTTTAAGGTTGCGTCTTTTTCGTGAAAGGATGGTCATGTCACTACCTCTATTATTGTAGAGTTGGGGGTGGGACAGCTTGCCAATGAGGGAATCTTGGTCGTCTTGTCACTAGGTATTGTGTCATAACCTTAGTTGGATATTGAGCAATATATTAGGTAATATAATGTATCACTAATGTGTGATTTGATAGATATTGATCAATGAGAAATTTTGATTTGTGTAAGCTTTGTTGAATTCAAATAACTTATATTTGATTTGATATGAATGTTATATCGCCAAGGCCTTTTGATAGATGGAATTTTGCATATAAGCTTTAGTTAGTTGTTTATTTTAGAGTTATATTTGATTGAAATGAGTTTGCTAGCTTAGTTGTAAGTTAGAAATGTACATATTCTTTTTTTATGGATTATAGAAACTTTGATGTGGCGATCAATCTGTCAGTTTATCAATATATATAAATATATTAATAATATGTTGGTTGTGTTTGAAATTATATCTTTCGAGTAAAATGATGATCGAGTTATTTATCCATTCTTGATGGATTCGGGATGTGACATATATGACATTTACAAATAATGAGTAATAATTTATTTTATGACTATTTCACGCCTCTCCAAATAATGAAGGTAATTCAATAAAGCATGTCTTAAAATCAGAGGATAACTGAAAAATGCCTTATGAACACATTCCCATGTTTTGCCATGCCCCAATTTATATTATTTACATACGTAACTAAACTTGAATATACTACTGAGTTGAAATTCGCATATAATTTATCCAATATCTCTAATATAATTGCAAATCTCAAAAAATAATTTAAAAGGAAACTAGTGAATACGTATCCAAAGGTTTGACACATCTAGCATACATGAGACTAACAAATCTTCTGTTTAAATAAACTCATAAGTAAAAGAAATGTTCAAATCATTCCGGCCTCTTCAAGATATAACTAAGCATTGGTGAATCTCAGTTCATTATCCATTCTCAGCAGTTTCCCTTAAGGTTCCATTCGTTTCACGGAAAATAACTTTCAAGAAAACGTTTTTCGGATTTTCTGGTGTTCGTTTCACGGAAAATAAACTATTCAAGGAAAATGTTTTCCATCATTGGAAAAAACAACCTTCAAAGATGAGGAAAATGTTTTCCACTTTTCAAAAGTGGAAAACATTTTCCATAACTTCTTCCACCTTACTTCTTTTCACCAACACATTTTTGTTTTATTTCTAGGCTTTCTTTTTCTTTTTTCTTTTTTTCCTTTTCTTTTTTTCTTTTCATCCTTCTTCCTTAGCCTTGGCCGGTCGCCAGCCACGACGGCGGCGGCGATCGGCCGCGAGCGAGCAAGGTCCACCCTCCACCGACGAGCAGCCGAGCGACCAGCCCGCCCCCCGTAGCCAGGCGAGGCTCCGCCTAGCCCGATCTAGGAAGCCAAGCTCGCCCGAGCTCGGCGAGCTCAGCCTCGCCGGCCTAGGGCAAAGCTCTAGCCTTGCCAGATCTAGCGAGCTAGGCACGGCTCGGGCCTCGCTCGAGCTCGCCAAAGGTTCGCCATGCTCTGGCAAGCTTGGGCAAAGCCCGAGCCACGCCCAGCTCGTCGGATCTAGCGAGGCCAAAGCTTCGCCCTAGGCCGGCGAGGCTCTGCCTCACCCAATGGGGAGGCTCGAGCTCGCCGGGCTCGAGCAAGCTCGGCTTCCCCGGATCGGGCTAGGCGGAGCCTCGCCCGGCTCGCGGCCGCGCCCGCCGTCGTGGCTGCCGGGCAGCCCGCCATCATCAAGCGTGCGGCGGCGGACGAAGGAGGAGGAAGGAGAAAAGAAAAGAAAAAGGAAAACAGAAAGAAAGAAAGAAAAAAAAAAAATAATAAAAATTTCAATTTTAAAAAAAATACAAATAATTAAAAATTCATTTTTTTAAAAAAATATTAAAAAAATAAAACTAATTTTTTAGTCAATTAAAAATATTAAAATTCAATTTTTGATAATTTTTCCCAAATAATTAAATTAGCTAACGAATGGTGGAAAATATTTTCCACTCAAAGTTTAGGTTTTGGCCGAACACCGAAAATAGTCATTTTCTTGAAAATGACTTCTAGAAAAAATGTTTTCCAGAAACATGATATTTTTCGCGAAACAAATGGACCCTAAATCTGCAAAACATTATATTAAAAGAAATGAGCATGCTTGCTTTCGTCGTGTAGCAAGTGATCATTTACCTCTGTTAGTGATTAGATATATAGGCATTCACTAAAAGTCCAAGAGTGCTTTAACACCGTAAGTTACTTAAAATAATTTTTGGGTATTATCAACAAATGAACATGAAATATGAGTATAGCCGCCCACAATCTAATCACCCCATGACAAGCATAATACACGGACATGTCAATGCAGCCGGGCAGGCAAAATTTCCAGCAACAAATCATAAATATCTCGATAATGGACACAAACTTGTAGGCTAACCCCAAAGGGAAACAGTGGTATCATCACAGCACAATTGCGAGCAACTGTTCCTCAAAATAAGATCAAATGACAGGATAAACCAATATGACACCAATGATGGATTCGACGGACCAACTTTGAGGCCTCGTAACTCCTTTGTCCAAACTCCGTTTTGGACGAATTAGGTATGTATGACAACAATAGACAGCTTATTTTTAGAATTATGATAATTTTGAAGCAAGAAAATTACGAGAAGATAGACTGATTAGGCTCCAAAGTAGGCTGGCCGTGGTTCGAGCTGCAGCCCGTGTGCTTGACGCTTTCGACCTCGTTTCTCCCTAATTGTGTTGTCAAATCGCACAAAATTAGTGGCTTAGAACTGGAACTAAACAATGGATCATACACACGATTTTGTTAGGGTCTCTCTAGAAAGGGATAGTGACACGAATGGTTATTGAACTTTAGCATAATATGTAATCTCATCCTTGAATTTTAACTTAATATTCAATATCATCCCTGAACTTTTAATTTGTTCACTATGATCCATAAATTTTTGATACATATTCAATCTAGTCCTTGGACTATATAAAAGTATTTAATGTTGTTTCCGAACTTGAATTAATGGAAGGATAACATTAAATATGTTCATTTAGTCCATGGACTAATTTGAATATCTACTAAAATCTAGAGACCACATTGAACAAAATTCAAGGATCACATTAAACAAATGAAAAATTCATGGATTACATTGTATATTAGGTCAAAGTTCATGGACTATTTGTATCATTATCTCCGCCAGAAAAATCGCAGTACTTGACCAAAGAGTCTACTTCTCCAAGAACCAACATAATAGCCATAGTAACTAAAAAAATGGTGATGTTGGAATCTTACCCAACGAATTCACATGGTGTTTCTTGACAACCATTGATCCAAACACCAATTTTTTTTATGATACCAAATGTGAAGTGAATAATTAAATACGCAAATGACTTTTACATATTAAAATGGACAAGTTTAAATCAAACAATGTTTGAGTTACAGTTTGATTAACTTCTCATCAATGGTTAGTAATCTAATATAGATAGATAGATAGACCAATATGTATGTATGTGTGTATATCTATATATATCATAGATAAGAGAACGGGTCCGGTAATAGAAAAACATTCTTACACGTGAGGGATCGAGTTTTCATTTATTTATTGGTAGCTAAGAAAAGCTCACACAAACACACATGCGCGGCCATCCACACATATCACTATAGTCTCTTCCAAGAAGGCAATTCCTCCGCAATTGCTCTTATTGTGTATATAACTGCTTGTGATCACGCGGCCTTGATCTCAACGCTTTTAATGATGAGCTCGTCCCTCCATCTTCCGAACAATTGCTCCATGGCAAATTCCATCTTGCCCACATTCTGCGCTGACATGGTGAACCGCCCGACCTCCAGCTCGCCCCATGAATCGTGGGATACGAGCAAATTCGCCTGCCTCTCTTGGTAGGTCCCGTCAGGGAGACTCAGTTTCAGGTTCACCGGCTGACCCCGCATGGTGCTCGAGGATGTCGCCATCTTCAGCTTGAACGCGACTTTGTACGGAACGTTCGGCGAAAGATTCATCGTCCAAAACGACCCCCTGACTTCTAGCCACCGCGTCTTCACCACTCTTGCCATTTCGTTGCTATCGCTGAAGTAGTTTTATTTGAGCGTTATTGATTGGGATAATTATTACGTCTATCGTCAGTATTAAAAAAATTAAACATTTGCTGCTGGATGAGTAACATGTAGATAAATTTGGTTACATAACTATGAATGAATGTGTAGAAAGTGTTCTACATTGAAGTAGACTTGATAAAAATATTTACAACTATTCAGAGATCGATATATTAGACAAACTCTATATGTCGACGGGAAGTGGAAATCAAAAGTACAGAGCATATAAAGAATTAAATATATAAACTTGACCGTTCCTTGTTAATTAATTAACGAAAATTAATAAAAAAAAAATACCACTCTTCCAGGTTATTGGGGTTTAGTAGGTACTTGGTAAGAAGGTAAGTTCGTAATTTTCCATACACTATTTTTCTTTTGTATGTGTAATCAACACTTTGGAAATCAAAGTTTTTCATATTAAGTATGTTTAGCAAGTGTCTCAGGACCCTCGTTAACAAAACCTGTTTACTAATGATCCATATTATCTAGACAAAAAATCTCAAGAAAAAAACATTTAACTTGGATGCCACATTAATGACGTGTGTTTACCATGAAATTGTGCATTACTGGAACAAAAGAGCAAGTAATTCTATTTAAAATGATAAATAAGAATAATGGCTAGGTCAGTATCCATCACTCTACAATGACATAGGGATATCTGAAAGAGTTGTGCGTGTTCTTAGGGAAGCTCAACGGGCTTTCCTTCCTATTTATCTCTCAACCTCATCTTCCTCCTTTATCATTATTTTTAATTTGGCCAACTTTACATAACTATAGATACTTATTTTTATAATTATTCGCCAAAGACAAAATAGCATCTCTACTCTCTCCGTATTAATCCAAAACCACCATAAAGCTCTCTGCCTCTGAAAACCCATCATACTCTCTCTTTATTTTTTTGTCAACTCAAAAAGAAGAAAAATAACATTTATAATGAAAAGCAGAAAATATGAGAAAAGCTCAAGTAGTTTACAATTTGATAAAATTATAACTTGGTTAGGTTTGATCAATCAAGTAAAAAGGATAAAAGCGAGAACTAAACTACAGAATTATGACGGATAGATTGAAGTAAATAGTACAATTAAAAAATAAGAAAAGATTAGAGAGATTAAAATAGGTTTAATTTTATATACAAGCGAGTCAAATAGGTCATAGTATATAGTTCTTGGTATATAATGAACTTACTAAGGCATATAATGAACTTACTAACTTTGATAGCAATATTTGAAGATGAAACTAAAATTTTATTCTTTAAAAAAATCTTGCCATATGGCTCATCGCGCCCTTGTGAAGGCAAAAATGAAAATTTAGATACCAAGACCGAGGAACGGTCTTCTTTCCTAGGGATAATCTTATAGTTTAGCCTAGATGGTGGGAATTAATCGAAGAGTTACGAATTTATCTCTATCTTGAAAGTACATATAGGAACCAATAGGGAGATTTCAATACCATAATGGAAGTATCACTCTAGTTATTCAAAATATTTTGATGGTAAATTCTTTATCTATTCATAATATTGAAATATTTATGCGAATATAGAAGACTAGAAGTGTATGAAGCATAGGTACAAATACTGGTACACAAGTCAAAATTCGTATCTCAAATTCAGTTGGCGAAATCACGTGGACATTTAATGTGGTCAACTAGAGGAAAAAATTTATCCTGGGGAGATGAAAACAAATAACCTTAGCCATCTATCTATGTAGCACAAGAGTGGGAAACATCAACAACATGGTACACAAGTCAAAATGCGTATCTCAAATTCAGTTGGCGAAATCACGTGGACATTTAATGTGGTCAACTGGAGGAAAATTTTTATCCTGGGGAGATGAAAACAAATAACCTTAGCCATCTATCTATGTAGCACAAGAGAGAAAAACATCAACAACATGATACCGAAATAATAATTCCAAGAATTATCAATTATAAGAGAGACGATAAAGATCAATATTAGGTATACTTTGTTGGAGAAAACTTCCTTGCGTGTTTTGAAGCTGACAAAACGTTTCCATCAGTCTAGTCTGAAGACTTGTAGACTCTTTAGTCAAAGTTTGAAGACCGCCGGACCGCCAGACTCAAAACTCAAAGTCTATTCTCATTGACAGTTTCTAGACGGTCGAAGAAGACTTATCAAGATCTAAGTATTTCGTTAAGGATTTGACTCTATCGACTGAAGAAGATCTCTCGGTTGGATATAGCATCTTGGAATCTGTTATTCGTTTTGATTTCAATTTGGGTAATTTAGATCTGTTGATTGACATATTGGAAGGTTCTAAATGGAAACCTAGATCCCGAAATATCCTATCGTCATATTCCTTAAATAACTGATTATGATCCAAACGGATAGATTGGAAGAGCTCCTTTGGTAAGTGTCAACGGGTATGAAGGCATGGAGGAGTATATAATGAAGATGTTCCAAGTTATTCGAGTGTGTGCGCGATAAAAGAATTCCAAAGTCTAAAACTCCTTGTTTTTTTTTTTTTTTTTTTTTTTTTGTGCTGGAGGAATCGCCTTGGCCGACAGCCGCCTCGTAAACCCCCAGGTGACGCTAGCCCAGGACCCACCACCAGGGCGCCACGCTTAAATCACCAAATGGTCTGCCAGCCTCCCTTCAACTTGCGTTGAAGAGGCTTCGAACTCTAGACCTCCAAACGGGAGGTCTGGAGCCTACCCAACGGAGCCACCACGGCCGGTGGTAAACTCCTTGTTTTTTGTCAATTCAATTGTTGAGCGAAAACTTGTACTCAAAAGAGAGTTTATATTTCTGTGAGACCTTGAGGAAGTGTAGCAAAATCTCTACACTGTGGAATCAAGGAAGAGCTATACTGTAACAACTCTTTTGATTCTTAGTGAAATCCAGCCGGTGGGCTGTCAGTGCGGAAGAGTGGACGTAGGTTTGGATTAAGCCGAACCACTATAAACCTTGTGTTCTTATTCTCTTCCCTAAACTCTTTTACTTTGATCGTAATTCTATTTGATTCTAATTTCATTTTCATAATCTATTGTTAAACAAAGTTGGTTCACAATCGAAATTATATACTTTACTCTGCAAAATTTGTTTTCGCACTTATTCACCCCCTCTAGGTGCTTATACTAGCTTTCACATACTTTGCGTTAATACCCACAAACAAATTTCTGTCTCTTGCTATGGTTTCGCATTTAGATTTTCCATAAAGAAATCCCATGAAATGCCTTCCTTAATGATTCTTATGTTCCCCTTTATCTGATGCCATTCATTCTTCATTAAAATATGAAGAACCCTAATTAGACTTGTAGTGTAAGGTAAGGTGCACCATAAGATAAAAGATAAGCATATATTTTGTTCTAAGGATTTAAAAGTGCCTGTTAGTGATCCACCGCCAATATACAGGTCTATCGCTGTTGGTGATGTTGAGTCCCCTAGCATAGATTGCAAAGCAGTCGTGTCCATACTCACTAACCCAGTACCTCTGCCACGGACAGTGTTTTGAAGCATGAGCAAAGAAACATCAATCGGTGCGTGTGTAGGTCAAAATAGGAGGAACTTCATTAGCGAAGTTGCTATCCACACATATACACACGCATTCGCACTTAACGAGAAGTGAGTGAGAAAACAAGTTGTGTAAAGTGTTGGAGGTAATAGGTTTGAGAGAGAAGAAGTAGTTGCTTGAAGTATTATACCAAGAGACATCAAGTTTGGAACGTTCAACAGTGTTACCTCCAGCGTAGGGAAACCCTACAGTTTTTATATGAAAGTTATTGGGCTCCGGCCCATATGGACCCAAAAAACCATGCTTTTACCTATTGGGCTTGTATGTGAACATATTATTTTGGACTATATTAATAATATATCCAACAATCTTCTCCTATGTTCACCATACAGCACAATCCAATAAGGTGGTTAGTGTAATGTTCAGACAAACATGAATCATCCACATTCAGTCCAAGACAATCAACTCGAATCGGTCAAAGAGTATTCCAGCAGTAAAGTATTAAACTAAATCATCATATGCAATCTAAATAAGTGAATCATTCTTATCATGAATCTATTATGAGATTAACAAAATCTAAATCCCAAAATAAATCTTAAACTCAGTTCACAACCAATATATGCATATTAATCAAGTATAAGTAGGCCAATCAAAATAGTCTAAGGCCTTACAAATATAAGAAACAAGCATAATAATATCCACAAAAATAGAAATAGCAAAATGCAAGTCTCAAGTAAATGGACTTCATCAAAATAGGCAATAGCAGGTAAACTGTCAAGTCCCTACACGCTTTAAATGATATATATTAATTCATCAAGTAAGTCATCCTGGTCAGGATCCCACTCATTAAGCTCTCCTCCATCTCTGTCATCCCTTGTAGAATGTCAAATATGAATTTCATATTATCATGAATTCAATCATTTGAATAAAAACTTAGCACCATTCCATCAGGCAGAGTAGAACATATATGATGTCATAAAGCATCATAATATCATGTCATAAGCATCAAGCCAGTTTCATAAATTATGAACAAGACCTAAACAATGTGATTTAAAAAGAGCCATTAACTTAAGTTTATTTGTAGGAGAATAACTATTGTCTAGTTTCAAAGAACAAGACCAATAGTCAAGTCACTTACAATAACCTAGTCATGTAATATCAAGTTTCAATTAAGAACAAGACAAATAGGCTTCTTATGTAAACAATTGTTTCTATGTTTCAATTTGGAATGTCACAATTACTGATTCCTTAAAGTCAAATAATCTAGCATCAAGTTTGGAATGAGATCATTTAACCAAAAAGGATAGTCCAATCTAGTTGAATTGTATCATCAAGTTTGGAATGACACAATTTTCCCAGATAGAACATTTGAATTAGGTTAAAGTCATCTTCATCAAATTTGGAATAAGACAACTCACCCTCTTCAAATTAGTCAGCAACTGTGAACATCGATGAAACATATAAACTGTGCTTATCATTGTAGCCAATAAAGAAAGATTTGATAATCCAAAACACACAATTAGAAGGTAAGTAAATGGTAGTTAAGACTTGCCTATATAGTCTTTAACCCCAATTCCCCCACTGTTTTGAATAATCGATCTTTAGGCATACCTTTGGTGAGAGTATCGGCTATGTTATCCTTCGATCTCACATCGATCAAGGTGATAACCCCTTGTTCTCTCAAATAATTCAACAACGCATGTCTCAATCTCACATGTCTTCTCTTTGAATTAAAGAGAGAATTCTTGATGACTTGGACAGCTGCTCAATTATCACAGAATAGGCTTAAAGAATTAATCTTTAGCCGAGTCAAAGGAATATCCATAATCAGATTCTTTATCCACTCTTGCCTCTTCACCGGCTGAGGCTAAAGCAAAAAGTTCCAATTCCATAGACGACAATGCAATACAAGTCTTTCATTTGGATTTCCAAGTAATAGCAACTCCACGTAAAGTGAATACATACCCACTAGTGGACTTACTATTTCCAATATCTGAGCACCATGAGGCATCAGAATATCCATCCACAGTTGGAGGATAACCAAAATAATAGAGAGCATAATATTTAGTACCTTTAAGATATCGCATTAGCCTATTGAGGGCATCCCAATGCTCTTTACTAAAATTACTAGTAAAACGACTCAGCATGTCAACTGTAAAGGCTATGTCCGATCTAGTGCAACTCATAGCATACATGAGACTACCAATCAGTTTCGAGTACTTTAACTAATCCACGCTGGTTCCTTCATTAGGACTCAGTCTATTATTATAATCACATGGTGTCTCACTCGGTTTACACTATCATATCCCCAAGTAGAAAGTAGCTGCTCAATATAATGAGTCTGACTAAGGGAGATAACTTGCCGTTTAAAGCTTACTTTCATACCAAGAATGGTATTAGCAATACCAAGATCTTTCATGTCAAATTCTTTAGCTAAAGTAGTTTTCACGTCACTCACTATAGAATGATCGGAACCAAGAATTAACATGTCATCAACATACAAGCAAATGATGACTATCTTATTTGACATAGAACGATGGTAAAGGCATTTATTTGAATAGCTAGACTAAAAATCATAACTCTTTACCACTTTGTCAAATTTAAGATGCCACATCTTAGGTGCTTGTTTAAGACCATACAATGATTTATTCAATTTACAAACTTTGTCCTCAAGACCTTTCTTAACATATCCTTCCGATTGTTCCATGTAAATTTCCTCATTTAAATCCCCATTTAAGAAAGTTATTTTTACATCCATTTGATGCACTATAAAGTGTTCAATAGATGCCAAAGCAAGAAGAATTCTTATAGTTGATAGATGACACACATATGAATAGACATCAAAATAATATATTCCATTCTGTTTTTAGAGCCTTTAGCTACTAAACGTGCTTTGTATCTAGCTATTGATCCATCACTATTCAGTTTCTTCTTTAACACCCATTTACAGCCTATAGCTTTAGCCCCTTTTGGCAAATTTACTAGCTACCAAGTGTGATTCTGCAGCAGAGAACTCATTTCATCATCTATGGCTTCTGCCCACAGTAGAGATTCCCTAGATCTCATTGCTTCCTGATAGGAGAATGGATCATCCACAAGATGGTAAGCAACAAAGTCTTCACCAAAACTTTTGGGAATTCTCTCTCCTGTAGATACTCTTACTGGAATTGGTTCAATAGCCAACTGTGTGTAATAAGTGTCAGAAGGGCCTGCTTCAGATTCTATAGGAGATTCTGAAATCATATATGTAGATCCAGAAACATTCAAGCCTTGATCTCTGAGAAACTTGTTTTCAAAGAACACTGCATCTCTAGATTCTATCACTGTGTTAGTAGATAGATCTAAAAACCTATTTGCAGCGCTATCTTCTGCACTACCTAGATATACAAAATTAATAGTTCTAGATCCCACCTTAGGTTTCTTAGGATCCGGTATACTTACATAAGCAATACAGCCCCAAGTCTTAAGAGTATCATATCTACAAGGGCGCTTATGCCATATCTCATAAGGTGTCATGGCCAACTTAGAGTGCGGCAACCTGTTCAAGATGTGATTAGCAGTTAGAACTGCTTCTCCCCAGTAGGAGGAAGGCATGCCAGCTGTAAGTAACATAGAGTTTAACATTTCAGTTAACATTCTATTCTTACGCTCTGCAACACCATTTGATTAGGGTGAATAAGGAGCAGTGGTTTCAAGTATTATACCTTCTGAAGCACAAAATTCCTTGAACCTTGACATAGTATATTCTCCTCCTCTATCACTCCTAAACCTCTTAATTTTCAAGTTGAGTTGATTTTCTACTCTAGACTTGAAAATTTTAAATTTTTCAAAAGCCTCATCTTTCAATTTCAACAAATAGACATGACAATATCTAGAAAAATCGTCTATGAATGTTATTAGATACTTCCGACCACCTTTAGTAATGTAATTTCTAAAATCACAAATGTCAGAATGTATTAGCTCAAGAAGTTGTGTGCTTTTAGAAACCAACTTAAAGGGTTTTCTAGTGATTTTAGCATGTGCACACACTTCACACTTATCAAATCGAATAGTAGTATCTAATGGAATGTTATGAGTTTTAGCTAGATGTTGCATTTTCCTGTAATTCACATGTCCAAGTCTATTGTGTAGCAACTTTGGATCAATCAAAGTAGAATTCACATGATTTATGCTATCAGCATTTAAACTCAACATATACATACCATTAATCATGAATGCACAATCAAAATAATATGAGTTAACAGATAAAGTTACTCTACCATTCATAGTTGAAAAAGACATACCAGCTTTATCAAGTAAACTCATAGATATCAAATTCTTTTTAAGTAAAGGTACTACTCTAACATGTTTCAGAGTTAGTAATTTACCTGAAGAAAGCACCAAATTTGCAGTTCCAGCATGAGTCACCTTTGCCTCACCACCATTGCAAAGTTAGTGAGTAAATTCTTGTCATTTGTAGCATGACAAGTAGCACCACTGTCCAACCACCACTCAAAAGAGATGTTGGCCTTTCCATTCTTCATCATTCAAATAAAGGCTCGAGGCTCAGATCCTCTAATTAGCATATTGGCCTCATTATGTGGTGTGTCATTATTTGGCTTCCTCGGCAACTTACACTCTACTGCCCAGTGACCCCACTTTCCACAGTTATGGCACTTGCCCTTCTTCTTCTTTTTGAAGATAGTTTTTTTGGCCTCTAACTGTAAAGAGGATTCACCTTTTGGTGACTTGGACTTTTTCTGAGGTTTATTGGAGTGTGAAACTAAGTTGACAACTGACTTTTATTGTCCCACTTGTTCCAAACTCTTTCTAGTGATATTTTGATCCTCAATGTGAATATACCTCTTTAATTCATCCAGTCCCATCTGTACCTTCACTCTGTGCATTTCAGTCTTGAAAGAACTCCATTCAATTGGCAGTTTGCTCAACACAAGACCGACAAAGAGATTATCGGACATATCAGAATTATCATCTTTCAGCTTGTTCCTCATGTTCTCAAATTCAACTAACTAAGAGGTGATGCTTGAATTCATAGTGAATTTAAAGTCAAAGAATTTCTCCACTGGGAGAGTTTTAGATAGCCCCTTTTGTTTTTGGAACTGAGCGTTCAAGTGATCCCATATCTCTTTTGCCGTCTTATACTCACTATAAGTCATAGCCATATTAGGATTTAGAGAGTTCAACAAATAATCTCTACGAAAATCATCATCTTTGTTCCATTGATATTCATTCACATCTTCAGTAGTAGATGCAAAATTGCTCAATACAATATAGAATATGTCACGTTCTTTCATGCCAAATTGAACATGTAATTTCCAGCCATGAAATTCAGTAACATCAAAAGATTGCAACTTTATAATATCATAGGAACTACGCTTTGCCATTTTAATCAAAGCAAAGTGTTAGAAAGAGTGCACCTTGAAGTCCTCAGAGCAACAAAGTTGAATAACTCCCCTAACCTTGATCAAACCGCTCTGTAGAGATGGAATTTGCCAAAACAAACCCCAAAAACGGATTTGGAGCGCCCAAAAACCTTAAGATGGACTGCCCTTGTCGCTGAAACTCGCTGAAAAATTTCGCCCCCAAAATTCGCTAGAAATTTCGTCCCCGAAATTCGCTAGAAATTCAGATGGAAACTTCCGGGTGCCGTAACTTCTCTGTCCGACCTCCGATTGACGCGAGTGACCACTCAAAACGTTCGTATCGACAAGTAGATCAAAGCCCAAGTGGTTTCACCCTCTTAAATTGGCTATAATTTTTGGGTTTTTGAATCAAAGATTTCGGTCACCCAAATCTTCAAACTCAAATCCCAGCCAATATCACCATTGAAATCGAAAGTAAATTACAACCGCGAGTTTGTCTTGACGAAATCTTCAAGAAGACACTTTACTCGCTCAAATCCGACACATGAACCTAATACTTCAAGATTGTTGGAGGTAATAGGTTTGAAAGAGAAGAAGTAGTTGCTTGAAGTATTACACCAAGAGACATCAAGTTTGGAATGCTCAACAGTATTACTTCCAGCGTAGGAAACCCCTAGAGTTTTTATATGAAAGTTATTGGGCTCCGACCCATATGGACCCAAATAACCATGCTTTTATCTATTGGGCTTGTATGTGAACATATTATTGTGGACTATATTAATAATATATCCAACATAAAGAACCATATAATCCAATGGGTAAAATATAAGAAATTAATAAAACATAAAGATGGAGAAGCTGATACCAACAAGTTTGATTTAATTGACAACCACGTCTCAGGAACATTGTCTTAAAAAGTTTTAAATCTTTTTCACTTTTGCCAATTTAATTCTAAACTTTTAATTGTGTCAATTGAATCATAAACCTTTTAATGTTTTGCTAATTAATTCAATTTGGTTGATTTTAACTAGAAATCTTTAACATGGATGTCGGTATGCCACATAGGACGACCGATGCTGATGTAGGTAATTTTTAATAATATTTTAATATTTTTGAATTATTTTATTTTATTTTCTTTCTTTTTCTTTTTCCTTCTTTACTTTTTTTCCTTTATTTATTGAGAAGGGTTAGCAAGGGTCGTCGATCAAGGCTCAGCGACCATGGCTAACCACTAGGCGAGGGCCTTCAAAACCCTCACTAGCCACAAGTGAGGGCTACGAAGCCCTCATTGGCCATTGGGCTCGGGCTCATGGCCCTCGCTCACAAATGGGTGAGGGATGTGAGCCCTCTTATAGTGGTGGTCCTCCTCAACCAATGGGCAAGGGATGCAAGCCCTTGCCAGCCATGGTGAAGGCTCATAGCCCTAGCTTAGTGGTCAGCGGGGGTCACTAGGCCTCAGCCGGTGGCCTTTAACAATAAAAGAAAAGAAGAAGTAAAGAAGGAAAAAGA
This sequence comes from Eucalyptus globulus, assembly GCA_014182545.1. Lineage (NCBI taxonomy): Eukaryota > Viridiplantae > Streptophyta > Magnoliopsida > Myrtales > Myrtaceae > Eucalyptus > Eucalyptus globulus. Next base: position 5,801,167 of record CM024726.1, read on the forward strand.
AAGAAAATAAAAGAAAAATAAAAAAATAAAAAGTTCAAATAATAATTAAAAGTTGTTGACATTAATGAGCCGATATCATATAGGACAGCTGGTATTTACGTTAGCAATTTCCGGACAACATTGTCAAAATTGACTTAATTTAGCAAAACATAAAAATGTTTACGACTCAATTGGCACAAGTAAAATGTTTATCATTGAATTATTAAAAGTACAATAAGTTTAGGATTTTTTAGACAATTTTCCCTACATCTCTTTGGTGCGTGAATTACTCTCTTCCGTAAAGAAAAAGGAACATTTACATGTATATGCACGTACACACATTCAAATACAGATAATAATTTGTGCGTTTTCCTAATAGTTGTCTATGAACTTTTCGTAAAAATGGACATACACCTTTAATACTTAACTCTAACGACATCCAACTATGTCTTTCATATAGATCCATTATCAGGAAGAGAGAGAGAGAGAGAGAGAGAGCTGGGGGGCTTGCCTTCTTCTTATCTTTGTAATCAACACCTTCCTTGAGAAACTTCTCTATCCTAGTCGAATTGGTTAGGCACTCATTGGGATCGACGTCTTGGCCAGCCTCCATCAAGAAGCCGATTTGCCTTTACCTGCTCATCGCCCAAGGCTGTGCCATTTTGTTCTTCAGTAATGTTTGATACCAATCAATCCATTTAGAGAAAGGCTTATATATATACTGAACAGCATGCACTCATCAGGGTTAGTTCGGTCTTTTCCCTGTTCATGACAGGAATAATTAACCCACTTTCTTTCTTCCTTTCCTTCTCTCTCTCTCTTCCTACTCATCTTTTTTTTTTTTTTTTTCTAAATTAAGGTTCCTGAAATTGATGATCTCCCGTGTATAATACTTCATGTCTATGCAACTACTCCCCCCACCACCCCCCCCTCCCGGCGAGGGCATGCGGGTCTCCCCTATATCTCCAGATGAGGATAAGTTAACAGTTTCATATTTGTCTCAATCCGAATCATCTGAAAAAGCTCATAAATTAAGTGTGTCGAGGTCACATAGGTTCAAAATATCAATCCAATACACCTATGTTTACAACAAGTACACTCTTCTTGTCCAATTTGATCTTGTCTCCGTTGCTAGAGAAATATTGTGCCAGGGCCACACACATGTTATGCGTGATTCTTTTTACTTTCGATTCAAAGCATATCTTCTTTAGAAGTAAAGAATAAAGTTTCGGATTCTAAGCTAATGGTGAAAGAGGTAAGTACTAGATTCTCTATTGGTTCCATTCACTAAAAGTTATTATAAATTTCTTGTGATCGTCAATTTCTTGTGAGAAGAATAATTATGTAGAGAAGAATCCAAACTCCATAGTTAGATGGTAAAATGAGACAATGTACATGTTAAATCAACGAATCCACATACAAAAAAGATTGATTGATAATTGGAGCAAAGAGAATATGGCTTGAGGATCTGAACCCATGTTAAGGGTTATATTCATTGTAAGAGCCAAAATTGCTACGTGCGTAGAACCAAAATTGCTATGTACGTAGAAGAAAAACATATAAATAAGCCTCATTGAAATTACATATTTAATTGGTCATTGGTTCTCAATAAATTCACGCTGTATATGAAAGAGTTACTTTCACTATGATTGGTGTAGCTTATGAAGTCATGTTAAATGCAATTTGATCCTTCTAGTAAAAGACTCAATCATGCAATATGATGTTTGCATGGTGAAAATAAAAATGAGATTTGCTATGGTCGATGTACAAGGCAAAATGTTATGCTTCGGTATCCAAATTACAACTTGAGGAGAAAGAAAGATTCCAATTCTTTTAGAAAAGAAAGCATGCACCGAACATTTCGATGTGATGCCATTTGTCTATGTAAACGGCCTGAAGGTAGCAATCAAGGCCAGTTCAATTCGTGAAAGTATTTTCAATTTTTTATTTTCATGGATATGAAAAAAAAAAAAAAAAGGAATCTTGTGCTTTTAAATTTTTGTTTTCTTGAAAATGTTGTGTCGCATTTGTAAAAATAAATGTCAAAATATTATGAAAATGTTATATTTAGAAGAAAAATTTAATGTACAAAAAAACTGTGTTTTCAGTGCGGTCTGGATTCGATAATTGAATTGGTCTACTTTACCAAACTTCCAAACACACCTGAACTGATTCCATTAGCGTAACAAAAAGATGAACCGGCATACGTTTTCAGAAAAGATTTTTCTCTTAGGATTGATAAAAAGGAAAAAAAAAAAGGAATTATAAGTTGCTTGTCTCTAATAAGGTTCAGATTATCATCAGCCGAAAGAAGGAATTATTCCGAAAGCGTTATCTCGCAATGACTTGCCACGTACATGTAATGGAAAGGATGAGAATTATATTTTGCCAACCGAAAAATCAGATTCCTTGATAGAGGAGTCACAACAACGCATAGAGCTTTCACAATGGAATAACTAATGCTTTTTAGGTTGCCGGAAAATGCCAAGCTAGTAAAAAGACGTTGTCTACCCTAGGTGCATCTTCTTCTTCAAAGTATACTATTTACTAGTTATTTATGGCATGTTTAGTAATGATTCTGTTTTGGGGAAGCATTTTTTAATTAGAAATGATTTTTTCTGATTCTGTTCTCGGGAATAATTTATGAGCAAAAGACACGTTTGGTAACTACTAAAATTTATATTCATGGGATGGAAATATGTTTGGTAGAATTCTTAGATTTTTTTTTCTTTTAATTTTTTATTATTTTTTATTATTTTTTATTATTTTTTTCCTTTTTCTTTTTTCCTATTTCTTTTCTCTTTGGCTGGTTGCCGCGATCAACCGGTGAGGTTCGGCGAGCTCATCGGAGGCTAGCCTGGCCACGGTGAGCATCAGCCTTGCCGGTGGCCAGGTGAGCCTCGCCACAGCCGGGGAGGCCAAGCTTCGCCGTGGCCGTGCAAGGCTCAACCTCGCCTTGGCCGAGCGAGGTCAACCTTGCCCAGATCTGGAGAGGCCGAGCTCGCCTAGCCACTGACGAGGCTTGGGCCAACAAACCTCACCATGGCTCAATGTCTCCGGGGGCCAGCGACACTTCCGTGAGGTCGTTGGCCCTCGTCTGGCCAGTCGCCGGCGTCGACCATGGCCAAGGTTGGTGACTGGCCAAAAGGAAGAAGAATAAGAAGAAGAAGAAAAGAAAAGAAAGAGAAGAAGAGAGAAGAGAGAGAAAAATAAATTCTAGAAATTGTTCCCAAAAACAAAAAGTTACTTTTTCTACTTTTTGTTTCTGTTTCAAATCTATTCCCGAGAACAAAGAAATAAATTTTTTGCTCCCAGAAACAAAAATTTTATCAAACAAGTTTCTATTCTTTTTTTATTCTCTCGAACAAAAGAACAGAAATAATTGTTCCGGGGAACATAAACAAATTTTACCAAATAGGGCCTTAGCTTGTGCTTTATACAGGCACGCATTGTTTGTATGCATATTTTAGTATCCCATTAATTTTAGATGTCATGTAAGAGAAAAAGATGCATTTGTCTAATGGTAATTTTTTTATATTTCTATGGAAAAATATCATGCTTTTGGAAGGTGTAAGATTAATATGGGGAAAATTGTCCCAAAAGTATAAACCTATTGCATTTTTATCAATTCAGTTTCAAACATTTCGATTTTACCAATTGAGTTTTAAACTTTTTCACATTTTTTCAACCGAGTCTATCTGGCTAATTTTGGCTGGAATTCACTGACATGGATAACGGATGTTCGACATGGCATGACCGACACTGATGTGGATAAGTTTTAATAAAATTTAAATATATATCTCGATTGTTTTATTATTTTTTCTGATTTTTTTTTCATTTTTTTTCCTTTCTTCTTCTTCCTTTGGTGGTGGCCCGCTACCAGCCATGGCTAGGCCTTCTACCTTAAAAAAGGGGGGAAAATAAAATAAAAAATTATTAAAAATTATCAACGTCAATCGACCATGCTGAATATCTCGATAATGGACACAAACTTGTAGGCTAACCCTAAAGGAAAATAATGTTATCATCACAGCACAATTACGAGCAATTGTTCCTAAAAATAAGATCAAATAATGGGATAAACGAATACTACACCAATTACGGATTCGACGGGCCAACTTTGAGGCCCTCAAAACTCATTTGTCTGAACTCCGTTTTGGATGAATTGGGTATGTACAACAACAATAGACAAATTATTTTTAGAATTATGATAATTTTGAAGCAAGAAAATTACCAGAAGACAGACTAATTAGGCTCCAAAGTATGCTGGTCGTGATTCGAGCTGCAGCCCGCGCTTGATGCTTTCGACCTCGTTTCCCCCTAATTGTGTTGTCAAATCGCACAAAATTAGTGGCTTTTGAACCGTAACTAAACAATGGATCAATCAAAATATATAAATGGTTTTGTTAGTCTCTCTACCAAGAGATAATGACACAAATGATCTTTGAATTTTAGCCCAATATGTAATGCTGTCTATGAACTTTAACCCAATATTCATTATCATTCATGAACTTTTAATTTATTCATTATGGTCTTTGAACTTTTGATACATGTTCAATTTGGTCATTGGACTATATAAAAGTATTCAATATTGTCTCTAAATTTGAATTAATGGAAGGATAACATTAAACATTTTTATTTAGTCCATAGATTATCTTGAACATCTACTAAAAGTCTAAAGACCACATTAAACAAATTAAAAGTTCATGAACCACATTGCATATTAGGCAAAAATTCAAGGACCACATTAAGCAAATCAAAAGTTCATGGACCGCATTGTACATCAAGTCAAAATTCATGGATTATTTGTATCATTATACCCTGCTAGAAAAATTGCAGTACTTGACCAAAGAGTCTGCTTCTCCAAGAACCAACATAATAGCCATAATAACTAAAAAATTGGTGATGTCAAAATCTTACCCAACGAATTCGCACGGTGTTTCTTGACAACTATTGATAAACACCAACTTTTTTTATGATACCAAATGTGAAGTGAATAATTAAATACACAAATGACTTTTACATATTAAAATGGACAAATCAAACTACGTTTGAGTTACAGTTTGATTTACTTCCCATGAATGGTTAGTAATCTAATATAGATAGATACATAGATAGACCTATATATATATATATCATAGATAAGAGAACGGTGTCCGGTAATAGAAATACATTCTTACACATGAGTGATCGAGTTTTCATTTATTAATTGCTGGCTAAGAAAAGCTCACACAAGCACACATGTGCGGCCACCCACACATATCACTGTAGTCTCTTCCGAGAAGGCAATTCCTCCGCTATTGCTCTTATTGTGTATATCACTGCTTGTGATCACACGGCCTTGATCTCAACGCTCTTAATGATGAGCCCGTCCCTCCATCTTTCGAACAATTGCTCCATGGCGAATTCCATCTTGCCCACATTTTGCGCTGTCATGGTGAACTGCCCGACCTCCAGCTCCCCCCATGAATCGTGGGATACGGGCAAAGTCTCCTGCCTCTCTTGGTAGGTCCCGTCAGGGAGACTCAGTTTCAGGTTCACCGTCTGCCCCCCCATGGTGCTCGAGGATGTCTCCATCTTCAGTCGGAACGCGACTTTGTACACAGCGTTCGGCGAAAGGTTCATCGTCCAAAACGACCCCCTGATTTCTAGCCACCTCGTCTTCACCACTTTTGCCAATTCGTTGCCATCGCTGAAGTAGTTTTATTTGAGCGTTATTGATTGGGATAACTTGTACATCTATCGTTAGTATAAAAACAAAAAAAATTACACATTCGTCGTTGGATGAGTGACATGTAGATAAGCTGGGTTACACAACTATGAATATGTGGAAAGTGTTTTACATTGGCAGTAGACTTGATAAAAATCTTTACTATAACTATTCGGAGATCAATATATTAGACAAACTCTATATGATGACGGTAAGCGGAAATCAAAAGTACAAAGCATATAAAAAATTAAATATATAAACTTCACAGTTCCTTATTAATTAATTAACTATTAAAAAAAACTACGACTTGATGGAGTTTAGTAGGGACTTGGTAAGAAGGTAAGTTTGTAATTTTCCATACACTATTTTTCTTTTGCATGTGTAATCAACACTTTGAAAATCAAAGTTTTTCTTATTAAGTATGTTTAGCAAGTGTCTCAGGACCCTTGTTAACAAAACCCCATTACAAATGATCCGTATTAGCTAGACAAAAAGTCTCAAAAAAAAAAAAAAAAAAAAAAAGAAGTCAACTTGGATGCCACATTAATGAGGTGTATTTATCGTGAAATTATGAATTACTGGAACAAAAAAGCGACTAATTTTACTTACAATGATAATAGGAGTAATGGCTAGGTCAGCATCCATCACTCCGCAATAATACAGGGATATCTCAAAGAGAAACTCGTATTCTTAGAGAAGGTCAACAGGCTTTTCTTCTTATTTACCTTTCAACCTCCTCTTCCTCCTTTATCATTATTTTTAATTTGGCCAACTTTACATAACTATATATACTTATTTATATATTTATTCACTAAAGACAAAATAGCATCTCTACACTCTCCGTATTCGTCCAAAGCCACTGTAAAGCCCACCGCCTGAAAACCGATTACACTCTCTCCTTATTTTTCATCAACTCAAAAAGAAGAAAAATAAAAATTTATAATGAAAAGCAGAAAATACGAGAAAAGCTCAAGTAGTTTACAATTTGATAAAATTATAACTTGGTTAGGTTTGATGAATCGAGTAGAAAGGACAAAAGTGAGAACTAAACTACAGAATTATGACGAATAGATTGAAGTAAATAGTAAAATTAAAAAAATAAGAGAAGATTAGAGAGGTTAAAATAGGTTTAATTTTATAGTTTATAGTTCTTAGTATATAATGAACTTACTAACTTCGACAGCAATATTTAAGGATGAAACTAAAATTTTATTCAAATAAAATATCTTGCGTTCTGGCTCATCGCGCCCTTATGAAGGCTAAAAAGAAAATCTAGATACCAAGACCGAAGAACGGTCCTTCTTTTCTAGGGATATTCATATAGTTTTACCTAGATGGTGGGAATTAATCGAATAGTTATGAAATTACCTCTCCCATGAAAGTACATAAAGAAAACAAAAGGGAGACTTCAATAATTTGTTTGGGTTTTAAATGGTCTGATCATTCCATTATGGGTTTGAATAAAATAATGATTCAATGATTCGAGAACATAATGGAAGTATCTCTCTAGTTATTCAAGATATTTTGATGGTAAATTCTTGATTTATTCATAATATCGAAATATTTTTGTGAACTTAGAAGACTAGAACTGTACGCAACACTGGCACAAACATTAGTATATAAGTCAAAATCCCTATTCAAATTCAGTTGGCGAAATCACATGAAAGTTTAATGAGTTCAAGAAGAGGAAAAATTTTATACGAGGAGGTGAAAAAAAATAACCCCAGCCATCTATCTATGTAGCATAAGAGGGTGAAACATGAACAACATTATACCAAAAGAATAATTCCAACAATCAACTATAAGAGAGAAGATAAAGACCAATATTATGCAAACTTGCGTTGATACTCTAAAACAAATTTCTGTCTCTTGCTATCGTTTCCCATTTTAGATTTTCCTTAAAGAAATCCCGTGAAATGCCTTCCCTTATCATTTTTATGTTCCCCTTTATCCGATGTCATTTATTCTCCACAAAAATATGAAAAACCCTAACTACACTCATAGTGTAAGATAAGGCGCATACGATAAAAGATACGTATATATTTTGTTCTAAGGATTCAAAAGTACCTGTCAGTTAACCACTGCCAATATATAGGTCTATCGCCGTTGGTGATGTTGAGTCCCCTTGCATAGATTGCGAAGCAGTCTCGTCCATGCTCGTCAACCCAATACCTCTGCCACAGACAGCAGTTTGAAATACGAGCAGAGAAACTTCAATCAGTGCGTGTGTAGGTCAAAATAAAAGGAGGAACTTCATTAGCAAAGTTGCTATCCACCCATTCAAAATGACATTTTCGAATCTTTTTACAAATTTATACACGCGTGCGCACTTAACATTGTCACCGAAACGCAATAAGGTTTTCTGATAGTAACGTTCAAAACGAGTGAGAAAACACTAGTCGTGTAAAGACCTATCTAGTCCAACGGATAAAATATAAGAAATTAGTTAAACATACAGAGAAAGAGAAGCTGATGCCAACAAATTTGATTTTAATCAACAACCAAATCTCATATCATTGTCCAAAAAGTTCTAAATTTATTGTACTTTTGTTAATTCAATCCTAGACTTTTTAATTTTGTTAATTGATTATAAACATTTTCATGTTTTGCCAATTAATTTAATTTAGCTGATTTTAATTGGAAATAACCAACATGGATGCTGGTAGTGCCACATAGGACGATCAACGCTATGTGTATAATTTTTAATTATATTATAATAATTTTGAATTTTTTCACGTTATTTTCTTTCTTTTTTTTTTTTTTCCTTCTTCACTTTTTTTCCTTTTTTTTTTTTTTTTTTTTGATGAGGGTCGACAAAGGTTGTAGGCTAAGACCCGGCGACCACGCCAGCCATTAGGGGTAGCGCGGTTCCCGGGTAGAACCGGGAACCGGAGAACCGAACGGGAGGGTCTAGTTCGGTTCCCGGTTCCAAAGGGACCAGTTCCGGTTCCCGATTCATTTTTTTTGGGAATCGGCGTTGTCGGTTCTGGTTCTGGTTCCGACAAGAACCGGAATTGGTCGTAGAACCGGAACCAGTTAAACTTAGGGCTCCAAAGTCCAAAAGCCCCAAAATCTCTCCACGCTTTCACAATTTCCCTCACAATTTCACACTTTCACTGACGCCGCTCGCCCTCAACGCCGCTGTCGGACACCGCTGGACACCAGTCACCGACACCGCTCGACACCAGTCAAAGCTTCAACGCTTTCTGGCCCTTCTTAAGCGTGTCGAGTTCCACTTCCTCGACTATGAGTCTCCGGTCGGTACTGTTAAATGAGTCAATGTTTCTAGTTTGTTTTTTATGTGTTAATAGTCTATTAAGCACTTCTATTATGTGGATTGGTTGTTGTAAGTGTGAAGTTAGTGGGCTGTGGTGGTTATTTGTTTGTGTAAAGCCTATATAAAGGCTATGGCATCAGTTTTTATGGGTGTGGTTCTACAGACGGTTCCTCTGTTTTTTGTGTATATCAGTATCTCCTATGTTCTCCTCTATTTTTAACGCTACTATTGTGTATGTCTGCATCTTCTTTGTTTTCAACACTGCATATCTGCATCTCCTCTGTTTTTTAACACTGGTATCAGAGCCCTCCGTTGGGCAGAAACCCTAAGTGGGTTGTCGTCGCTGGGACGGATCTTTGCGCAGATTGTCGAGTTTCGCAACAACATTTTACGAGGAGATCTTTCTCCTGGTGCGGTGAGCGTGGAGATTGCAGAGAGCAGAGAGAAAGATATTTCACAAAGGCCGGGAGAGAGGAAGTTGGTATATCGAGGTTTTCAAGCGAAGGGAAGCCTTGTCGCCAGAGTTTTATCCCGGATTCCGGAGTTCCGATCAAGGGCAAATCCAGAGTCGTTCTTCACCGCTTCGATGAGCCTGCTACCACAGAAGGATAGGAACGGCCAGACAATCTCTAGCCAGCGTTGACGATCAGGATCCCAAACCGCCGAGCAAAGCAGAGCCGCCAGTTGCATCCTCCCCACTTCTCTACAACGAGCAGCAGCGATGGCCTCAGAAACATTTGTACAACCTGCTATTCCACAATTTGATGGTCACTATGATCATTGGAGCATGCTAATGGAGAATTTTCTCAAGTCCAAGGAGTATTGGGATGTTGTTTCTTCGGGAGTTGCCGAACCTGATGAAGGAGCTGTGTTAACGGCAGCGCAAAGAACGGCTTTGGATGCATCAAAATTGAAGGATCTCAAGGCCAAAAACTACCTTTTCCAAACAATTGACAGATCCATTTTGGAAACAATTCTTTGCAAGGATACCTCCAAGCAAATATGGGATTCCATGAAGAGAAAGTATCAAGGCTCAGCAAGAGCAAAGAGGCAGCAACTTCAAACGCTTTGTTCGGAGTTTGAAATGCTACGAATGAAGTCGGGAGAGACAATCACAGATTTCTTCTCTCGGACAATGGCAATAGTTAATAGGATGCGGATTCATGGCGACAAGACGGAGGATGTCACCATCGTTGAAAAGATTCTTTGATCTTTGACACCAAAGTTCAACTTTATTGTTTGTTCCATAGAAGAAGCCAAGGACATTGAAGAACTTTCCATTGATGAGTTGCAAGGATCCTTGTTAGTTCATGAACAAAAACTCCTACAACAAGAGACGGAAGAGCAAGCTTTGAAGGTCTCAACTGGAGATCATTCTTCATCAGCAGCAAGGGTGAACAAAGGAAGAGGTAGAGGAAGAGGGAACAACGATCACAGTAGCTTCAGCTTTGATCAAAAGTCTGAAAGCTATTCCTATCGTGATTTCCAAGGGAGAGGAAGAGGTCGTGGAGGGACGACATTCAACTGGTTTTAGGCCAAGGTCAGCAGACAAATCCAAAGTGGAGTGTTTTAGATGCCACAAGTATGGGCATTACAAATCTGAATGTCGAACTAATTTGAATAAACAAAGAATTGAAAGAACTAACTTTGCTGAAAAAGAAGAAGAAGTATCTCTTTTGATGGTGTGCCATGAGAAGGAAGAAACTCAACCAAACATGTGGTATCTCGACACTTGGTTGTAGCAATCACATGTGTGGAGACAAGAAAATGTTTTTTGATCTAGACGAAACGTACAACAACACCGTAAAGTTTGGTGACAATTCCATTGTGTCGGTGATGGGGAAAGGAACAGTGGCAATTCATCCAAAAAGGACTTTGGTACAAACCATCTCAAATGTATTGTATGTCCCTGAATTGAAGACTAATCTATTAAGTGCTGGTCAGTTGCAAGAGAAGGGATATGAAATCTCTATTAAAGGTGGGATTTGCAGAATCCAAAATGAGAAGTTGGGTTTAATTGCTGAAGTCAAAATGGCGGGCAATCGAATGTTTCCACTGTATCTCCACAACACTACAAATTCATGTTTCTCTGCAAGATTGAAGGAGGAAGCTTGGTTATGGCATTTTCGCTATGGGCATCTTAATTTCGGTGGGTTGCGAACACTATATAAAAAAAAATGGTGGAGGGTCTTCCTCAAATCTCTACTCCTTTGGAAATTTGTGAAGATTGTGTTGTTAGCAAGCAACATCGTGCTCAATTTCCACAAAGAAAATCGTGGAGAGCAAAAAGCCTGTTGGCGTTGGTTCATTCAGATATTTGTGGACCAATATCTCCAATTTCCAATGGAGGTAAACGGTATATCATTACCTTCATCAATGATTTTAGCCGGAAGATTTGGGTGTATTTTTTGCAAGAAAAATCTGAAGCTTTTGTAGCTTTCAAGAACTTCAAAGAACTTGTTGAAAAGGATGGAGGAAATCAAATAAAGGTCATTCGCACGGATCGTGGTGGAGAGTACAACTCACTTGAGTTTATAGATTTTTGTGTGAAGCATGGCATCAAGAGACAACTTACAGCAGCCTATACACCACAGCAAAATGGCGTATGTGAGAGGAAGAATCGTACCATTCTGAATATGGTGCGAAGTCTCTTGAGGGGAAGTGGAATTCCAAAAAGTTTATGGCCTGAAGCAGTCAATTGGAGCATTCATATTTTAAATAGAAGTCCCACTCTAGCTATTCAAAATATGACATCGAAAGAAGCATGGAGTGGCCAAAGACCTGCAGTAGATCACTTTAGAATTTTTGGGTGTATTGCCTACACCCATGTTCCTGACCAGAAGAGGAAGAAGCTAGATGACAAGGGAGTCAAATGTGTTTTTCTTGGCATTAGTGATCAATCAAAAGCCTATAAACTTTATGATCCTATGACCAAGAAAATCATTATCAGCCGTGATGTGATTTTTGATGAAGAACAAACTTGGCCGTGGGGTGAGCAAGGTGTTGATAAGCAAATTCCAACGAATTTTGAAGAAGAAGATGAGCTGGTGCAGCAACCCACAACAACCCAAATCGCCACAGGCAATGTCCAAAGTATAACAGCAGCTACAGAACCTAAAGATCGACCTCATCGTGTTCGACGGAGGCCTGCATGGATGAGTGACTATGAAGTAACAGGAGATGATCAATATGAAGATCCACTTACCCATTTTGCTTTGTTTTCAGATTGTGATCCAACAACCTTTGATGAAGCAGTACAAAAAGAAAATTGGGGGATAGTAATAGATGAAGAAATTGCAGCTATTGAGAGAAACAACACTTAGGAGTTGACAACACTTAGGAGTTGACAACTCTTCCAAAAGGACACAAAACAATTGGAGTCAAGTGGGTGTACAAGATAAAATTGAACAAGAATGGTGAAGTTGACAAGTATAAGGCGCGCTTGGTGGCTAAAGGCTACAAGCAAGAATTTGGAGTGGATTACAAAGAAGTATTTGCACCTGTAGCAAGACTTGACAAAATCAGATTGGTAATTGCATTAGCAGCGCAGAATTCATGGCATATCTTCCAATTGGATGTGAAGTCAGCATTCTTGCATGGTGATCTTCAAGAAGAGGTATTTGTTGATCAACCTTCCGGTTATGTGAAGCTCGTTAGTGAACATAAGGTTTATAAATTAAAAAAGGCACTATATAGGTTAAAACAAGCTCCCCGAGCTTGGTATAGTCGCATTGATGCCTATTTTTTGAAGAAAGGTTTTAGAAAATGTCCATATGAGCATACACTCTTTATTAAAATTGGTGATGGTGGAAAGTTGCTTCTTGTATGCTTATATGTGGATGATCTTATTTTTACTGGGAGTGATAGTGCCATGTTTGACAAATTCGAGGAGTCTATGATGGATGAATTTGAGATGACTGATCTTGGATTGATGCATTATTTTCTGGGCATAGAAGTAATTCAATCTGCATCTAGAATCTTTATGTCTTAAAAGAAGTATGTTCAAGAGATTTTGGACAGGTTTCAAATGAATAATTGTAACCTCGTGACTACTCCAACTGAAGTTGGATTGGAGCTCTTGAAAGATCCTAATGGAAGCAAGGTGGATAGCACTCTCTACAAGCAAATTGTTGGAAGCCTGATGTATTTGACGGGGACAAGACCAGATATCATGCATGATGTGAGCCTTATAAGCAAGTATATGGAGCACCCAACAGAGTTACATTTACAAGCTGCAAAAAGGATTTTTCGCTATTTGCAAGGAACTAAAAATTTTTGGTTGTTCTATAAAAAGGGAGAAAAGTCAGATTTGTTTGGGTTTACAGATAGCGATTATGCTGGAGATGTTGATGATAGAAGAAGTACTTCAGGGTATGTATTCATGCTTGGTTTAGGGGCGGTTTCATGGTCTTCAAAGAAGCAATCAATTGTTACTTTATCAACAACTGAAGCAGAATTTGTTGCTGCAACTTCATGCGCCTGTCAAGCCATATGGTTACGGAAGATTCTTGGAGAGCTTCAGTTCAAATAGCAAGAAGCAACTACAATCTATTGTGACAACAGCTCAGCTATCAAGCTGTCCAAAAATCCAGTTCTACATGGGAGGAGCAAGCATATAGATGTGAAGTACCACTTCTTAAGAGATCTTACAAAGGATGAAGTAGTTGAGCTAGTTTTCTGTAGAAGTGAAGATCAAGTGCCTGATATATTCACCAAGTCCCTAAAGTTGTCCATGTTTCAGAAGCTAAGAAAGCTCATTGGTGTTCGTTTGTTGGATATTCCAAATTGAGAGAAGGTCCTTTAAACTGATTGTTTGCAACATCAGTTTAAGGGAGGGAATGTTGAACGAGTCAATGTTTCTAGTTTGTTTTTTATGTGTTAATAGTCTATTAAGCACTTCTATTATGTGGATTGGTTGCTGTACGTGTGAAGTTAGTGGGCTGTGGTGGTTATTTGTTTGTGTAAAGCCTATATAAAGGCTATGGCGTCAATTTTTATGGGTGTGGTTCTGCAGATGGTTTCTCTGTTTTTTGTGTATATCAGTATCTCCTCTGTTCTCCTCTGTTTTTAACGCTGCTCTTGTGTATATCTACATCTTCTTTGTTTTCAACACTGCATATCTACATCTCCTCTGTTTATTAACAGGTACTTCGTCGTCAACCGTCCATTTGCCAGGACAGGAATTTCCATTATTTGCGACTCTAACCCAGCCAAGATCGGATCTCGATCACCTCGCTGCGAGTCCTCGAGTGAAGCGAAGGTGAGGTGTAGGTGCCGTACGGTCTTCTTTTTTACTCCTCGGTGCTTGATCTTGCGGTAGTTGTACTCTAGTGTGGGATTTGAAGCCAGCGGTAGGTCTGGTTTATGCGTGTGTGGGAGGAAAAAGAACGGTTCTTTAGGAGTAGGTGATGAGGATGCTTCGTGGGTAATGATGTTCATGGTGGTTTTGTATTCAGTCGGGGTGGATTGGTAGGAATAAGCCACTGAAAGAGGGGCAAATGAGGCAGTCATGAATTGCAAGGATTGCCCGAAATTATTCGAAAATTTCTGCGATAACCAGTGAGAGAGCTGATCGAACTGATTATACTTGAGGTGGTTTTTGATCGGCCCTGTGTGAGAAAAGGTTGATTTTTTATATGGATGATGAGTGGGATGGTGTGGTGCGAGTATGTAGCCATGGGCACCTTTAAATTATTACAATTGATAGCGGATGCTTCGTTGTTCTTCTTTTCCTCTTAAGTTTTCTGATTTGTATTTTTGTTGGCCTTTTAATTCTACGGGAGTCTCTGCCTCTCTCCTGACCTGTTCTGAGACAGTTTCATTGCATGGTTTCGGTGGCGGTAATCTTTTCTGTTCTGTTTTTGAAATCTTCGAAAAGAGCTAAAGAGGCCACTTGTGCTAGTTTCCTTTGCTGAAGTTTCTTCTCGATAATTTTGTTGATAATTTTGTTGTGAATTGAACGTATATCTGAGTCTGAACCAGGAAACTGGGAAGAGAAACAGGAAGTTTCAAGCCCAAACAGTGTTGTTGGTGGGTGGGTAGTTGGTGATTGGGCAAGTCTTGCTCTCTTTTTTTCCTTGTATACTGTTGGTTAATGGGATTTTTGTTTGTCTTTGGAACTTTGATTATTATCTTTACCTTTCCCGTTGAACTATTTTACAGAGTTCTCATTGATGCTGGCATAAAAGGTCCTTTTCTGAAATTGTGAATTGGGAGGATTGCTGGTTTATGAACTGCATGAGTTTAATAACAAAGTGCAGTAAGGATCTGTGGCAGTCTTTTGTTGTATGGAAATGGTACGTGGTGGCAAAGTTCGGTTGATGAGACATACTTTTGAAATGTCTTAATAAATATTTTCCAGAAAGCAGTTAACAGATTCCTATCTATGTCTTTGCCTCATTTTGATGGACTCTAACAAGAATGTGGATGCAGATGGCACATAAGAGAGGAAAGAAGCTGACTTTAATCTTCTTTCTTTGTCTTTCCTTTTTCTTGTGTAACAACAGATGTACAGGGTGTGAATTGGTACTGCTTCGGTGGATGATGCTGGTTATGGAGATCCTATGCAAAAGGCACAAGCTATGGCTTTTCGTCGAGCTTGTGCCCGTTTTGGCCTTGGGCTACATTTGTATCATGAAGATATGTTGTGATGAGCTTGGTTCTGTGGTAAGCATGACTTTCTTGCTCTTTTGATGCTTCTTCTCCCAAGGAACTATTTTTGGCAATTTATGGACATAAAAGTTTTGGTTTGTCTCTTTCCTTCTTCGTTATAGTTCAAATCTAAAAAAAAAAAAAAAAAAAACCTATTGGAACTTGGAACCCACCCGGAACTTGTGACGGATAGGTTAGGTTCTTGGTTCTGACGCAGTAGGTTCTAGGTTCCAAAAAATGATGAACCTATACCCCGAGGTAGCCTTCCAACTTCCGAACGGAACCGAACTAGAACCGGGAACTGCTCATCCCTACCAGCCATTGAGTAAGGGCATGCGAACCCTCACCAGCCATGGGTGAGGGCCGAAAAGCCCCTACTAGCCACTAAGCGAGGGCTTGTGGCCCTTGCTCACAATTGGGGGAGGGCCACGGGACCTCTTGCAATGACGGTTCTTGCTAACCACTGGGCAAGGGATGCAAGCCTTGGCCAATTGCAGTTAGGGCTCGTAGCCCTCACTCAATGGCTAGTGGGGGTTGCCAAGCGTTAGCCGTTGGCCATTAACAATAAAAGAAAAGAAAATTAAAAAATAAAAAAGATTAAAAAATTATTAAAAATTGTCCATGTCAATGGTGTCTATACCATGTAATACAATTAGCATCAACATCAATGATTTATGGTAACATTGGCTAGATTGACTCAATTGGCAAAATATAAAAAAGTTTAGGACTCCATCGACACAATCACAAAGGTTTATGATTAAATTGACAAAAGTACGATATGTTTAGGACTTTTTAGACAATTTTCCCCACATCTCTTTGGCGCATAAATTACTCTCTTCCGTAAAGAAAAAGGAACGTGTACATGTATATAAACGGACACATATTAAAATACAAAGAAGAATTTACGCGTTTTTCTAATAGTGCTCTATGAACTTTTCATAAAAATGGACATACACCTTCAATACTTAACTCTAAAGACATCCAACTGTGTATTTTATAAAGATCCATTATCAGTAAGAGAGAGAGAGAGATGGGGGGTGGGCTTGCCTTCTTCTTGTCTTTGTAATCAACACCTCCCCTGAGAAGACTCTCAATCCTACTCGAGTTGGTTAGGTACTCATTGGGATCAACGTCTTGGCCAGCTTCCATCAAGAAGCCGATTTGCCTATACTTGCTCATCGCCCAAGGCTGTGCCATTTTGTTCTTCAGTAATGTTTGATGCCAATCAATCCATTTGGAGAAAGGCTTTTATATATATATATATATATACTGAACAGCATGCACTTATCAGGGTTAGTTCGGTCTTTTCCCTGTTCAAGACAGGAATAATTATCCCACTTTCTTTCTTCCTTTCCTTTTTTTTTTTCTCTCTCTTCTTTTTTTTTTTTCTGTATTAAGGTTCCATGAAATTGATGATCTCTCGTGTATAGATACTTCATGTCTATGCAAACCCCTCCCCCCGCCCCCTCAACACCCCCACCCAAAGCTTCATATTTGTCTAAATCCAAATCAATCTGAAAATCTCATAAATTAAGTGTGTCAGGTCACATAGGTTCAAAATACCAATCCGATACACCTACGTTTATGACAAATACACTTATCTATTCCAATATGATCTTGTCTCCTTTGCTAGAGGAATTGCGTGATCCTTTTTTCTTTCGATTCAAAGCATATTTCCTTTAGAAGTAAAGAACAAAGTTTCGGAAAGTTTGGAAGAAGAGGGTCAGATTCTAATTCATTACAAGCATTCTAATTTCTTGTGGTGGAAGAGAACAAAGTTTCGGATTCTAAGCTAATGGTGGAAGAAGAGGGTCGCTCGAGGTAAGTACTAGATTCTCTATTGGGTCCATTCATTACAAGTCATTCTAACTTTCTTGTGATTGTCAATTTCTTGTGAGAAGAATAATTATGTAGAGAAGAATCCAAACTCCATGGTTAGACGGTGAAATGAGACAAGGTCCATGTTAGATCAATGACATCCACATACAAAAAAGATCAATTGATAACTGGAGTAAAAAGAATATGGCTTGAGGATCTAAACCCATGCTAAGGGATAATCATTGCAAAAGCCAAAATTGCTATGTGCACAGAAGAAAAACATATAAATAAGCCTCATTGAAATTACATATTTGATCCTTCTAGTAAAAGACTCAATCATGCAAATTCATGTTGTATATGAAAGAGTTATTTTTGCTAAGATTAGTGTAGCTTATGAAGTCACATTAAATGCAATTTGATCCTTCTAGTAAAAGACTCAATCATGTGATATGATGTTTGCATGGTGAAAATAAAAATGAGATTTGCCATGATCGATGTACAATGCGATATGTTATGCTTCGCTATCCAAAATTACAGCTTGAGGAGATCGAAAGATTCCAATTCTTTCATAAAGGAAAGCATGCACGGAACAAGGCTGGAGCTAGCAATCAAGGCTAGTTCAATTCGTGAAAGTGTTTTCAAATTTTTATTTTCATGGAAAATATGAAAAAAAAAAAATAGTCTTGTGCTTTTAAACTTCTGATTTCTTGAAAATGTCGTGTCCCATTCGTAAAAATAAATGTTAAAATATTATGAAAATGTTATTTTTAGAAGAAACTTTTGACGTACGAAAAAACTGTGTTTTCAGTGCGGCCTTTATTCGATAATTGAATTGGTCTACTTCCCAAACTTCCAAACACACCTGAGAAACTGATTCCATTAGGGTAACAAAAAGATGAACTAGCACACGTTTTCAGAAAAGATTTTTCTTTTAGGATTGAGAAAAAGGGAAAAAAAAAAAGGAATTATAAGTTGCTTGTCTATAATAAGGTTCAGATTACCAACAGCCGAAAGAAGGAAGGAATTATTCCGAAAGCGTTCTCTTGCAATGACTTGCTACATACATGTAATGGAAAGGATGAGGATTATATTTTGCCAACCGAAAGATCAGATTCCTCGATAGACAAGTCACGACAACGCATAGAGCTTTCACAATGGAATAACTGATGCTTTTTAGGTTGCCGGAAACTGCCAAGCTAGAAAAAAGACGTTGTCTATTCTTGGTGCATCTTCTTCTTAAAATTATACTATTTACTAGTTACTTAGCCCGCGCTTTATACAGGCACGCATTGTTTATATGCGAATTTTAGTATTCCAATAATATGAGATGTCGTGTGATAGAAAAAGATGCATTTCTCTAATGGTAGTATTTTATATTTCTATGGAAAAATATCATACTTTTGGAAGGCGGAAAATTGATATGGAGAAAATTGTCCAAAAAGTGTAAACCTATTGTATTTTTGCCAATTTAGTTTTAAATTTTTTAATTTTACCAGTTGAGTTTTAAATTTTTTTGCATTTTATCAACTGAATCCATTTGATCAATTTTGACTAAAATTTACTGAAGTGGATGACGGCTATTCGACATGGCATGATTGGCCATGATTGACACTGATGTAAATAATTTTAATAAAAATCTAATACATACATTTATTTATTTATTTATTTTTATTTTTCCTTTTTTCTTCCTTTTGCTAGTGGCCCATCACTAGCCATGGCCAGGCCATCTACCTTGCCCGGCCACCAACAAAAGCGAAAAAAAAAAAGAGAGAAAATAATAAAAATCCAAAAATATTATTAAAAATTGTCTACGTCGGTGTTGACTATGCTGCGTAGAATGGTTGTTGTCTATGTCAATAATTTCCGACCAAAATTGGCCAAGTGGACTCAATTGATAAAATGTAAAAATTGACAAAATTGAAAGATTTATAACTGAACTGACAAAAGGGCAATAAGTTTTTGAATAATTTTCCCGATTAATATGTGGTATTCCATTGATATAGCCCAATTCGAGGGGCTCAATGGTCTCGTCTCCAATAAGATAGCATGATCTTTGACTCCTTTTCACGAATCAGATATGGCCTTGAAGGCTTAGTCTCTAATTGAATATGGCTGTGGTCTTGATGACCCAAACATTTGGTGATTCGACGACTTGTCGCTGGGGTCTTGATGACAAAAACTTTCATTGGGGTCGTGATGACCTAAATCCGGTAGGTTTGTGCGTTTTTCAAGTTCTTTAATCAGTAGAACTTATTCATAGCAAATTTACAAATTTTATAGTCTCCATCTGTTCTTCCCAAATTGAATTGAGAGCCCTCCTATTTATAGAGAATTTTAAGTAATATCCAATCCATCTTCAATTCGATATGTATAGAAGTCAATCCACCAATATATTAACTCAAGTTCAATTTTTCTGCTCTAATTTGATTTGACAATCACAGTTGCAAAAAAGAATTGCTGAACAATAAAATATTAATGTAGATTTTGGTAATTGGCTCGTAATTCCGCTGTTTATAAGTAGAATTGAGAAACTACGTTCAAAATAAGCCACGTTAGTGAAGAGTATATAATATTAAACATTTTCGATAATATAAATATCCAGGTATAAAACTAAAAAATGCTGCAATAATGATATAGTTTCTCATTATCCAATTCATATTCAACATGAATAAAATATAAAAATTGGGAGAAAATAGAAAATGACTAAATTTTTTTTCTGTTATTTATCTTTTTGTCAAGCTCCAACCCAATAAGAGATAGAACCTTCATATAATTTAATTTTATATAGTTCTAGAAATGTAAATCCTATAAGAGATATATACTTTATTGAGTCTTTTGCTCGTTCGAAGGATAAAGATCTACAATTGTGATTTTATGCAATACATGTCTACTCAAATACTTAAATGCTTGGTAAATCACTTTGCAATATAATGTTATTGAGCTTAGCCATTTATAGAGAAAATATTTAAAAGATGCAATACTTGTTGAGAGGTTCCAAGTAAATATCCGTCCCATATGATTTTTCTAATCAAACTATTAATCTTCCTTCTTGCCATTTTCTTGTTGGTACCTCTTTCTTCTCATTCTCGGTACTTGTTTTTCTGCTTGACTATAGATTTTTTTTAATCTTAATTTTTTTTATAGTCTTTTGGTTCCCATTTCCAATTATCCTTATGAAATGCTGTAAGAGTGTTTTTCCCCCTTTTCTCTTGAAAATTCAGTCTTAGGTAATGCGCATTTTGCTTTCGTTCTTCATTCCCTTTATTGCTCTCTGAGATGAACACTCCTGAAAAGTTCCAGTTTACTAACCATCCACTTCTTCACTAAAACTATTGATCTTTCTCTGTGTAGCTCAAAGGAGTTGCTTTGGCCTTTCATGTAAAAGTTTGATTTTTTTTTTAATTTAAACAAATGATGAGTTATTTGACTATCTGAATAACTTTTTTTTTTTTTTTTTAAAAATTCGGCCCTATCTTTCATATATTAGCTTTTCAAGATAGATTTCAAAAGATTAAAAGAAAAAGAAAAAGAAAACAAGAAAGAAGGTGGAGGACAGTTGTTACTGGAGCATTCATTCTTGAAAGAAACTCTTCCCAGTTTTGAGCCGCACACAAGTTGTACAGTGAGCCTTTTTCTTAAAACAAAAGAGATTCGAAGTGTGTCTCCTTCGCGAAGTAAAGTTTAATATTCCAAAGTTTATGGAGAAAGAAGAGGACCTCACGAGATAAAGTGCTAGACTTTCTACTGGGCCCTTTACTATAAGTCATTCTAAATCTTCCATCATCATCAATTCCTTGTGAAAAGAATAATTACACATAGAAGAATCCAAACTTTACCATTGGACGGTGAAAACGAGATAATGTGCGAAATGATCGGTTGATATTTGGAGCAAAGAGAAAGATGGCCCGAGGCTTTCAACCCATGTTAAGGGATATCCGATGCAAAAGCTGAAATTGCTATGTATGGAGAAGAAAAATGTCGCACACAAAACTCGTTGAAACTACATATTCAATCGGTCATCCGCGCTGTTGGCAAATTCACACTCTATATGAAAGAGCTACTTTCGCTTGGACTAATGTAGTTTATGAAGTCTCATTTATTGAGGCCTAAATTTTGCTGACAATAAAAGAACACAGAAAATGAAAAAATAAAATAAAATGAATGATAAAGCTCCAATTAAGCCCAATACTTTCTAATCCATTTAGCTAGAAAGGCTGACCTGGAGGCCGATGACGGGATCTGTTTTGCCTCACTGGAGATTTTCCTTCGTTCACAAGCGATCCCGGTCACCGTCGAACGCCAGTCCGACGCCGTCCTCCTCCATTATGTTGCTGCCTCGAGTCTCCCCTGTTCTGCTCTGTTCTTCGGCTGAGAAACTCGAAGAGCCCCTCATTTCCAGCTGAAATCTCGTCACCGGCTCGAATCTTCACTGGCGAAGCATCCTGAAATTTTCTCTGATTTCTTCGACTGGAAATTGCGACCGGGAGCTGCTCCTCCTCGTTATGCTCCTCCGCCACTGTGTTGGCGTACTTGTTCGGCCCTGTTCTGTGGCTGAGAAGCACGAGGTGGTTAGTCCCTGATCATATTTCCGCCTGCCGATTTCACTCGACAAAGATTAACGAAGTTGCCGTTGCTGCTTCCATCACTAATCACAGCTCTGTCTCCGTTTGTTAACCAGGTAACCTCAGCCCCTTTGTTCTTTCCAGTTCTGAGTCCGAGATTCGTGAATAGGCGTATTAGAAAATCACTTAGAATCATGCCCAACTTCCGAAGACTTAGCCTGTTAATCGTCGTCGACGTATCGATTTTGGATGTGAAAATCACATTACATCCGTGTCTATGCTTGGTACTCTCATAACGCACACGATTTGCTCGACAAAATGCTTCAGAGATATTAAACATTCTGATGTGATTTGCGGGAGACAGATTGATTGGTTAGATATTAAAACTGACTCGATGCACAGTGAGGTTGCGGAGAGCTTGACTGAGCTTTGTGTTCTTCCTTCTTTTTTTTTTGTTTCATGTACTGTATCTTCAATGACGGCCTTCAGCAAGGAAAATGAGCGAGGTTCGCTGATATGCGCAGTATCTAATCTCCGGTAATGTACTCAAATGCCTGGAATTCCCTTGGTAGTTCTTTGCATTCTGTGTACGTTCTGCAATATGGAGACATTGTCGTCGGAAGGCCGCCGGATGGAGACGGTGGTTCGAATTTCAATCGAGAAGGGCTTGATTAACAAGCCCATCTTCAGCTTATTTTTATGTGGCCGAAATCTGAATATTTGCCCCGTGTACAGACCGGGCCCAAGGGCCCAGCCTGTGTTCCCTTCTATCAGAATAACAAAAATAAATTTTAAAATAAATGAAATAATTCGAAAATGAAAATTTTGAATAATGGTTAGAAAAAAATCGTTAGATTTTAGTATTAGAATGAGTTTATTTTCATTTAGTTAGCATACATATGGTGTAGGGATTCTATTTTTGATAAGTTTAGGATTAGGCAGTTTAATCTTTTAAAAGACAAATATGATTTGAATTGATTGCGATTCTTTAATAGTAAAGCCATGTTATAATCCTTGTCTGACTTGTATCGGTTTACTTCACTGTGCTTGTCTTTTTACTCTGTTTTTTTTTTAATTGTTGCTATCTTTAATGAATTGATTGCGATTCCTTTATATTACTTTTTTTGATTCGTGATTCGCTTGTTTTAGTTAAATGGTTAGGTTCGATTTTAGAACCATAATAAATATTGAAAAAAAAAAAAAAAAAAACATTGCATGGACACTTACTGGATGAGAACCTTAGGATTCATAATTTAATTTTTAAAAAAAAAAAAGACTATGTAGACACTTTAGTTAACATATAATCAAGTCGAGGAATTGAAAGGGGACTGTTTAGATTATTAGTATAATCAAGTTCTTGGTCATAAATCTTTGGTTGCGTAGGAAGTGAAGTGCTCTTCCATATCTCATTTGGTTGGTTTCTAGCCAATCTCAATAGGTTAATAGCGACTCTCTCATATAGCTTTTTGATAGGTTAATCGAATCAAACAAATTTTCCAACATCGTGAGAGGTATGAGTTTGAGAAAATTCACGCCAATTGAAGACCGTTAGTGCTCAACTTGACAATACTTCTAATCCTATCATCTCTTGGGCCATTGGGAGGGTCGCGGCATTTTTTAATGTAATTTGATCTATCTAGTAGAGAACTCAATCATGTTGTATGATGTTTGCATGGTGAAAATGAAAATGAGATTTTCCATGGTCAATGTACAACCCAAGATAATATGCTTCGCCATCCAAATTACAGCTTGACGAAAAGAAAGGTTCCAATTCTTTTGGAAAAGAAAGCACGTACCGAATGTTCCGATTTGGTGCCATCTGACTGTGTAGATATTGTGAAAGTTGCAATCAAGGCCGGTTAAATTTGTGAAAATGTTTTCCAATTTTAATTTTCATTGAAAACACGGGAAAAAAAAATTGTGCCTTTGGATTTTTTGTTTTCTTGTAAATGTCGTGCTTGATTCGTAGAAATAAATGTTCTCAATATATGTGAAAATATACTGAAATTGTTGTTTTTAGAAGCAACTTTAAATATTCGAAAAATATTGTTTTCACCTTTCAGGGCGGTCTTTATTTGATCCTGAATTGGTCTTCTTTACCAAACAGCCAAACAAACCTGAGGAACTGATTCCGTTAGTGGAACAAAAAAAGTCAACTAATATGCGTTTTCAGAAATGACTTTTCTTTTTTTTGCACTCAGAAAAAGGAAAATAAATTGGAAATATAATTTGCTTGTTTCTAAGAGGGTTCAGATTATCAATAGCCAAAAAGGAAGGAATTATTCCGAAAGAATTATCTCACGATGACTTTTTACATACGCGTAAAGAAAGGATGAGAATTATATTTTGCCAAGCGAAAGGCCAAATTCTTTTATGGTGGAGTTACATCAAAGTTCATATGGAGCTTTCACAATGGAATGACTAATGTTTTTAGGTTGTTAAAAAGGCAAAGCGGGAACAAAAGACAATGTCTACTCTATGTGCATCTTCTCCTTCAAGGTATACTACATAATATTTACTTAGCCGTGCGGATATGCATTTGAATTGTCAGTATTCCATTAAAACGAGACATTATGGAAGAGAAATTAGATGAGATTCACGTAATGGCAATATTTATATTTTTATAGAAAAATGACACACTTTGGATGTGCTGGTTACGGTGATGGGTAGATCGTTGGCTAATTCGTCTAGGAAGACCACTTTCAACTCAGATCTTTGGCGAAAGGTCAGCTAGAGCAGAAAGCAGCAGAAGAGAAAACAGAGGGGGAAAATGATTCGGCGAGTGTGCAACGGTGGAGGGGAAGTTGCTACTCGTTTTCTCTAGTTTCTTGAAGCTCTCCAAAAGGCTCAACAATGGAGAAAGGTTGGGGATAGAGGAAGAAGATGGCTGATGGAGAGGGGGGGACCCCAATTGGCCTCCTAAGCCTTCAACACTTGGCTTTTGCACTTGAGAGCTGCCCCCACCACTTTAGCCATATCCTTTGCCCTTTCTCTCTCCTCAAAGCTTCCTCAACACACCATTGAAGTAGTCCAAATGTTCCTCCTCCCATGGCATACGAATTTGCACATTTGTTCCTTCAATTTCATTCAATTTCACTCAATTCCTCTTCAGTGCAATTGACCTATGGTCGATTGTTTTCGAGCTACAACATAGATCTTCGACACATTGGCGACTCTCGATTGTCGTGAAAATCTCGAGGTTTCAAATACAGACACAAGGTACAAAAAACGACAAAATCGGTTTAATGCCGGTCGACGAGAATATTGAAATCGGGTGGAATCACCCACACTCTAATCACATATCTCAGTCGAATCGACCTATCATTGATCTTTATTCGATTCTAACAGTGTCGTAATAACCCTTGCAGATTAACATGGTTGAGCAGCCGATCCATGGTCAAATTCTCAAGTCTATTGCTTTTAGATTCCTTAACGGCTTTACCTGATAGACTAGTTATCTCATGAGTGATCAGCTCAGAGAATTGAGCTATAAGCGCATCGATGAAAAGCCCGACTTATTTAATTGAAAACAGAATCAGAAATTTGGGATGTCACAAAATTGGCCGTTTGAATTGAATTAACAAGAAGTGAAAATGTTATGACTAAATTGACGAAATTGATAGGTTTAGGACTTTTTTGACAATTTTCCCGGATGATATCAATACTATGATTATTGTAAGGCTCTTACTTTGGTGCCAGAAATGTTTAAACGATCATTTATGTGCCACATTTTTATAGAGCAATGTTAAAGTGGTTGATGAAAAGTGATGTCTTAATATTTTCACACAAGAAGTTTTAAAATTGTGTGTTGCGTAATATATATATACCAAACAACATTGCTAAATGCATTGATTTTTCACAAATTAAGATATTTGGCTAGATTGATTTTTAGACGTTCCTTAGAATTGATCCTAGCAATTGATCAAAGAGAAGTGCATTTCGTTGAGCTCAAGGGACTTTGGGTGTCTAAAATCCTTAGGAAAAGTTAGGGCATCTAATAAATTTTATAGAGAGCATCCTATAAAAGCTAGCATTGGCAAAGTTGAAAGCTCAAGGCAAGTGGGGGCTGCTTTCAGCACTTTTGGATTGCTATTGTGGGGTCTAATGACTTTTTTCCTTCCAATCTTGCGCTCATTTATAATTGTGAATCTTAGTTTTGCCTTCTAGAAACACTGTTTATTGTGTTTCTCATGCACTCTCTTTGTGCTCGCTAGTTGTGTAGGTCGTAGAGGTCGAGGCTCCACGACGAGTTGTCGTCTCTCTTTCAGGCTTCGCCTGAGGTGCCATCTACATCGATTTGTGCTTCCACTTTCATTCTCTGTTTATTTTAAAATAAAGTCCTTTGCAAGTTTTTGGCAAATAGTGTTTTGCATATTGTGAAACTTCTTTAACCTAAGGTTCTTTACGTCTATGCAAAGGTCACAAAGCTGATCCAAACACAGCGCAATCCATTTTCGCAATGCTTGAAGCTTAGTTATTCAATCTAAGAATAGAGCAAGACCAGAGAAGAATAAATACAAACTTATACGAGGGGAAGAAGTTTTTACTTACTTTCCTTTTTATTAGGAAAAATCTATGTGATTTTAGATGAAACTATTTTAAGAGGATGTTTGCTCAGTGATTTTTCTTTTGAGTCTAATGAAACAAAGAAAAATAGTGTCAAAGTTGGAATATTTTCTTCATGCCCTTCGCTTTTGGCTCGCTCTAATTTTTAAAACTCTCAAGCAACAATTTTATGGATGATCAATTTAATGCCAAGCCATTTTGAATATGTTTTTAGTGCCAAAACTATCTAAAGCAACTGTTTAAGTGACTTCAACGAGCCACACCAGATTTCAACAAACTAAGTCACTGTATTCACTTAGATGATCATTTTTCAAAAGTTGTGGCACTTAAAATGATTGTTTGAAAAAATTTCACACTAAAGTGACGCCCTATAAAAATTGTGGCATTGATGACCTCCTTTCTGCTCTAGGCAGAAATAAAACTTGTTTTGAGGTTATGAATTTTTTGACTTGAGGTTTTTATACATTTCTAGCCTCGATGTGCAATGTTAAGGGTTTAATGAAGTTAAGGTCCTTCACGAGACGGTTTGTGGGGGATGAAAATGTTCAGCTCATAAGAAAAATGTTCAGCGAGTGTTGCACACCACATGCCAATTTGTCAGACATGGACGACAAGTCGCGATCACGATGGTCATAAAGCACATTAGCTAACCGCGATGTGGTGTGAGATGTGTGCTCTCATGCATTGTTTTTGTTGTATCGACGACTTCATTCCAAGGTTTAGCATGGAGATTAGTACCTAAGGACAATAATATGTTGTTTGGGAATTGAAGCAATCAACTCAATGCATCGGAATTACTTCAACTTGGAGTGAGCATTTATCACCTTTTTTTTGGCCTTTTTGACCGTCTTTACTTGTTGTTATAGCAACCCAAATGGGTGATTTTGATATTCCACATCATGTTGGGCTGATGGGGCGTGCTAGACAAAGAGCTAAGATCACGGTGATTAGAATGAAGTTTAGAGAATTCGAAATCTTGAGAAGTGATTGAGAAACCAAACTTTAACTCTAGGCCTATATTTCAATCTTCTCAATTAAAGCACATTATAATCAAGCCAGTACGGATGATGGAATATGATTTTGTTGCTTTACTTCATCGTTGAGTAAATGCAAAGAATTGCTTGACAATTATGCATCCAAAAAAGGTGTCTCGAGTAGTGTGTCGTGGGCATTTCAAAAGCGTATTGCTTTTTCATTCCTATAATGTTATGCTGGGTTTCTAAGTGCATTTTGCATTTGATTCCAATTTCAAGTTATTGCTTATAGAGAGTAGCCGTTTTGAGGATGTTGCAGAGCTAAATTTTACTTAGTATCCTTTTTGTTAGGAAAACAAATAGGTCTATGTGATTTTAGATGAAACTATTTAAAGAAAATGTTTGCTCAATGATTTTGCTTTTGAGTCTAACAAAACAAAGAAAAATAGTGTCTAAGTTAGAATATTTTCTTTGTGATTTTTGCTTTTGGCCCACTCTAATTTTTAAAACTTTAGAGCAACAATTTTTTTAATGATTAATTTAATGCCAAAACTTATTGAATGATCACTTTAGAGCCAAATTTTTTAAAGCAATCCTTTAAGTGACTTCAACGAGTCACACCAGATTTTTAACAAACTAAAGTCACCACATTCACTAAAGTGAAGACCTATAAAAATTGTGGTATTGATGATGTCAATTCCGCTCTAGGGAAAATAAAACTTATATTGAGGTTATGAATTTTTGGACTTTAAGGTTTTCATGGGTTCTTAGTCGCATGCTTTTAGCCTTGATGTGCAAAGTTAAGGGTTTAATTAATTTGAGCTATAGGTGGTGCACCGGGTGTGTGTCCTTCACGTGACAGTATGTGGAGGACGCTCATACACCACATGGGAGAAAAATGTTAAGCAAGTGTTGCACACCACATGCCAATAGGTCGGACATGGACGAGAAGTCGCGATTATGGTGGTCATAAAGCACATCAGCTGATGGCGATGTGGTGTGAGACGTGTGTTCTCATGCATCGTTTTATCATAGCGATGACTTCATTCCAGGTTTGAATACAATTAGTACCCAAGGACAATAATATGCTGTCTCCGAATCAAAGCAATCAACTCATTGCATTGGAATCGCTTCAACTTCGAGGAAGCATTTATCAACCTCTTTTCAGCCTTTGCATGCCCTTACTTATTAAAGCAACTAGAATGGCTGATTTTGATATTCCACATGGATAGTGTTGGGCTGGTGGGGCGTGCCAGATAAAGGGTTAAGACCATAGTGATTAGAATGAAGTTCACAGGATTCCAAATCTTGAAAAGTGATTGAGAATCCAAATTTTAACTTTAGGCCTATATTTTAATTTTCTCAATTAAAACAGATTGCAATCATGTCGGTACGAATAACGGAATATGTTTTTGTTGCTATACTTCATCCTCCAGCAAATGCATAGATTGCTGAAAAATTATGTATCTAAAAGTGATGCCATGAGTAGTGTGTCCTTGATGTTTCAAAAAGCGTGCTGCTTTTTCATTGATGTTTCAAAAAAGTGCTTTTGTATTTGATTCCAATAACAAGTTGAAGGCTTTATGCTGCTTTTTCATTCCTCTAATGTTATGCAGGGTAAGTAAGACGTGCTTTTCTCTCTCTCTCGTTTTCTTCAAAGCAAAAACAGTGAAGCGCTATTTGATTCCAATAACAAGTTATTGGTTATAAAGAGTTATTGGTTATAAAGAGTGGCCATTTTGAGGATGTTGCAGAGGTAAATTCAAGGCTAATGTTGTTTGCCTTGCTTTGTCCTCTCCCTTTATAATCCTAAGATCGACCAAGGGTGCCCGATCGTTGCGACTTTTGGTGCCGACATCGAGTGCAATCATGGGATTTTTGCTGCTCCCCGAAAACACTCGAGAACTGTGGAAGGAGTGGGAGCTGCGGTTTCTCGTCCTCCTCAGCTTGTTCCTCCAATTGACCCTCGTGACTCTGGGCTTCCGGAGGAAATCCATCTACAAGAACTGGATCCAAATCGTGGTCTGGACGACGTACCTATCGGCCGACTCCATCGCAACCCTCGCGCTCGGTGTCCTCTCGAACCGCCTGGCCAACATCAAGGAAGTGAAGGGGATGATCGATCCGAAGAGCCAGATCACTGCTTTCTGGGCACCGTTCCTTCTCCTCCATTTGGGTGGGCCTGACACGATCACCGCGTATGCCCTGGAGGACAATGAACTATGGTTGAGGCAGTTGGCGCGGCTTTGCGTCCAGGTAGGACTAGCTTGTTACATCTACTTCATGGCCTTGTTGGGATCTACGCTGTCGATATTAGCAGCTGGCATGATCCTGGTGGGGTTCATCAAATATGTAGAAAGGACATTGTGTTTGTATCTGGCAAGCGAAGATCGACTTCGAGATTCGATGCTTTCGCTTCCTGATTATGGTCCCATATACCCCAGATTAATGGAGCAGTATAGTCTGAAGAAAGAGGAGGGTTACCGAGTCAGCATGGACGAGGTCATGGAGGTTCCGGCTCCGGAGGACCTCTCAGTGAACAGCGGTCAAGCCATGGACGAAGAGAAAGCCACGG
Source organism: Eucalyptus globulus (assembly GCA_014182545.1). NCBI lineage: Eukaryota > Viridiplantae > Streptophyta > Magnoliopsida > Myrtales > Myrtaceae > Eucalyptus > Eucalyptus globulus. The sequence goes on from CM024726.1 coordinate 5,831,279, forward strand.
CTCTGGTCAAAGCCTATGAGTTGTTCAAGATCTTCAAGCCTGTCTTCGTGGGCCTTATCCTCAACTCTGGCGACCTGGAGGCCAGCAAGCGCATGTTCACGAACGATGCCATGAACTCCGCGATGGCTTTTGGGATTGTGGAGATTGAGCTTGGGTTCATGTACGATCTGCTCTACACCAAGGCACTGTTGCTGAACCGTGCTTGGGGCATTATTCGTTGGGTCATTAATCTCTCAGGGCCGTGTGCTGTGTTGGTATTCTTCTCCTTACAGGATAGGAAGGATTACCCTAAAGTCGACATTTATATCAGCTTCTTGCTGATAAGTGTGGCTATACTTTTAGAGATTTACTCGGTTCTGCTCGCGTTTACATCTGACTGGGTTGAACATTGGCGGATTCAGAGACCCGAGGGATCTGCGATATCATCTGCCGTGGCTTTTCTCCGGATCTGGCCGAACCCAAGATGGTCGAATTCTGTGGCCCAGTTCAGCCTCTTGAAATCATCTAGTAGGAAAAGAAACAGGATCTTCAGCAAATATCCGTGCTTCGCCAAGTTAGATGAGAAGTTGGAGAAGAACTTCTACATCGATTACAAAGAGTTCAAGAGCAACATCAAAGAATGGACCTTCGGTCACATGAGAAAAACGGTCGGTTATCTGGAAGGGAAGAGCGGGTTGACGGGTCTTAAGCTGGAGGCTAGTGAGGTACTGAAGAAGTCAAACAACGCTCACCTGAACTGGAGTGTGGACGGTATGGAGTTCGACCAGAGCATCCTCATCTGGCACATCGCCACTGAGCTCTGCCACTACAAGGACCACGACGTGAGGCGAGGAAAAAGACCGGAAGACATCACAAACTACAAGATGAGCAAGTTGGTCTCTCAGTACATGCTCTATCTTCTAGTACTCCATCCTTCCATGTTGCCAACAGGGACAGGGATGCTCCGATATGAAGATACTTTGGCTGACGCTCAGAAGTTCTTCGAGGACAAGCTAGCAGTGTTGTCAAAGAAAGAAACCGGCATCAACTCATCGGTTGTCAAAACGTGGGCACAGAATTTATTCAAGAAAGAGAAACATTGCCACACCAGCGTTAAAAGCTGCAACAAGGCGCACAAATCAACAGAGTCGCGCGATGTATGCGAACTCTGCCATCTTCTGCTCCAAGTGGGAACTCAGCTGCCCGCCATGAAAATACGCGGTGGCAGAAGCAGGGCGGTGCTGTTTGATGCTTGCCATCTCGCATCCCAGTTGAATAAAATCGAGTCGGAAGACTTCAGTAGGAAATGGAAGTTGATCGGCAAGGTCTGGGCAAAGTTTCTGATATACGCGGCTTGCCAAAGCAAAGGCTACGAACACTCTGAGAGCCTGAGCAGAGGAGGAGAGCTTATCAGCCATGTTTGGCTTCTAATGGCGCATCTCGGTGTAGCGGAGCTGGTGCAAACTTCCAGAGCACAATGCATTACCAAAATGATCTTGAGCTAGAACTTTAAGGTGGAATGCGTCTTTTGCTTAACCCACTGTTACTTTATTCAGATAAAGTTCATCATCATCATTATCTTGATGAGATGGTGAGGTTGAGTCGTTTCGATACTTGTACTTGAGGATTCAGGAAATAATGAAACTGTATATCAGCTGTCCTTCTTCGCCAGGGGCATTATTATTGGCATGGAGAATTCGAGTCCCTCAAAAGTCATTTAGGGCATGTTTGGCAACTTGCTAAACAGTGCCAAATTCTGATTTTTTGTTCTCAGAATCAGTTTGGGACGAGAATCGCGTTTGGTAAAATTTTTATTCCCTAGGAACGATTTTGGACAAGATTTGAGAATAAAAAATTTGATTCTACGTCCGAGAATCGAAAAAGAATCAAAACGTAAAACCCTTGTTCTTCTCTTTCATCATCTCGGTTGCCATCCGCCATCGCCCACCACCGTCCACCACCGCCCGCCGCCGCCCTCCGGTCGCCGGTTCACCGCCGGTCGCCGGTCCGGCGAGGTCGCCGGAGGCTCGCCGAGCCGGGCGAGGTCCGGCGAGCTCGCCGTGGCTAGGTCGGCGAGCCTCGCCGATGGCCGGGCGAGCCTCGCCGCACTGGGCGAGGCTCGGCCTCACCGGATCGGGCGAGGTCGAGCCTCGCCTGCCCGCGCGGGTGAGGCTCGCCTGGCCACCGGCGAGGCTCGGCCGACGGCCGACCTCGCCGAGGGGTCGCGGCGACGCTCCGGGTGAGCGTCGCCGCCCTCGCTCAGCCCGGCAGCGGGTCCAACTGACCGGCCAAATGAAGAAGAAGAAGAAGAAGAAGAAGAAGAATAGAAAAAAAAAAAAAAAAAAAGGAAAAAAAAAGGAAAAAAGTAAAGAAAAAAGTAAAAAAGTAAAGAAATTATTTAAAATTTATTTAAAAATCAAAAGAAATTAATTTGGAACATAATCAATTAATACGGTACCAAACGCAATTCTATTCCAGAATCAAAAGAACTTTCGACATATCTCCTCAAAAATCTGTTGACACCTAATTTTTAATTGATGCGTCAAAAAAGCAAAAACAATGAATATATGAGTTTCCGATTGCAATGGACACCATTTCTTGACCAAAAAGTATTGTTTTTCATTTTTTTTTATCTTTTGTATTGTTGTTTTTCAATTCATTTTTAAGAAAAATCCGAAAAATCAAACGATTGACTTTCATATTTATTTTTTGGTCAATCCATTGACCAAAAAGTTAACCCAGGTTTTTTTTTGTCGGTAAAAGTTAACCCAGGTTAAAAAATTGATTTTTTACCCAAAAAATGTGTCAATTAGCTTTAATTTCACTTTTTTAAAATTAATTTTTCAAAAATCCAATGATTTGTTCAAAAAATCAACCTTTTAGAGAAAGTCAACTAAAGAGTTGACTTTTGGTCAAACATTTGACCAAAAAATTAGAAAAATAAAAAATCTTCAAAATACTTCTTTTTAGCGTCAATTTGACTTGTGTGTCGAAAATTTCATAAAATTCGATTAAGAACCTTGTTTTCTGAATTTTTTGATTTTAAGTTCTAAATCAATCAAAAACAAAAATTACTTTTGTTTTAGCCATAATTATGTGTAATTCATTTTACAACATTTGATTTAGGGACTATTTCTCATTCACTCATTCATTAAGTTTCGATGGTCATGCTGAAATGTGGATTGTCATTTTTAGCCCTAATTAGGGGATTGAGTTGGTTTTTCATTATTAGCAAATGAACACTCCCTTTCCATTCATTTTTGTGAAGTAAGTCTGAATCCAAGGTTAATTTTGGAAATTTCATTTGGGAACATTGCGATTTGAGGGATTTAGCTTACCCAAGCTTAAGAAAACTAAGCTAATGAACTCCAATTGGCAAAATTCAAATTAACCCATTCGGGGCTAAGGTTTGATTTGAAGAATTGAGATCCAATTTCATCATTGGCCTTCAATTAAATCTTAGCGTAAAAGTCGTGCTACCTTTTTAAGGTCAATTTGAATGCCATAGGTCATCCTAGACATGGGTTATTGGATCATTTGGTGCCTCGCAATATTAATTTAATTTAATTTCAATTAATTGACACTTTTGAGTAAGAAATTAGCAAATTGACACACCTTTGTCTATAATAAACCAATTTTTCCTTGCAATTAGACCCCTAGGGGACTAAATTGCACAAAAGAAAGAGAGAGGGAGATAGGATTGGTCAAGACGGGTTCAGACCAGCCTTAGCGTTTCGATCGATAACTGGCATTAAGCGCCGATATTGTCTCTCTCTGGCAACCTCATGGTGTTCGGCGACCATCGTGAGGCAGTCCATCCCATGGCCAATATTCCCATGGTCTTCATTTGCAAAATTCCAAATTTCATCTAGGAATTTATAAAATTCACAAATTAACCCCTCTTGTTACGAAAATTGCGAAGAGACCGCAATTAGTCCACAATTGATCACGAACGTTCATTAAGAACGCATCGTGGCCATTGAAATCGGCATGTGCTTAAGTAGGGTGTTATCAATAAATCGAACAAACCAATAAGCTAAGGAGATACCGACCAAAAAAAAAAAAAATTAGCTAAGGAGATCAAATCTTAACCCTTGAGAAGGGAGGCCTTCATTTTTTCAGAGCTACTTTCTCTCACTACTTTCTCTCTACATCTCTCTCTAAGATTGGGCTGAAGGAAAAAGCGAAGAGAGAGCGAAGAAACTCTCTTCGCTCGTGTGCTTGCCTGCAAGAAGGATCTCCGTTCATCATTTCTCTTCGGTTGAGTTCTTCTTTTGGCGCGATCAACAGAAAGTGGAGAGGAGATCTTGATCCATCGATTCTCTCTCGGGATTATCTCTGCAGATTCCCTCCAACTCGTTCTCTCTCATCTCGTTCATTGTTCTTCATGGGGACGAGCTCTTGCAAAGTGGAGCAACTCCACTAATTCCCTCTCTAGATCTCACCGATTGCAGATCCTTCCTCATGAAATTTAATGCACGTAGCTCACATGAAGATGGAGGGACTTTCCTCTTGCTGTTTAGTAATCAGAAGCTTGAAGATTGCTGGTTTTATCTCGATTTGAAGAAGATCGCAGAAGCAAGATTAAAGCTATGTTTTCTCAAACTCTATTTGGATATTTGTTGTGGTTAGATCCTTACTTCAGCAACTTTCGTTGAGTCGATTTTATTGATTTTTGTTCAAGAAAACGCTTCTACCTTGCTACTTCAGAGAGGCGGCTGTGATCTTCAAATAGGAAGCAAAGGCGTCCATTGACGAATCTCAAAGCTTGGAGATCGATGTTGAAAAGTTTCGAGCCTACGTGTTTGCATCTCCTCGGATCTTTTCTTTATCAGCGATCAGTATTTTTTTCTTCAGCAAGTCCACCGGCTACGACGCACCGATGCGTTCACCTCTGAGTGTCGGTCCATAAAAAGGATTTGAGAAAAGTGATCGTGATCTGTAAAAGTTGTAAATTAGAGCTTGAAGATCGGTGCTAAACAGCTCCTATACTAGAATCGGACTCGGCGTCCCTCACGTTCGGTGGTTCTTGAAGCAAAATCAGACTTTATCGTCACTGAATAGCGGACATTTCTGAAGGCAAGTTCTTCGCCGGTTCATCATCAATCAAGGTAGATGTGCCAAAACTCCTTTTAATAGCGTCCGGATGAGGCGAGTGCTTCTCGTGTCGAAACACATGATCGACAACAAAGGTTTAGGATCAGGATGCACTGCAAATCTGATTAGAACCAATGCTTATATGATCTCGAATTGATTGTTTAGATTTTGAGGTTATGTGATTTTCGAATATGGATGAGCATGTTTCAGTTAGGCCTGTTTTGAGCTCCTAGAACTCGAAAATAGGATTATTTTATCAAAAAATATAGTCGATATTATTTCAAATAAGAGCATGAAATGAAATGTCTAAATCAGTCTCAAATGAGGATCCGAACTCACTGGTTGGCAAGCATGTGACTTTTGCGGTGGTCGGAACAAGGACATTTTGATCCAAAAAAGTTTTGAATAAAAAGAAAAGCCAAGTTTATAAAAATAAAAACCCAAACTTGCTTCTTTCTTTCCCCAAAACACTTAAAAGAACGAAGGTTGAGATCTACACGCTTGAGTGATTGGCGGCAATGTCTAATCAAACAGCCTTTTTGAGAGAGTGAACGGACAAGATGCATAAAGGCCACAGTTTTTAGCGTGGGTTGATTTGGGAAGAAAATCGAGCTACTCGCCATGGGTTCCCCAAAAATTACGAAGAAGGGAGATGGTGTGTGCTCATTTCAACTCATTTATAGTTTACAAGAAGCTTTAAGTGACACAAACCGAAAATTCTCAAGTTTATTTTCAGATTTTGATTGAACACCAAAAAATATTATCATTTTTTTCAGAAAAGGACTTCTTCTAAAGGCGTCAAATCACCCGAAAAGCCCTGGGATTGACCAAAAAATTCCTTGTACGTTTGGAAATGTGGTGGTTAAAAAAAAAAGAGCGTGAAAATGGCTTAAAATATAATTAATAATAATAAGAAAAGAAACAGAATATTTGGAAAAAGGAGCTGATCCATAACCCGATCCAATCGCTCCTCTTCCTCCTCCCTTGCGGACGCTCCGCTCCCGCTGCACGACGGCGATGCCATGGAAGAGCTCTCGCGATGGCGGCCGCTCTCCGGGACCCGCTTGACTCGCCTCTCGAGAAGCGTCCCTCTCTCTCCGCCCAATCTCTTGACCCTCGCCATCGTCCTCGCTTCGTTCTTCGGCGGCGCCCAGTGCATCAGGCTCGCCAATCGGATCCCCGACCCGGCCGCCGGCTCCCCGGACCAGCCATCGAGAACCGCCGTCTTCGCCCTCGGGAGCTTCTGGAGGTCCGACGCCGTCTTCGGCTGCCTCGACGGCGTCGTCCGGACCGCCGTCGGTTACGCCGGCGGCTCCAAGCCCAATCCCGAGTACCGGAGCTTGCGCGATCACGCCGAATGCGTTCAGGTAGTTTTCTTCGCGAGTTTTTGATTCGGTTTTGTGTTATGGAGCTACTACGAGAAGGTTCCGTGCGTGTAATTGCGATTGAATAGGAGACGGAAGAACGTTGGGATTGTACAGATCGGAAGCTGATGGTGCTATCGACTTGAGTGTGTAGTTTCAATGATCGGAGATGCTTAGCTATCATTTGTCAACTAGTGTGGATGCCATTGTTGTTGTTTCTTTCGGTTTCAGAATCCTGCCCTTCACATTGTTGTTTCCTTCAACCTCCATTAGAATTTCTTCCTATTAATCGAGGACGCTATTCGCTACAGTCGATCGGGTATCAACCATCAGATGCCACTGCCAGGTGGTACTTTCAGCTTTGTCTTGATGAAACGTCAGAGTTTTGAGTCTGTGAAAAGGGTGAAAGATTGCATGGTGGTTGCTTGTAATCAATTGAATAGGTTCTGCACGTTTATGAAATAAGGGTGTTCCTGTGAGTCTCCTAGTGTCAGGTTGATAAAGAAATTGACATAAGACGTAGAGAGAGGTGATATTGAATGTTTGATCCTGTAGGGTTGCATTTTCATCATTTGTGATTTGCTAATGAGTGAAAGGTGCTGGATTCTTGTGCTTTCCTCTGAGGATCAGTCTGATTTTTGCTGTCAATCATTTTGGATTGATGCATCTTGGCCACTAATGTTTCTTTAAAGGAGGTGAGGAGGCTTGTCAAAGTTACTTGTGCGAATGCCAAGCTCATCAGCAGTCTCTTAAATGATGAGAATTTTGTTGGGGACACAGGGCATATGAGGGGTTAGGATTTGGGCAAGCAGAAGCAGAAGCAGGTTTTGGATGTGCACCCCTGTTAGCATAAGTCACTTTTATTTTCCTTTTGGGGAGTGGGAAGGGGGAGGAGGTTGGCGAGAAAGTTTCGTCACTATCTTCTGAGCAAGAGAATTTTTAGACTTCAGCATGTCCATGGTTTTTGGTTCTTGTAAACATCACTATTAAGTATTCCTAATCGGAACTTAATCTTTTAATTTCAAGGAAATTGCTAGTTGGTATCGATATTTACTTGTGCTTCGTTTGGTCTTGTGAATGCTGCTCCACAGGTGGAATATGATCCTAGATTGATCAGTTACAGGCAACTTCTGGATGTCTTTTGGTCTAGTCATGATTCAAGGCAAGTTCTTGGGCAAGGTCCAGATGTTGGTAACCAGTACAGGTGACGGCAATTATCTGTGTCGAAAGTTTTCCTGTTTATCAGAATTAGGATATTTGGTCTGTTGCTTTGTGTCTACCTAATATTTACTGATGAAATTATGTCGCCAGGTCAATTATCTTCACAAATGGAACTGAAGAGTCCAGGCTAGCAGCCCTTAGCAAAGAAAGAGAGCAAAGCAAGTCCAAGAGCAGTGTTGTCACTACTCAGATTCAACATCTTGAAACATTTTATCATGCAGAGCCTGAACATCAGGTTAAGAAATTGGGAACCACACATTATTACTTGAAAGTGCACCTATCAGATAACTGATTTCACCAGTCATTATTAACTCATTAGGTCAGAATATTAATTGGCCGATTATCAAGTGGGTATGTCCGAATTGGTATTTCTGAACTTGCAACTGTCTGCATCTCTCATTTCATTGTGTCCACCTTAACCATCCCATCTTTCTCATTGGAGTAAAATTGGTAGGTAAATTCTGAACATATTAATATTGCCCTCACTTTTTGTTGACTTGACTGACAACGAGTGAGGTTGAAGAACTTTCCATATTTAGAGCAGTCCCTCATTCATTGCTGGCTGCTTATGATGTGCTCCCTTAGCCAAATGCTATATAAATACCTGCAATCCAAATACATCACCAGTGATTTATTCTGTGCGTGGATAAAATTCCTCCAGAGGACTGGAATTAACTAGGGGATTTGGTGCTTCCAACTATTTTGATTTGTCATGATAATGATCTGTGAAACATTCTACGTGTTTTTGATGTGTAAGAAAGTGCTTTGCTGCTTAGTCCTGTTGGAAGAGAAAAAGGTCCACCTGTGTATTAGTTTGCTTAGGTCTGAATTGTCAAACCAGATCTGTTGTGATCAAGTTGGAAGGTTGTTTCCTTGGCTCCTCTGCAGCATGTTATGGCTCTTCTAGTTGTTTAATTTGGTTTTGCCTTGCAATTAGAATGCATATTGCAGACGTCTCTGAAATCTTCAGCTCATCACGTGAGAGATGCGTGCACTCCATATGAATTTTCAATTGTACCATTTGGCACTTTTGTTGGTCACAAGGAACTGGAAATAGTCTCTTCTCGCCAGAATTTCTGACAAGAATTCCCATACCATGAAATATGCAGAAATTCGAGCTCAAGCAGAAACCACTCCTCCTCCAGCTGATGGGAAACCTGCCAGAAGAGGAACTTCAGAAATCAAGTTTGGCTGCAAAATTGAACAGTTTTGCAGCTGAGCTTTGCCCACCTCACATTCAGAAGCAGATCAATGTGAAGATTGGTGATATCATCAGAAAAAGTTGGCCTCTCTTGAGAAATGTTTAGTTCTTGAGATTAAACAATATATCAATTGTTTCAGATGCCAACAAATTCATCAGTCCATTCCGTGCTAGCAGCTGTAAATCCAACTTTTTGAGAGGACACAAGATTAATATTGATAGACATACAACTGTAATTGTCCTGTAGATGTTACCATCTTTTGATACCTGCAATATGTTTATCAAATCCCATGTAAGTTTTCTTGTGGCACTTCTGGCAAGAAGATCGTTCTGCTGATTTTGTTCACCATTACTAGGCCTTGCTTCTCTCTCTCTCTCTCTCTCTCTCTCTCTCTCTCTCTCTGTGTCTCTGCACCAAATAATGAAAACTGCCGAGGCTAATTGTGGAATCGAAGTGAATGCGCCCGATGTCGAAGGCGATGACAGCACTCATTTATTGTAGTTGGGACGGTTGGACCAGCTGAAGTGTATACTCCATAGACAGCTAGACGTACTTTGTACATTCAACTGTAAGAGACTTTGTTAGTTTTGAGAGCGTGGTAGAGTGTTTCGACTGGTTTAGGAACTGGATACCATCGCCGGCTGGCTAAATGAAACTAAAATCAGGATTTGGCATCGATTGATCATTGTATCTGACTACGAATTATCGGCGAGCATGAGGCAAAACTGTGCACCCCCTCACACGTAAGTGGATTTTTCTATGAGTTCACCGCTGATCGTTCTCAAAGCTTAGCTATTAAATACACGTGTGATTTAATATGCATGATTTGATGTTCAATTATTTTAAAAATTTAGAGTAGCATTCTTAACAAGATAAGAAATATATCAAGACTCCGTTTATTTCGCGGAAAATAATTAAGTTGGTAAACATTATCCTAAAAATGACATTCTTAAAATAATTAGTCAATAAAAAATATTATTGATAATCATTTATGTTTAAATATTTTCATAGATGATGAAAAAGATTTCGTTGATTTATTTTTGTTAGATAAAACAATTATTTTTAAAGAAAATAATTTGCAAATCAGTCATTCATTTGAAATGGATTAATCATACCTTTTTGGGTCGAAAGATTAGTTGATTGAAAAAGCTAATGAAGGATAATTGTTTTCAATGACGTGTTCATTTCTAATATATAGGAAAAGAAATGTTGAAAAAAATTCATCATATATAAAAGGCCAACGCCACAATTCCTCGACTCTCTCCATCTCCACCGAGCTCACCACCGCACTCGAACTTCAACGCAGCGAGGGGAGCAGAACGAGGTCGCCGTCGTCTCCAGCCTCTGCCAAAATAGAGTCCGCCGATCGCAAGAGGAAGAGACCGTCGTCCTCAACGATCTCGTCGGCCGATCCATCCGCCGCCAAGTCCGGCAGCCTCAGGGACAAGCACAGGGCGAAGGCCAAGATGTCGTCGTCGGCGGCGGCGGGGCGGGGGCGGGGGCGGGGCGGGGGCGGGGAGCCAGGTGCGCGCGTCGCACATCCTCATCAAGCACGAGGGCTCCCGGAGGAAGGCCTCGTGGAAGGATCCGGAGGGCAGGGTCATCCGCAGCACCACCCGCGAGAGCGCCGTCTCACAGCTCAAGGCCCTCAGGGAGGACATCGTCGCCGGCAAGGCCAAGTTCGAGGACCTCGCCTCGCGCTTCTCCGACTGCAGCTCCGCCAAGCGCGGCGGCGATCTCGGTTGGTTCCATCTGACCTCGACGCTCGTTACTTTTGCCCACTCTCAGCTCCTATTATGATTGCCTTTTCTTTATCTTTGCTCTTTCGTCTAATTGTTCACGTCTGCTCATTCGATGGAGTCTGCCTGCTACACTGTTTCTGTCTTAGAAATCTACGGGACTTTAGCCGAATTCGTGAAGCTGGAATATAGATAAATCTAACTCTATTTGTGTACCCGAAACAATTTGTTCTTGATTTGATTTGGAAGAAAGATTATGTTGCTGGAATTTGATAAATGAACGTTTATGAAACATTCGGTTGTTAGTGTAATGTGTCGTACAATTTTAACCTTGTGAAGATGAAGTTTGGAGCTTTAGTCTCTCTACCTTTGATGTCAGATGTGCATCGATAGGGTTTAATGAAGTCCTATCACTATCTAGCCCTTTTGTTTTGTCAAATGCATGTTTTGTGGAGTTATCCATGGTCGCTAGGAGTTAAATTACTGGAGAATAGTCTATGCAATCCCATGGAAAAATATATCATGATTTGAGTGAGCGTGACAGATCCGAATTTATGATTGCAGTTTTTCCTAGATAGCAAATGCCACTATTTCTTCCTGACAATTGTTATCGCAGCTCGCAGGCACAGCGTGTTAACTTTCCAATTTCAAAAATCGCAGAAGAATGCATCGTCTCTTTGAAATTTTTTGAAATTGAAACAACATGAACTAAATAGAAATACTTTAATCTGCTTCTGTGGGCTATTTTTTCTGATTCGTGCTATATCGAACAGTTTTTGGAATATTTTTCTCATGTTATTACATGTCTGGAATGTTCTTTAATTATCAAGGAACCTAGATAATTGCTATCTGCCAGTAGACCCCCATAGACAAGATTGTGTTAAGTGTCTGTTTGAAAGGAGAAAGATCATGGTGGTATCATGTGCTGCCTAGGTCCCCTGTGATATGAGAGAAAATCTTTCAGTGAAGGGAATGTGAAAAAATCGGCAGCCCTGGGGGGAGTTTATTACTTTGTTGGAGTTTGGCTGTTTAAGGGCTTTGATTTTGCATGGAAGGAAAATAAAGGTGCTAAAGAATTTGTTTAGAGAAGGAAAGAGCTCTTTCAAATACTGCCTTTTCAATCTTTTTTGGGCTATCTGGAAGGAATATTACATTTGAGCTGTTGAACATGTTTTGAACTCCAGGATAGATGGGTTCATATGCTGTTGTAGCTTTATGAGACTTCTTCATGATTTATTCCAAGCTAGAAGCTTTTGAATGAAGGTTGAATTTGCTTGATACAGCCTGGGATAAATGGGGTTCATATGCTGACTTTGCTTTACAAGACAACTTCATGATTTATTGCCAGCTAGAAGATGTATTTCCCTTATATACACCCTGCAGTGGATCATTTTCTTAGACGATTTGGCACCCTTGGCTCCCCTGTTGAAGTTGTCTTCACTGAAGTAACAATGCTGTTTCTCCAATCAGGTCTAATTTGCATCTTAGAAGGACAATAAAAGTTCCTGATGAAGGCCACAAAGAAAATATTAAATCTGAGCCATGAACATGCATAATAATCCCCAACCTATTTGTTATGTCATGAGAATTCTGAAACTTCAAGCCTCATCTTCCTTGTCTCTATAAGTACACCTTAAATGGTGAATTTGAGAAATTTCTCCGTTACTTTTTTTGGCCTTCTCAACGATTCTTCCATTTGATCAGCTTTTCTGGTGAAGAAGTCCAAGTTATGCTGTGCACAATATATGGAGCGATTGGAATAGTTTTGGTTGGCACGAATTTAATCTATATTAACTGTTGGAGACAATGTAAAGAAAACATGAATGTGCCCTTGTACTTGGAATAGTTTTTGGCCTGGCCACTTTTAGTGTCGATGACAGCATAATAAAGGATGAAGATGTTCTTGTACTAAATCAAAGTGATGCAAACAATAATACAAAAGACGAAGAAAAGCAAGATTAATGTGGTCCTGTTGAGGACAAGAAAACACCAGTTTTAACTGGGAGAGGAGGCCGCAGTACAAAATACAAATTGTTTCACCAATTTAAACCAAACATCCACTTATGAAAAATCATTAAAAACCACCCTCACACAACTCTTGTCTCCAAGCTATTGCCAGTGTCAATCCTTTGTATTTACAGAGGCTAATTAGCATGTTTATTTCAATAAGGAAATTAATTGACTTTTATATCAGGATATCGGGTGTTTTCTCAATGAAGAGAATATCATTAACTACAAAAATGAACAAACTCGAACTAAGTATTGTCCAATCGAGCCTTCCCTGACTCCTCAACCCTCATAACAAGAGAAAAGACATGGTTTGAATGGCTTGGAATTTATTGTTGTATTCTATAGTTTTGTTCTTAGGGGTTGATATGTAGCATTGGGGTGATGGTGGGACTTAAAAATGGGCTTTTAGTTGTCCCTGTGGAAGATATCCTCATATTGACAGAGAAAAGACTTGGTTTGTTCTGTGCTTTTCTATTAAAGGGAGTAACTTATTGGAGAATCCCGTCTCCCTCTAAAATTACCAAGCAGTGTTGAGTAACAGTGTCCCTCTCCTTTTGTTATCCTAAGGAGCTAATGTACAGGATGTTTGAAATGGATGCACTTCCTTGTTCTGTTTAGGAGTGGCAAGAAATTACTGAGATCCCCATTCCTACTTCAAATGAAGAGGGATGGATACATAAGTTGAGAGCTGCATTAAATTAACAACTCCCTGGTACTTTATCAAGAGCTTGATCCATGTGGTTTAGAAAGGGTGATATGTGTATGAGTTTATACTAAATTTTAATCTTAAGAAATCGGAGTTGACAATGTGCCTAGTAATTTCGAGAAATGTAGAGACTTTGTTTCCCTGCTTTTCTTTCTTTCGATTTTACTTTCTTTTCGATGTGCATTCTCATTTGTGTGTGAAAATGCCTTGGCGAACACATTTTTCAGGTAAAATATTCTGCAGCTTCATGTGAAGTGAGTTAGGTTTACATTTTCTGGCTTTGCACTGTCGGATATCTACCTCTACCAATAAAGAAAGGAGAAAAGGAAAAGAGAATGAAAGGGATGAAAAAGGACTCTCTCATGCAGTTCAGTGTGTAGCATGATGTAGAATCGGTATATAATCTCACAAACTTTTGATACTGTTGCAGGTCCTTTTGGGCGAGGCCAGATGCAGAAACCTTTCGAGGAAGCGACTTATGCTCTCAAGGTTGGCGAGATCAGTGACATCGTCGATACCGACAGTGGGGTCCACATCATAATGAGGACCGGCTAAAACATAGTTGGAGTGCAGAGAAGATCAAGAATACGATCAATGCTTTTCTTGGGATTCTGGTTATGTGGTGTTTGACTATTCGGACTATGTTGCCATGATTTTCCCGTTCCGTGCCTCCTCTATGTCATTGCAATTGCATAAATTGTTTCGAGGAAACATTCACCTGTCAAAAACCTTTGGATGCTTGTTGGGATATTTCTCGCAAAGCTTCTCGAGCGGACTTGGTTTTTGCACTGTTCCTTAATTCTAACAGTTATCGTTGGCGCATGTTGGTTCCACGAGACCAAAAGAGAGACCTTAACGATTGATTAATGAACCAGAGCGAGACATAACGAGTGCTGTGTTGTTGGAAAAAGGGAAAAAAAAAGTGGAAAATTCTATCGACAGTGTTCCGTTTTATGAGCTGACGGCACGTCTAGTCATTGGAGGTACGTGTCTTGAGATGAGATGGGTGCACGCCGTTTCTCTGCTTGCTTGCTTTGTTTATATTTAGCCCTGACACATCTGCAGTACAGAACTCGACTAAAAAGAAAAGTTTAAAGAATAATTTATGCCAATCAAATCATTTAACGACTAAATCTGAGATTATTCCTTTAACAAATAAGATAGCCTATGTATTTTGATTAACTTACTAGAAACCAACTGTGGAGTGACCTGTCCTGCGGCCATACGGCATTTAAGGTTTTCACGCCAAGTTGATCAATCCTTCCATTGTCGACCGTCATTTGTAAATGTAGAAACGCTTGCCATTTCAACTGCGATGATCGCACCGGAAATACTTATAAATGAGTATTCAAATAAGGTCCTAAAGATCTTTTTTCGTCTTCCAAGCGCGATAAATGCGAGATTCATAAATGGATGTGGAGAAAGCCCTCCTAACAGTGCCATCTATTTCAGCTGAAGTATCAGGCTTGAATCAGGAACTGCACTTGCATCATCACATTTACGTCACGCCTCGCAATGTCGTGCGTTTTGGGCTCGGTTAGGAAAGTGATACGGCTGGCTCAGCTGAAAAAACCCAACGAATTCCTCGTCTTCCATTGGCAAATTTTTCTGCCCAATCAGTCAAAAATGTACCTATGGTATTGTCAAACCAGAGTTTCTTAGCGGGTCATGTGCCATGACCGGAGGAGCAATGCAGATTGCAGATAATGAACAATGACAGCACAAAATTATTTAAATTTGCCCTCTTTTCTGACTTCCCCAAGAATCTGGCATAAAAACCAATGCTCATACATCTTGATACTCCAACAAACCCAACAGGAGTCGAAACCGTGCAGAATTTGGTCGATCCTTCATTGCACATGCTATCACAATTTTCTGAAGAAAATTCAGTCTTTTGTTAGATCTTCTTAACCATCTGAACAAAATTAAGGAGTGTGTAACCTATACCAACACATGTTTTACTAAACCTTCATTAGCTTCTTTGTGGAAAGGGGTCAAAATGGTGACCAAGATTACTACGAGCAGGCAGAGCGATCAGCAGGTTGATCACCCTTTTAGCTCAGAAGTTCCTCAGCGTCCTCTGGCTCAGCCAAATCAACGACCCGACCCACACGAGCAAGAAGACATTGATTTAGCCGAGGGCAAAAAGAATTCAGGGTCAGTCAGAGAAAACCTGTGGCTATGATATATGACCGGTAGGGAAAAAATGATCTGAGAAAACCAAAAGCAACTGAAGAGGAGTCTATTCAGAAGATGTTTTACAAACACACGCCAAAAAAAAGAGACAAAGTTTATACATTGCAGATGTCACAGTCATGTCGAATGCTGCATTTCCTTAAGAAAGATAAAAAAAAAGGAGACTAACACTCAAAAAGTGACGATTATTCCATCTATCAGGCAAAGAGGACAAGAAGTCGGATACAAATAATGTGCAGAATATTTATTAAGCAAGAGTCTGCTGTACTACAGGATATCAAGGACCTTGATACAGAAGCACTTGTTCTGGAGTTACTATTCAATCATTAAAAAAGGAGTATTTGATCGACTATCAAGGAGGAGAGCACACGCACAAAGATTCTGGGTTTAACTTTCAACGTGCGAGGAGCCATGGGATTGGCAATGAGCGCTGTAATCGTTCAGTTTACTGGAGCACGATGCCCTGTAATATTGCAACACAGGCGCAAGGTAAGCAGGACAAAATGATTCTTGCTAACCAGCCATCAAAAGAGGGAACAAACCACCTCAGTGAATCTACTCCATAGACTCCATGCCTCGGGACAGATCAAGGGGATCATGATTATGGGCGAGTGAACTAGGAAGTTCTTCATCTGATAAGACCAGAAGTTTAGGGTTGATGGAGCATACGGAAGACCAACGCTTGCACTGTGAATATCACATGAGATTCAACAAGAATCCCAAACGACAAGTGTAATGCGAAAAGGGGGTAAAAAGATACAAATCTCTTGACCTTCTGGTTGCTACGATTTTTCGGCAGTGCTCTGCACTCCTTACAAAAGGATGCACATTTCAGAATAAAACCAAATTCAACATAAGAAGTTAGTGCCGATGGTTGGCAGTTCATGCACTGATCCTGCCAAATGAGGCTGCCACCATCAAACAAGTAAAACTTAACTCGGAATCGATCAATGCTGCACAAAGTACAGCCTTGCCACTACATTCCTGTGATGGCTCATTTCCAGTGACAATGCATGATTCTGTAACAACTGAAGCATATACGTCCTTAAAGATCCTTACAAGCTTTTGGACTTGTGTCTCGGCGTCCCAGTAATGCCGTGGTGACTCTTCAATCTGAGTCCATTGAACCTACTTATTGAGAGGTCGCCATCAACGGAGAAGCAGAACAACTGCGCCATCACACAAGCATCATCTGCACCGTGCATGACCGTACCGCTGCCTCTTCTACTGCGGACCTCATTCTACTGCCGGAACGGACATCGCCTCGCTCCTCGCAAATCGCCGAGGGAGAGGAGACAGAGAGGAACACAAACAAACTCGCGGAGCGACGGAGAGAGGTAACAATTTGCAGAGGTCGCAAACCGGGGCAAGGAGGAGACGGTGGAGAGTGGCCCACAGCGAAGCAGAGGTCGAGAGAGTCCGAGAGACGTCGCATGGGATCGGGGAGAGCTCGATAGCGACTCGATCCCGGCAGAGGGCTTCCGACCAGGCGCGTTACGCCGCCAACAACGGCTGCCCTCCGCCGCCGCCGCCGCCGCCGGTGCCTAGTCAGTAATATCGACGGCCTTAGTATGAAGGATTAATGATCGTACGATCGTGAATGAGTATACGTATTGAAGAAAGTCGCAGCCTTCATCGGACGGTTCACAACGCACCGCACTCGCCGTCGCGCGGTAAATCTGGTCCTCGTGGTAATGCCCGGGGCCTTCATCGGACGGTCCACAATGCACCGCACTCGCCGTCGCACGGTAGATCCGGTCCTGGAGGAGCACCGGATCCCGCATCCCCGCAGTTTTCGCGGACTTCTCCATGTTAATTGACCATACTAACCTTAAATCCCCACGTGGCGTGACATCATTCGTCAGTAAAAAAAAAGCGCGTAAAGGAGGAAAGATCTACCTTGACTGAACCGTCCCTACTTCTTTCCTCTTCCACCTCTTAAAAAGTCTCCCAAAAACTCCCCCATCAGATCAGCCCACTTCCCCCAAATCTGCCCCTTTCTCTCTCAGGCATTTTCACGAACGCCTCGCAAGCAGACCCGTTTCGCCATCCTTACCGACAATGGCGACCCCGGACGACGCGCCAAAATCCGGATCTGGAGCCAACGGCGAAGCCCCGCCGCCGACGCAGCACCGCAAGGTGGCCCTGATCACCGGCATTACCGGGCAGGACGGGTCGTACCTCACGGAGTTCCTGCTCGACAAAGGGTACGAGGTCCACGGCCTGATCCGCCGCTCCTCTAACTTCAACACTCAGCGGATCAACCACATCTACATCGACCCCCACAACGCCCACAAGGCCCGGATGAAGCTCCACTACGCCGATCTCACCGACGCCTCCTCTCTCCGCCGCTGGATCGATACGATCTCCCCTGACGAGGTCTACAATCTCGCCGCCCAGTCCCACGTGGCGGTCTCCTTCGAGATCCCCGATTACACCGCCGACGTCGTGGCCACTGGCGCCCTCCGCCTCCTCGAGGCCGTGCGCTCCCACGTCTCCGCCACCGGCCGCAGCCACATCCGTTACTATCAGGCCGGGTCCTCGGAGATGTTCGGATCGACCCCGCCGCCGCAGTCGGAGACCACCCCGTTCCACCCGCGTTCCCCCTACGCCGCGTCCAAGTGCGCCGCGCACTGGTACACCGTAAACTACCGCGAGGCCTACGGGCTGTTCGCGTGCAACGGGATCCTGTTCAACCACGAGTCGCCGCGGCGGGGCGAGAACTTCGTGACCCGGAAGATCACTCGGGCCGTGGGGCGGATCAAGATCGGGTTGCAGAGCAAGCTGTTCCTGGGAAATCTGCAGGCCTCCCGGGACTGGGGGTTCGCCGGGGACTACGTGGAGGCTATGTGGATGATGTTGCAGCAAGAAAAGCCGGATGACTACGTGGTCGCGACGGAGGAGTCACACACGGTGGAGGAGTTCTTGGAAGTAGCTTTTGGGTATGTTGGGCTGAATTGGAGGGACCATGTGGTGATCGATAAGAGGTACTTCAGACCGGCGGAGGTTGACAACTTGAAGGGAGATGCGAGTAAGGCCAAGAAGGTGCTGGGTTGGAAGCCCAAGGTTGGGTTTGAGAAGTTGGTGAAGATGATGGTCGATGAGGACATTGAATTGGCCAAGAGAGAGAAGGTTCTTGTTGATGCTGGGTACATGGATGCTCAGCAACAGCCTTGAGAATTTGGTACTTCTTATCTCTGGTGGCTCTGTTTTTTCTAATTATTTTTCTGTGCTCTTTTTTGGTTGTTTATTTTAAGATTAGCTCGAAGCAAGTAAAGTTTTTATTTTTTAAGGTTTAAAGGGTTTGAGATGTTCTTGGGATGGCTATAGGTTCTTTACCAGTTAATTGTCTATCTTGTTGGGTAGACCAATGAGCTCAAATGCCTCTTGGATTTGTTGTAACTTACCCTATTCATTCGCTTTCAATTAGTACATTTAGATTTGTTCATTTTCCTTGGTTTGCCTCATTTGAAGTTGCTACCTGCTCAAGTTTGGATGAGCTTCAGATGGGTTCAAGCCTGTGTGTTTACTTTCTTTATTTCTGGTTAAATTCTGGAGACTGCAGTATGTTGTGCACAAGAAAGAGAATGGACCACCCCTTTTGTGTTTGCGAATCTATAGGAAAGCAAGGGAAAATTTCTAAAGGGAAGGCAGTAACTGGAAGTTCGGTTCTGTCATTTCATCTACTGATAGGTTTCACAGTGCTTGATACAATCCAATGAGATCTTGATCTGGTCGTTTTTGGTGTGGTCCCTTTGTGTGGGCTTTCAAACTTGGATGATTGTCCTTTTCATCGAAGAAGTGTGTTTGTGTCGGTGCAAGCATGTCTCCTTGATGAAGTTGAAGATCGAAGAGGATATCGATCTATTATAAGATCCAGAAGAACTTGTATTGGTTAATGCTGCATTGGGAAAGTATGGGGACTCTTGCAAAACTAACTGACAAACTTTAAAATATCCTCCTGTTGAAGTTACACATTCATAAAAGGATTTTGTTATTAGAGAGAAAAAATGAAACAATGATATGGCAGATTTTCTATAGATCTGCAAATTGTATATTGTAGTAGGGCTTGGTGTCTTGTGTGGCGTGGTATGTTGAATCGGGATTATAGCTATTTACTTGAGATGATGAGAAAGTCCCTTGAAGATTAATTGGTCAATAAAATGATATTAGAGCATCGTCTTGCTCTTTGTTGTCTAGTTTTATATAAACTATGTTAGACTTATCATAATGGGTCATATACTCATTTCTTAATCTATATTTGATGGACCGAGTCATTTTATGGATAGTTATGTTTAGTAAATACATTATAAATGAGTTTAAAATGGCAAAATCCAAAAAAATATGGATATTAAATAGCTTCACAGTTAATCTAAACATAACCCACCTTTGTGAGTCCCCCTTCACCATCTACAAGAAAGTTCTCAGACTGTTCTAAATTCAAAGAAGTTTTAGTGGGTTCGCAAGATGAGCCCAACTTCACCTTTAATAAAAATATCAAGGCGGCTTCTTTTTTCCCCATTGTTTTTTATTCTTATTAATATTGTGAGTATCGTCAGTTATTTATTGGAGTATATCTTTTCTTGGTTGCATTTTAGATTGTTATTTTTATATACTATTTTAATTTTAGTTCTTGTCATTGCAATTCTTGGTTATCATAAATCATCTTATTCAATATCTTACATTTCATTTACTTTAAAGTTTTGAGTGCTCGATGTTATTTGTTGCTGAAATTTCATAAGTTTACTACTACTTTAAAATTTGAAAATTCTTTACAATATTGAAAGCCAATTCTTTGTCATTTTTATAATCGAAATAGCGATATAACAAATACACACAAAGAGCTTTAAGTGGGTTAACTAGGTATATATTCATACGTTGAATTATAAATGGGTCGGGTCGAGTATGAGTTGGGTACAGATTGGGTCGGGTATGGTCACTAAATTTTTATTGTATTTAAATTAGTCAAAATTGGTTAAATTGATTGGTCGGATCAATTTTGACCTGACACGACCTACCCATTTAACTACGTTTAACTATGTATTATCATCAATGTTAATTAATTTCATTATATTTTGATAACTAGATAGTCATCTGAAATCTATAGTGATGTGTAGGTGGATTGTCCCAAAAATATTGAACAAAAAATTATATCTTCTTTACCGAGTACTCTTATTATGATATTCGGCTGAAGTGGGAGTATTTTGAGGAACGCCATCCATATTCCAACGGGCCGTGGAAAAGGATACAGTGAAAACTAGATCATGGAAAAGTACAAGCATCTTCAGCCCATCAGACATCTCCAAGCAAAAACCCATCGGACATCTCCAAGCAAAGAATAAGTGAGGAACATGGTTAGCTTGAGGGAAAATGTGAAATTTTTGCAACTTTGTAATAATCTTAGTAAGTGGATATATTGAATGATGGGTAGGTTACAAATTAAGATTATAATAAGTGGATTAAGATTACTACTGCATAAGAATTCATTGCATCACTAAATATATGAGCTGTGCGAACTCGTCTTGTCTTCGAATCCAAACCTAGTTTTCCCTCTCTAACTCTGTTATCTTTGAGTGTGAACGTTAGCAAAAGTGGATTGGCTTGTTAATTATTTAACTTGCCAATGACAAAAACACCGGTTTGAAGAAAAGCACACAAAAAATGAACAAAATATAAAACACAATCATAAAAAAAGAGCACAATTCCTACGCCCCTTACATGGTAATATTCCTACCACGTAGTATTTAATATGTGATAATGACATGATATTCAAGTATTTTATATGAGCACCATATGTGATATGGATTTTGATATAATAAGATAAATTCTCTTTGAGCAAGGGTTCTTATATGGACAAGTTGATAATTTGTGTATAAACACAGGCTTCACTTCTTCCTTTTAAAAGTATTGAAGATATAATTGATATTGGAAATACAAATGAATTCTCAAATTTCTAAACATCTAACATGTCCAGCAATTTTAAAGACGGGAGGCCGGAGAGGCGGTGGTTTACCCTGTGGCGGATGTCAGGGGTTCGAGTCCGCTTATCTCCAACTCGTGAACTTAGTCGATACAAGTCCTTATTGCCAAAATCCAGAGGAAAAGTAATCATTTTCTTTGAATTCATTTTAGTATTCTATATTAGGTAAGGTCGGCTAACAAATGTTCTCATTTGATCTCACATCCCTCGTGTTGGTACGATGTCAAATTATTAAGATGGTTGGAATTTCATCACAAAAATTAAAGTTTTTGATAGGCCATTTTCACTTATCTTTGCAAATCCTAGTCCGATAGTTACAATTGAATTGATTATCTTCATGGATAAGAGCAAAGTAAGGAATACTAAGATAAATATGTGAGATTGTTATATTAAAAGCAAAGAACTTTACTTGATTAGATTTATCTTTACCATAATCATTGTGAGAGATACTTTGTCTCCTATCTCACATCGCACAAGCAAAGAATATCTGACAAATCTTGTTGTAGTAGACAAGAGAGACCACACCAAGAAAAGCATAGAAAAATGAAAGAATATATATAGAGAGAGAATAATACGTCCTCACAAATTTATTCAATCAAAGCAAACAAGCCTACAGACACACAAATCCACGCGACCTCGCTAGAAAAAACACATATTGATTAGTTATGGCCACTTCCGACAGGAGAAGCGGCACGATGTTCGACGAAGTCATTGTCCATATTGTGTCGCAGAAATTAGGTACCTTGTTCTCTCACCCGGTGTGTGTGGAGTGCTTATCGATGCAAACCCGCGTGAAGGATGCCAAGGTGAACCTAGCGAGGATCCAAGAGTTTTTCACTCAATACAGACCGTCTGAAGGCACGGAGTGGTTGGGGCGGCTCCTCCAAGCCATGTACTACACTGAAGAATTTATCGACAAGTTCCACCTCAGAGAGGCCCGCGAGAGGCACAAGGCCCTACACATGGCCGCATGGCCGCTCGCCGCGCTCGTCTCCAAGTACAAGCTGTGGAGGGACCTGTCCATTCTGGTGAGTAAGATGGAAGAGTTGTGTAATGATCAGTTCTTGAAGGGGGAGGCCGGGGGCAAGAGCCAAAAGAAACCTGCTAGTTCCTCCTCCCATGGTAGTGTTCCATGGCAAGGCCAAAAATTCGCAAGGCTGACTAGTTACTGGGATCGGCAAGCAACAACAAACTTCTTATGTCGCGAGGATGAGGAGAAGAAAATAATCGAGTATATGGAGAATGAATGGTACACAGAGATTTCGATTTGGGGCGAGCAAGGAACCGGCAAGACGTTCCTCGCGAGAAGGGCCTACAGCCAAGCGAAGTACATGGGCTATAAGTGGCGCGCTTGGGTCCACGTCCCGCCTAGCATGGAGAGGCGGGAGTTCCTGTTGGAGATACTGAAGCAAGTCGAGAATCTATCAGAGGACGTGAAGGACACGAGTATAGAGGAGATAAAGACAAGGCTGCGCCGGAAATTGGCCGAGTTAGATAAATTCCTCCTAGTGTTGGATGACGTGCAGCTGTCCAACTGGCGGTCACTCGTGCGAAATTTATGGATTTTTCTTGGTGATACGCAAACCTGCATAATTACCACGACTCAGTACGAAGATATAGCCAGCTGGATGAGGTTAGGAGCGGCCTCGATCAAGCTAGAAAATTTGCATGTTATAGAAAGCAAGAAGATGCTCGCTTGGAAGTTGCATGGAGTATCCGATGATCAGAGACTCTCAAGTGTGGAGAAGTATATCCTAAATATGTGTCATGGCTTGCCGCTCTATATATCCTTACTCGGCGGGTTTCTGTCCGATGCTGGGGAGCATGAACGCGCAACATTGGCAAAAGAGGGTTCTACGATGGCATTGTTAGATATACTACAATTGAGTTGCCATAAATTGCCGGTCCATCTAAAACCGTGCTTCATCTACATGGCTTCGTTCCCCATAGGACTCCCCATTCCGACAAGAAGGCTAGTGAGGCTGTGGCTGGCTGAGGGCTTATTGGATTCGAATTGTTACGACATAGAAAGAGAAAGGAAAAGGCAGCCGGAGGATGTGGGAGAGACGTTCATTCTAGAGCTTGC
Source organism: Eucalyptus globulus (assembly GCA_014182545.1). Lineage (NCBI taxonomy): Eukaryota > Viridiplantae > Streptophyta > Magnoliopsida > Myrtales > Myrtaceae > Eucalyptus > Eucalyptus globulus. The sequence goes on from CM024726.1 coordinate 5,854,859, forward strand.
GGATAGGAATGTGATCGATGTGGTGAGCTGGAGGGCGGATGGATCCCCCAAAGCTTGCCAAATGCTCACCTCTCTGTATGACGTGATCTGCCCGATCGCGATGAGCACGGGGCTCCTCCACATACATGCCACTAGTAAGTTGAAAGATGGGAATGACCGTGACCCAACCAACCAGCAACAACAGCTGCCGGCCCAACCGCGGGAAAGAACCAAGATTCGGTGGCTTGTGGAGCACACGAACATAGTCACAGACGATCGCGGCAGCAGCTACCCCAATTTGAACTTTGGCCATGTCCACTCGTTTCTTTCGTTCTACCATAGGAGAGGCATGCTCACCAAAGACATCAGCACGTTTCTTAGGAAGATGACGTCCAAGACTGACTATAGCTTGCTAAGGGTGCTTGATTTGGAGGGTGTGTATAAGCCATCCTTAGATGGTGTGCTCCACAAGTTGGTACTCCTAAGGTATCTAGGATTGAGATCCACGGTACTGGAATTGCTCCCGAGCGCCATTGCGGATCTGCATCATCTCGAGACTCTTGACATAAAGCACACCAACATCACTTTGCTGCCGAGTTCCTTGTGGAAGGCAAGGAGCTTGAGGCACCTGCATCTTAACTGGTTCTACATCGACTGGAAGAAGATTCTCAGGGCTTGCAGCAACAATGTCAATGCCTTGACTCAACTCCAAACTTTAAGCGGCCTGGTTATCGGTGAGGTTAAGGAGAATTTTATGAGGGACCACATGGACAGCTTGACCACGCTCACCACGCTCAAGCTTTTCTTGCAATGCTTGAGTGGGGACACCTCGGGCACTGCAGGAAAAGCAGTAGCCGATTGGATTAGCTTCAGGCTCACCAATCTCCAGTCCTTGACCTTTGGGGTGATTCAAGAAGACAAGCCCACCAAAGAAGACAAGCTCGCGGGAGAAGCCGGACCCCAGAAAGGAGCCCAGCCTGCCAAAGAAGACAAGCCCGCGACGTCGTCTATAGGCCCGTTACCGAAATTGTCGTTGGCTGAACGACATCACGAACTGTTGGAGCTCTACTTGCTGGGCCAACTCAATAAACCCATTTGGACACAGCTCTTGCCAGTCTCGCTTCGGGTTTTGACTCTGTCGGGTTCGAAGGTGGAAATAGACATGGTGCCCGAGTTGGGTGGCCTTCTGAGGAACCTGAGGACATTCAGGCTCTTGGCCAATTCTTTCCTAGGCACCCGTCTGAGTTTCGTCAAAGATGGGTTCCCGAGCCTCATGATCTTGAAGATTTGGAAGCTGCCTCGGCTTGAAAAGGTGGTTATTGAAGAAGGAGCCATGCTACATCTCAAAGAACTTGAGTTTAGGTACCTCGATGCGAAGACAGAAGTTAAAGGGATCAAGGAGTGCAAGGAACTAGAGAATATCCACGTGGTATTCAAAAAAGGTGCTCGGGATTTTGTTGACCACCTCAACAAGGAAAAAGAAAAGACACAGAATCTGTACGAGATAGAAGACATCGAGACATATGAACTTACGGACGACAACAACAGGTATGGGATAATAATATTAAATCTCAAACATGATTTATAAGCATGATGATGGATTTTTTTTTAATAGAATTGATAATTTCAACAATTATTTACTAGTGGTTAAAACGAACCATTGGGATTTTTATCAAGCAAGTATTTCATTGACTCATTCCACTATATCAAATCAATGCTTATCAAGCCTTTGCGTAAGTCCACGGTGAGTTTTTTAGGAGAAAGCAAATTTTCATATAGTCTCCACACTGTAATTGATCACATAGCTTTTTTAAAACTAGTCTGCATTTATATTTTTTTCTTGTCACTATCACAATACCAAATCATGTGGGCAACATCATTTGATCTTTGTACAACCCAATGTTGAATCTGAAAGTAACCTTTGGAACCAACCTTAATGGTCATAGTTGACGCATGTCTAGTGAGCCTTTCACATAGCTTACATCCAAATCGCTGAAGAATAGATACCGGTTAAGGCCTATCGTTTACATGCTATATCGTATTTTTAGAAACGAAGCATATAAGAACAAATCTACAAAGTTGCTTTCCTTTTCATTGGTAGGAGTACTATTAGGAAAGCTTTGTGTGTGTGTGTGTGTGTGTGTGAAGCTTACTTAAGTGATTTCTTGTTTCCTACAGTCCCTGACGATGACCGAGGACGCTCTTCCTTCAATTTAAGCCACTACAATGATATTTCAAGTTGAACCAATGTATATGTCCCATCCTCCCACCTTGTAAACCCCAACACCCCCCCCCCCCTCTCAGTGTGCAAATAAATAATTTCATGTAACTAGTATCTTGTGTGATTACTGAGATGATGCCATTCAACCATCACAAGATATTTTCTGCACATACTAAGTCCAATGAGGTCAGGAAAACCACGAGAGCAAAAAATGGCTTAATGAAGTTGAGGAGTCGCAATCAACGAGAGCATGCCACGAGTCATTAGTTAAATTACTAATTTAATCAGCTACAAGCTTTTAAATAAAAAACATGTAAGAGGATGGAAGAAATAGAAACATTATTATATTAGTCCAATTAACATCAATCATGCGCCAATACATATGTTAAAGAGCCAGGACCGGTGAGAGGACCTGCAAGCCCTCATTTGTTCATGAGTATATACAAAGCTTTTGTACAATGACCTGCATCTAAATTACACTATATTACCAGTTAAAAGGAATTCACACCATCTCAGACAGTTGGAGGAACGATTTTGTCACCATTCCGCAAAAGTAATAGCATCCAAAACAGAGGTTCACAAGAAAGACATCGTAGTGCTTTTCCACTTACGAAGTTTTGTGCTTGCTTGCCAAGGAGTAAAGTTTAGGCCAAACATCTCCTTGGAAGCTTCCTCTGGCTGAACAAAACCAACGAGCTTTGCAACAATTTTGGCGCTCTCGGCCACATGGTCCATATCTTCTGTGTCGGACCCCAAGCGGTGGGCTAACTGTAAACTTCTATGCTTTGTATTCAAACCGATCCCCCAAGTTTGGAAGAGCATCTCTCTATCTTTCCTGATGAGCTTCTTTTGCAACTGCTTGGTGAGCATCTGCCTCTCCCGATGAGGATCTTATATGCTGCTCAGCACAATAAAATTCCAGACTTAATATGTTCCTACTGCGAATTTAACAAAAGCGGCGAGTGTTTCATATAATTTGAAATAAGTACCTTGAAGCAGAAGTCAAGGTCTGACCGTCTTCCGGAGCTTGATTACAGCGGGCAGATTTATCCCTAAGAAACGACAACCTCCTGAGCTCTACCTCCATGTAGATAGAATCCATCGGATCACGTTTAAACAGTAGGAAAAAGTAGCTCCTGTGAACTAATGAGACATTGCATTCCTTCCACAATTTGACGATCTCCTTCCACAAGTTTTTGAAGTGCAAAAGCCATTCGAAAGAACCTTCTGTACCATCTTCAATGGATCCAAGTCAACATCCTTAACGTGTTTAGTAGGTGCAATCACATTTGGTTTTATGTCATGTACCTGTCAATAAAAAGAGTCCCCACTGAGCAAAATGTGTGTATGTTGACAAAGCATCCATATCTAATGGTAGTAACCAAACACTTAGTCCGTTCTCCAAATTTCAAAGCACTTTATATTCAAGTGAGTGGTAATCCAAACTAACTTGCATGTCCACATTTACGTATGACAAGACTCTTATAGCTCAAACCATAGGACAATATCACTGTCGCGACCTAAATTTCAGGTGCACCACCTACGGTTTAGGTTAATGGATTGTTAAGCCTAGACTTAACTCGGGCTCTCCCAAGCCCATACCAATTCACGACTTAGGTTCAAGTTCTTAATATGCAAATGATGTTTATCATGGAGTCGCCACTAATCTTTTTGGTGGGTCGATTAGAAACCCAAGTAAAGTAATGGGAGAATTACTTTACTCCTACGAACAGAGATTGTGAGTTCGGGGACTTGGTTACACTAGATTTCTCTAATGCCCTTTCGGTACCATTCTTTTATTTTCAAAAATGTTTTTGCAGGCAGTTTTGGATTGATTTTAAATCTATTTTCCTAACATGTGATGTGATCATGCGGGTGCACAATCCACCAATTTAACACCCAAGAAAGCGATAAATAAATTGCAGGACTTACCTCATAGCAACGAAAGCATCTGCATTGTTAGATCAAAATTCACATCAACAGACCTAGATATGATTTCTAATTAACGGGCAATTTCTTTTTTTTGGTTTTTACTTGTTTAATGAGAATCATGCAATATGCCATGCATGCTACTAATCTAACATGGAATGGCATGACAATGTGTTCTAAACTACATGACATGAGTAAAATGTTTTTTTTGCGTTTTCTTAATGAACATGCAATAATTAAATATGCAAATCAAAATGACCTAATTATAATGACGGGCAATTTTTAATTAAATAAGCCTAATTTTACATGACGTGCACATGATATTTCTATTCCTAAAAATGCAATTTATCTTAAAAAATTGAAACTTAAAATGAGACATGCAATTCTATTCTAATATGCATGATGATTTTTGTTTGTTTATATATATATATATATATATATAAAATTCGAAATTTTAAAAATTTGCACACAATTAAACATGCAACAATTTAAAATAAAAATCCTATCCTAAATTATTCTTAAAAAAAACTAATATCATGAATGCATTTTTTTTTGGATTTTTAGTTATTTTAAAAAAAACCGAAATAACTAAATACGCTAATCCTAGCCCTAATCTAACTTGCATTTTTTTTAATTTTTTTCTTATGCAAAACAAAAGTTAGTCCAAATAACCCAATATCCAATCCAATCAAGATAAGATTAATACCCAAAATTGACGAACCGTATCTCGCACATGAGATCGGGTTGGTCAATTTTAAATTAAATCGCGAATCGAATCTCGGGCATGAGATTGGATTATCGATTTTTAAGTGATTGCGAGTCGGATTTCAGGTGCGAAAATCGGACTCCTAATCCCTAATTTGATGGGTTATTTCACATTGGGACTTCAATCATGCATTAATGAATAATCACACTAAAAATATATAAAAAACGAACTATAAACTATATAAAAAAGATAAGATAATAATAATAATAATAATAAATACCTAATGTTCCCCTTTTGTCTTTTTCTTCTTTTTTTTGTTTTCTTCTTTTCTTTTCCCACGCACGGCTTGCTCGTGGGTCTCCAAGGAAGCCGGTCGTCGATCCGGAGGGCAACTCCGGCGTTCGGGACTCCGGCGAGGACCGGTGGTAAGTGGACCGGCGGCCGGGCGAACGGCGGGCGCGGCAGCTAGCGGCGAGTCGCGGGTGGTGCGCTGCGGGCGTCGGACGAGCGGCGAGAACGAACGGCGGCGAAACTCGGCTGCTGCGGGGCGTCCCCAGCGGAGCTCGGGCAGGGTCGGCTGAAGCGGATCACCGGCGAAGGTAGGGCAGCGGACGTACGTACGGTGGCTCGGCGTTCGAATCTGGAGCAGCGGAAGCGAAGAATGCGGGGCGTCGGGTCGCAGCTGCTGGGCGAAGATCGACGGGCGAGCGGCGGCGGTGTGAGCTCTGTGGCGTCGGGTCGCGCGGGGACGAGGCGTGGCACGGTGATGCTTTGTCTTGGGTCGGTCACGGCGTGAGGGGAGGCCGACGCTCGTAGGAGGGTGCTCACGGCATCGGACGGAGTTGCGGCGCGGGCGAGACGGTGGCTTCACGGGCTGCTGGTGTTCGGGCGAAGACGGTGGCACGCTCGGAGCTCGCTGGAAGGAGACAACGTGCCGGGCAAAAGTGCGGTGACGGGCGCAGCGATGGGCGGGCGCGGCGACGGGCGAGCGAGCGCGGGTTGTGGTAGCTTGGCCTCCGATCCGGCGTCGCGGGTCGGTGCGGGTGATGAGCTTCAGATCTGGTTCGGGCTCGGCTCCGATGGGGCTCGCGCGGATCGGCACGGCTCGCGGACGGGGGGGAGAGTTGTGGAGGCGGCTGGTGTCACGACTTGGGGGCGGTGAGCTGCGGGGACGGTGCGGGTCGGCGCTCGGAGCAACGGCGGGGAGGCTCGGAGGGAACGGCGGCGTCGGGGTGTTACGTCGGGGTCGGATCTGCGCGCGTTTGGGAGCGGAGCAAAGGGGGCGCTCTCACAGGTCACGGCGGTGCGGCGCAGGGGTGATGGCGACGAAGGGTGTCGCTCGGGCGCTGGGTTGCAGGAAGAGCACGGCGAGCTGCTGTAGCACTGGTGCTCGGGCGGAGGGTTGCAGACGGCGGCTCGTGGAGGAAGCGAGGTGGTCAGGACGACGAGCTGCTGGCCGCTCAGGTGAAGGGGAAGCTCGGACGGCTGCCGGGTTCGACGAAGCTGCTGCGCGAGGAAGAAGAAGACTTTGTGTGTGTGTGTTTTTTTTTTTCTGCTGTACGTTTCTTTTTCCTTCTCCCCCCCTTGGACGCGGCTTCTTGTGGTCTTATTTATAGGCAGTCCATTGCCTCTTGAAGATAGCAACATTATTGTGACAAGATGTAGCCGCAACTTTTCCAGAATTCAAGCTGAACGTTGCCCCTTTTTAATCTTCTTTTCTTCGACAAACTATCCATTCATTTTTTTAATATCCTCCCACGACATCTTCTTTTCTTGCCCGAAGGAGGAGCCCCTTCCCAATGAATATTTTTTAGCTTTCTCTCTCTGACACTCTTCTTCCCCCCCGGTTCTTCTAACAAGCGCCTGTCCCATTTCGTGCGTGTATGACGATGCATTAATGAGGAGGTTTCTTCTTGGTGCCACCAAAGCTGACATATTGTATAATATTATGGGCATATTATAATAATACAATATGGGCATATTATACAATATATTATGGGCTGCGATGCAAATGCGGCTACATGAGATGCAATTTTAATATTTTTCTTAGGGGTTAAAGATTAATCCCTAAATTTTCATGCAATTAATTACTAAATTATTAGTCAAAATTTAGGTGTCAACAGCTGCCCCTCTTTGAAGGTGAGCTCGCAGAGGTTGCATTCAAAGACAACATGATACCTAAATTTTGACCATGAACATGCAATGGATGATACTTTGGCGGGACTATGGATCCCCTTTTTTTTTTAAAATGCAATTTATATGATGCATGGAAATGCTAATGCCAGTGATAAAAGGAACTTACCTGGAATAACTTACCTTCGGGGAGGGTAGAGTAACTCGAGATAGTTGGTGTTACATGTCCAGGACCCGTACCATTCTACGGTCGCCTAGAATAGTAACATGACTTTACAAAGAGACTGCTTTCCCAGGACCCGTACCGTTCTACGGTCGCCCAGTATGGCATTGCTTGGTTGTGTCTAGGACCCGTACCATTCTACGGTCGCCTAAACGGGGAAAAATTCTTAACCAATAGACACTCAATGTTAGGTGAGATGAATATTGGATTAAGAGGGTTCGAAATACCTAGATCCAGGACTAAGGTATAACGAGGAAGATCGAAAAACATTCACATCAGTGAAATGTTTAACGAAGAGTTTTGAGACATCCGGATCCAGGGCGAGATGTCAAGAGTTTTGGGACTTAACCAATAAACACTCAATGTTAGGTGAGATGAATATTGGATTAAGAAGATTCGAAATACCTAGATCCAGACTAAGGTATAACGAAAAGATCGAAAAACATTCACATCCAGTGAAATGTTTAACGAAGAGTTTTGAGACATCCGAGATCCGACCGAGATGTCAAGAATTTTGGGACTTAACCAATAGACACTCAATGTTAGGTGTGGTGAATATTGGATTAAGAAGATTCAGAAATACCTAGATCCGGACTAAGGTATAACGAAAAGATCGAAAAACATTCACATCCAGTGTGAAATGTTTAACGAAGAGTTTTGAGACATATGTCAAGAATTTGGGAATACCTAGGACAAACCTGAGATATTCGTGAGGGTCACTTACCTCTTGATAGACAGAAATTTTGGAACATCGAGGATGTACTTCAAGTATTCATGGAGGTTTCTCACCTCGAGGCTTCTGAAAGGCCACATAAATGTCAAGAGCTCTTGGGTCTTCAAGGAAACATTACCTGTCAAACATGATTAGAGCAAAAATACATGCATTCATGAAAGAAGTAAGCAATTCAACACACTCCAAAATCCACTGAAGCTTTTATCCATTCCATCAAGATTTATGCATGATGGTTTTACCATATTTGCGTTACCAAATTTCCACTGGGGAGAATCATCGTTTAAGACAATTTTTACTCATGACATGGATTTTCAAGAATACCAAATGAGAGACTTTCAGTTAGAAAGGACTTTCACTCACTCTCATTAAGAAGGCTATTTTGTCCCGACTATTAATGTGGGATCACAGGAATCACTCCCTCCTACTTTCATCATGTCAATAAGGGTTCGAGTATTCTCGCAAGCGGTACGACCTGGTCAATCTGAGAGGTCTTTATCAGGACTGTAATGTAGGCTCGGTCAATGGCTCAACAATGAGGGACTCTTCGAGTCAAAGCTAATGAAAGAACAATACTTCGCAATCATCTTCGGGTTTACAAGTCAAGGACCCTGCGAAATGAGATATAAATGGTCCTGCTCGCACTTCTTCGAGCGATGCTTTTAAGCATATGAATTCCTACGTTAATTTCGGTGCCCTAATCTGAAGAGACTTTGTAAGGGACGTAACGTAGGTTGAGTTCATGGGTTGAGAAGTGAATGAATCATTAGACTCAACATGTGTATAGGGGGATGAGAATTGGTGATCATCTTGGCATTGTCACTGGTCTTCTTCTTCACCATTGGGATTTTCCTCATAGGTACTACAAAAATTTTGCATCTAAGTTCTTTGAGCACCACTCCATTGGGAATATACCCTTTTACAATTGATAATCATTCGTCTTGACTCTTTCTTTCATTTTCTATGGGCATTGGCCTTGCTTTTACCAGGCACACTGCTTTTTCATGCCCCTTTTGTTGTTTTTTTTTTTTAATAACCACGTAATGCTTTAACATTTGAGTTTTCATTTTTTTTGTTGGCACTCGGGATTCTGCTGCTTGAACATTTGCCTTTTGCCTTGCCCCAGTGTGGGGGATGATCACCAATTGGGTTTAAATTAAACGAATTTACAGGCTCAAGGGGCTACGCAATGGATAAAGTGTGTTGGATAGAGAAAGAACTGCTCTTCATCATCCTAAGGCACTTGAATTATCGTATGAATTCAATGTAATAGCAATACCTGAAGATTGATGCAAGTGAGAGCAAGAATATTCCTATCAAATTCCTCACCTCATGATGTCGTCTTACCTCCGGCTTGCCCCAATGTGGGGTGGTTCTTGACAGGGATAATTTAAAATTATTCACGTGTGTGGGCTCAAAAGGGTTTAAACAATGGATGATCACATAGTGTTTGGGATGATCACAATGGATGATCTCATCATTTCGATCATCGTATCTTTCGCGAGAAAACTCTTTACCTTATAGACATGGAATTTCCTACACTCATCTTACCAGTATATGAGCAAGGGACTGTGTATAGGATAAAGCTTGCCTTTCATCATCCTGACATGTCTCATTTAGCATGTTCAATTCATCCCACATCATTCATTAACCTGATCGATGGTGACGATCCTCAGTGAAATTGGTAATTAAACAGGTAAAACTATCATGCAAAATTCTCCTTTGAAATGTCACAAGTACTTCATGAACTCAGCAGCTTTGAACACAAAGAGTTTGCAGCTCAAAAAGAAAGAAAAGGGTTGGTAAAAAAAATAAAATTGTTTTTTTTGTTTTTTTTTTTTTTTTTTTTTTGTTTTTTTTTTTTGTGGCAAACTTGTTGCCATTTCCAGGGATCGAACCCTGGTCGCTCTCGGACCTTTTCATTCCCCGTGCCACCAGGCCAAGGCGCTGGTGGTGTCCTCAGGGCATTTCCTTTTTTATTTAATTGAACTGACACTGGGTCAACACGTCTGATATACCGAATCTAATGAATTCGATATGTGTATGGAACATGGCCTACTTCTCATCTCATTCAATCCATTCCCGCCCAATTTCAACAAAGAAATGAGTACCTTGAATTCACAACAAATTCTTTCAAGGGTAATACTTCTTCACAGCATCGAGTTAACGAGGATTAGAAAACTCACGACCATCCATTTTACGTAAGGATTAAGGCACCTCCGGGAGTACCCTCTTCACCATATATGGGCCGCTATAATTTGGAGCAAATTTGCCTCCGGGATCGGGAAAAATCGGCAACACCTTTCTTAGAACTAGATCATTCACTTGAAGTGTCTTGGCCGTACCTTCCGATTGAAAGACTTGGCTACTCTTTGTTGATACGTCTGACCATGGCAAAGAGCTTTTAACCTTTTCTCATCAATTAGGTTCAACTGCTCGAACCTTTGTTGTGTCCATTCTGCCTCGGACAATTCCACTTGGGATAAGACTCTCAAAGAGGGGATTTCTACTTCCACAGGCAAGACCGCCTCCATGCCATAAACTAAGGAGAAAGGGGTTGCCCCGGTAGATGTTCGAATCGATGTCCGATACGCCATTAGAGCAAAAGGTAACCTGTCATGCCAATCTCGATAATTTTCGGCTGTCTTAGCCAGGATCTTCTTGATGTTCTTATTAGCTGCCTCAACAGCTCCATTCATTTGTGGGCGATATGGTGATGAATTCAAATGCCTGATTTTGAACTCACTGAACAACTCATCAACGAACTTGTTATTCAGATTTGTCCCATTGTCAGTGACAATTGCTTCGGGGACACCATAACGGGCGATTATGTCACGCCTAATAAATTTCACCACGTTTCGAGCTGTGACATTAACATATGATGCGGCTTCAATCCATTTTGAAAAATAATCTATTGCCACCAATATGAATCGGTGCCCATTTGAAGCTTTGGGATTTATTGGGCCAATTACATCAATCCCCCACATCGAGAAAGGCCATGGTTCATATAGCTGGTGCAACTCCGTTGGAGGAACATTTATTGTATCTCCATGAATTTGGCAACGATGGCAACTTCTAACATGCTGTATGCAGTCACTTTCAAGCGCAAGCCAATAGTAACCTAGTCTCATAATCTTCTTGGCCAACATGTGCCCATTCATGTGTGGGCCACAAACTCCTTCATGCACTTCTTGCATGATTTGGGTAGCTTCTGCTTCATCTACGCACCTCAATAGAACTGAATCATAAGATCTCTTGTATAAATTCTTACCACTGACAAAGAACTTTGAGGCCATCTTCATTATGTATTTTCTATCGGCTGGAGTGCTCCCTTCGGAAATTCCTGCTTTTGAATATAGTTCATGATGTCGCAATACCATGGCTTCTCATCAAGCTTTTTATTTACGACCATACAATAAGAAGGTTTGGCTAAAACCTCAATTTTCAAAGGTTCAACTTCCAAACCATCAGTAACTTGCAACATAGATGACAACGTTGCCAAGGCATCGGCGAACTGATTATGAGATCTAGCCAAGTAGTCAAACGAGATTTCATCGAACTCCTTCACCAACTCTTCGAGGTACTTATGATACGGCAGTAATTTGGCATCCCTGGTCTTCCATTCACCTACGATGCAGGTATGATCAGTGCAGAATCTCCATATACCTTCAATTTGGCCACTCCCATTTCAATTGCGGCCTGAAGTCCGAGAATACAAGCTTCATATTCAGCTATATTGTTAGTGCATGGGAATATTAATTTTGCGGCTACTGGGTGGTGTTGTCCGTCCGCTCCGGGGATATCGATGCGCCCCGGTGCAGAACCGGACAAGTTCACAGCTCCATCGAAGAACATGGACCATGCATCTTCATTTATGGCCAAAATACGATCATCCAAAGGACAATCATCATCATTGAAGGTTCTAGGATTCTCAGCCAATAAATCAGCAATTACTCGGCCTTTAACTGATTTTCGTGGTATGAACTGCACGTCGAATTCCGAAATCAAGACCTGCCATTTGGCTAGCTTACCCACCAAAGCTGGTTGATTAAATAAATACTTGATGGGATCGTTCTCGATCCACGAGAAACGTCTGGTAATGCAAGGTGTACTGTCGCAGTCTATGCAATACCCATACTAACGCAGCACAAGTTTTTCAGCATCGAATATACTTTAGCTCCGAGACAGTGAACTTTTTGCGAGGTAATAAATGGCCCGTTCCTTCGATCCACAGGACTCTTTTGAGCTAACATCGCGCCAAGTGACTCACTATGGATTGTGAGGTACAAAATCAAAGGATGCCCCGATATTGGTGGGACAAGAACTGGTGGATTCATCAAATATTGCTTCAGCTTATCGAATGCCTCTCGACATTCATCATTCCACTCAACTCGTACGTTTTTCCTCAAGAGTTTGAAGAATGGCTTAGCGGTCTCAGAGAGTTGGGAAATGAATCGTGCAATGTAATTCAGTCTCCCTAGGAGACTCTGGACCTCCTTCACTGTCGACGGAGGTTGCAACTCGCATATTGCCTTGGCTTTAGATGGGTCAATTTCGATCCCTTTGCTACTCACCATAAACCCAAGTAATTTTCCTGATGTTGCCCCGAACACGCACTTGGCAGGGTTTAAACGGAGTCTGAATTCACGAAGCCGATCAAATAACTTCTTGAGGGTTCCAACATGACTTTTCCCCAGGCCGGGTTTTTGCAATCATATCGTCAACATATACCTCAATTTCTTTATGCATCATGTCATGGAACAACGTAACCATGGCTCGTTGGTAAGTTGCCCCCGCATTTTTGAGTCCGAATGGCATGACCTTATAATGAAAGGTTCCCCACGGGGTGATAAATGCTGTCTTCTCTTTGTCTTCCTCCTTCATTCTTATCTGGTTGTAGCCGAAAAAAACCATCCATGAAAGAGAATAATTCAAATCCGGCAGTACTATCCACGAGAACATCGATATGTGGCAATGGGAAGTCATCTTTTGGGCTGGCCTTGTTCAAATCCCGATAATCAACACACACTCGGACTCGACCGTCTTTCTTCATGACCGGTACTATGTTGGCCACCCATTCGGGGGTATTGCGAGACTTCAATGAATCCCACTTTGAGAAGTTTCATTACTTCCTCTTCTATCTTCTTTGAGAGCTCCGGTTTAGTCCTCCGAAGCTTCGCTCTTAGGATGCACGTCCGGATTAGTGGGCAAACAATGTTCCACAATTGATGGATCTAAACCCCCGGCATATCAGCGTATGTCCAAGCAAAGATATCTTGATATTCTTTTAGCAACTGAGTCAGATGCTCAGCCTCATCTTTGGGAAGATTTGCCCCAATTTTTATCTCTTTGGGATCCTCGGCATCACTCAGGTTGATGGTGACGGTTTGCTCGGAGGTGAGAACTTTGGGTTTTTCATGTTGCTCCCAACCTTGTTGTACTTCAATGGAGTCACCATTTGGATCATCTGGGTCATCATCGTCATCACACATGGCATTGGATTGGACCATTTTATCCTCCTTGCCTGCCATAAGGTTGCTCCCCCGAACATAAAATGGATAGTTTAGAAAGACACACGGGGCTAAACGGCATGGATTTCTTATCTATTTTTTTTTCGAATTTTTTTCAAATTATTTTAAAATTCCTTGGCAAAACATTTTTGGAAAAGCTTTTTGTCACGAGGAAGCATGATGAAGCCCAGGCCTCAGAATTCTCCTTGGATTTTTCTTTTCTTTCATCGGTTGGATATCATCAACGGGCTGGTTTGGTATACCCCATCATGCCCTCAAAATAAAACTTGTAATTGTAATTGATATTCATCAACCAAATTACATTTATTGGATGGAAAGTACGACAATCAAAGTGAAATGAAACCCAGATGATATGCGACAATCAAAGCGAAATAAAATCCTAGTAAGCAAACCCTAGAAAACATCCATTCCTGACAAACGATATGCAAAATACGATAAGCAAATCCTAGAAAACATCAAATCCTAAAAGCGATAAGATTCCCTCGCAGGGGAGTGCGGAAAAGTAAATGTGTTACTCTTGTGGGCTAGCACCCATTTCCTCCGATGGTTCTTCATCAATGGCACCTATGAGGAGATCATCGAATAGAGTCGTGATCCCTTCCATCCCATCATCTGGATCCTCTCGTCCTTGAAGTTGTCGGGTCGTCCATGCCATTCCATCCATCGAGCACGATACCTCGGGTGTCGATCATTCCTCCCTCATCATGCATCATTCTAGCAGGGCCCGGGAATGTCTCGCGGATATCGAGGAGTAATGAGTTTCTCCTCCCTTGTTCATGTCCTCCACCTCTTCCATGGTACCCTAATCCGGCGGAACGAAACCTTCGAGGGGCTTCAATAGGATTCCGGATGCCCCCTGTTCTTGTCTACCAAGTCCATGGCCAGGAATAAAGCCATTTCCAACCATCACTCTTGCTACCATAACTGCTGCATTTGACACATCGGATGGGTGCTGTCGATCCTCGAGATGCATGAATAGTGGATACGAGCTCAAACGATTGGTAGCTCGACTCCTCCCTACGTTCCGGCTCGACATAGGGGATAGCCGTCTCATGATAGATCCGATGATCCTCCTCGCCATGAACAATGACTAGCTTTCCTTTGACAACAAATTTCACACTTTGGTGGAGACTTGATGGCACAGCTCCAAAGTATGAATCCAAGGACGCCCTAATAGAAAATTGAATGCGGTAGGAATGTCCATCACACAGGAAAAGGACGTTGAACATCACCGGCCCTATTTGCAGATCAAGGTGGGTCTCCCCTATCACCTCCTTTCTCGTACCATCAAAAGCTCGGACGGAGGTCTTTGCAGCACTTATTTTTGAAGGATCTATTTTCAGGCGGTGAAGAGTTGCCAATGGACAGATATTCAAAGCAGACCCATTATCAATGAGTACTCGAGCCACATGGGAAGCCTTGCACTTGACGGATATATATAATGCCTTAGTGTGTCCCCTCCCCTCAAGAGGGAATTCTTCATCGAAAAGGCTATTAAATCCTTAAGAAGAATCGATCCTACGAATTCCTCCAACCCGTCTACCTCAATCGTCTACGGTACACGAACTTCGCTTAGAACCTTCATTAGAGACTTTTGATGTGTAGGAGATGTTTGCAAGAGTTCAAGTAAGGAGATCGGCGGGCAATTTCCGCAACGGTCAACCACATTATACTCACTTGCTTTGATTATAGCCAGAAATTCTTTAGCCTCTTCATCAAGAATCGGCTTTGCCGGTTGGGCATTAGCTTGAGCATAGGTCCGACCGGACCTTGTAATCAGGTCAACATCTAGCTCGTATGACCAAGGGACTGCTTTGTTATCCTTGTACTCATATAGTGGGGCATCTCAATAATTATTTCTTCATCGCTGAAGGCACTTCGACTATCAATCCTTCATGGTCGGAGGCGTCCTCAAGTGGGGGCATGTCCTCGATCAATGGATCTGATTCACTTTTTTCAGCACCTAGCTTAGCAAATTCCTTCTCCCAATCAATGACGACTTCGGAGATAGTTGACACTGTTCCAGCTTGGTCAGCATATATGATCATGCCAGCCTTAACCATTTCTTGAACCCTTTCCTTCATGGTAGGCAAGGGAGGATTCTCATTTGTCGGATAGTAACCAACCCTAACTAATCCGCTATAGATATCTTTGACAGAGACCTTCAAGTTCATCTTTTTGCCAGCATTGAACTCGAAGATTGCATTCACGTTTCCACGATGTTCCGGCAATGGATTCTTCTTGACATTCGGTTGGGTGGTACGGAAAGAAAATGCCTTAGTATCCAACAAATTTTGGATCTTGTGTTTCAAGGTCAAACATTCATCAGTTGAATGGCCGACCTCTCCCATATGATACTCACATTTTTTGGAGGGGTCATAGTTGGAGAATTTTTCAGCATTGGGCCGCTTTGGTTCGTGGGAGATCAATCCCTTGTTTCGGAGTATCGGTAAGACCTGAGATAGAGGGCCAGGAAGAGGAGAGAACGCCTTTTGGTGAATTGCCGATGTGCGCACTCGGCCTCCATCTTGCTGATTCAGGGGACATGAACCATCGAAGGCTTACTAGGGGCTGGTTGCACATATGCAACATTGACTTCAGTGATTGGTTCTTTATCTTTCTTCATGGTGAACCTTTTGCCCTGAAGATTTGGTTCATTGAACCATCCATCCCTTAGCCCCATCTCGATCTGTTCACCCACTGGGATAAGCTGGTTGAAGTTCTCAACGTATGTGCTAGCCATCCGGTTACGGAACTCATATGGGAGAGTCTTGACGAACAACTTCATCAACTCCTTGTTTGTAGGCTCGGGGTGATTTGAGCTGCCAAGTTTCGCCACCTTACAGCGTACTCCTTAAATGACTCACTTTTCTTCTTCTCCATCCGCTCAAGATCCTCTCGGGAAGGTGCAATGTCCATGTTGAACTTATATTGCTTCAGGAAAGCATCAGCCACTTCACTCCAGGTGTCGAGAAGGTTTACATTCTTCATTATGTACCGTTGAGTGCGGGCCCCGTCAAGCTTGCATGAAACGATTGGATCATGAGAGCTCGTTCTTGACGTATTGGGCCATGCGTACGTGGTACATTTGCAAATGAGCTTTTGGGCGGAAGTGCCATCGTATTTCTCGAACTCCGGCATCTTAAACTTCTTCGGCACTTTGACTTTCTCATAAACTGACAAGTCGAATGGGAGTGAATTATGCGATTCTTGCAATTGTTTCAGTTTCTCTTCAAGTTTGGCGAAGCGTTCATCTTGCTCCGCCTTAGGGACATTGTCGGGCTTAGCTTTTTCGGCAGCGACGAACAGTGGGTCATCCTCCAACTCAGGCATGTCGTCATCATCCATTTGGGCCTTGTCCGTCTGCTTTGGGACTACTATCTCGGGGATAGCGGGTGCAAGAGTCTGATACACTTGGAGGGATTGTATTTGATCTGTCATAAGTTGCATAGAGGTGAGCAAGCTGCTGGAGTTGATTTTCCACAGCGGTCATACGATCACGCATTTCGATTTGGTCGGCCATTTTTGCTCTTGATCTTGTAATGATGGGCGATCGTGGAGGATCCGTTATCACCTAATTTGAAGAAACGGACAAAAATAAGTATCTCATGTGAAATACACGGTCCATGGCAATGGTCTAAAACTTTTATTCATTAATGGAGTTTTTGACAATCCTAACAAAATAGGAGCAAGATTGATTCAAGCACTTCATTAATGAAATAGAAGCTTAAAATGCCTAAACAAACAAACTAGGAAAGTAAATGACTCAACTTCCTAAACATTAATCTAGAAATGAAAACAACAAGATTGACTCAAACACTTCATCTAGCTTGATCAATATACACTCGGGACACCACTCGGCGCAATCGCTTATTCTCCTCTTGGGCTTTTTCAGCAACCCTTTTGAGGCGTTTATTCTCAGCGCGGTTGGTGATCCTCAGTGGCACCTTTGGTATCTTTGGAAGTAACTCCTCTGGAATTTTGTGTTGTTGAATGTACTTAATTGAGGCATAGTACTTCATTTCTTTGCCCTTCAACTCCTCCTCGGGCCACTTGAGTTTTCGTGGCTGGCACATATCCCACATTGATTTAATTGTGAGAATGGAATCTTCATGGCCTCGGTCTCCATCAATGAAGCTGACTCGGAGTGGATCTGCTTGCAATGCCGGGGGAAGCTCTTGCACAACTTGATGCGACGGATTACTCTAGTTGGATAGTACTCCGTTGCTCCGGTGAATCCCGTAGAGGGATTGGGCCAACACCTCCACATGAAAGTCTCGCCACACGAACTTGGAACCACTTAGCATGCCATAGGAAACCCTTGGAAGTTGGTTTTTCATGAAAGCTAACCATCTAGAATAATGGTAATCTGGTGCATGTTTTTGGTTGTTCTCAAATCTCATAATAGGGTGATTAGAGTTATCAACATCATGTATAGTCATTGAACCACCAAACCCTTTTATATGAGAAAGAAACCAAATTTGCAAAAGCTCAGGAGAGGAATGGAAAGTCCTATCACCGCTTCCTTTAAATCGGGTGAGGGAAAGAAAGGTTTCAGCCATAATAGTGTTTACGAAATTCTTTCCTCCCAACACTTGTTCAACTAAGTGAGCCATCAAAGGGTTAATAGCATTCTTGCAATGAGGAAAAAGTATAAACCCAAAGAAAGCTAAAAGGAAAACCCTTCGCATTTGAAATGAATTGCCATTTTCAAAACATTCTTTTAGAAAAGATAAATGACATGTATTGCGGTGAGCTTTTAAAACCTTTCTTACGTTGTCCTCCTTAATTCTCAGAAAATCGGATAAGGCCACAACGAGGTCTATTCCGATAGGTGGACTAATTAATTCAGCTCTCAAAGGTTTCCCTATGGCAATGCTATACTCTTCCAAGGTGGGCGTGAGTTCATGCTTACCGCCGAAGATGAAAGTAGAAGTCTCGGGGCACCAACAATGAGCAAGTGCTTGGATGAGGCCGCCGTGGATGTTGACACGCAGTAATGGAAGTAGTCGACTAATGTGCGACTCTACAAATTGACGGCCAGCTTGGTCTAACTTGTCCCACCATGCGCTAAGCTCTTCCTTTGGAGGGAGAATAATTCGAATGTCCGGTATTCCCATTGTATATTGATCAAGACTCAGGACAATCCTAATGCCATGGACCGACAAAATGATATAATAAAGTAAGTAGATTGCAGGAGTGCGAATTTAGAAGACTTACTTTACCAGTAAACAAGGGGCAATCACATAGACATGCGCATGGTAAGTGGCTCGATTTCTAATCTATAAGGCTTAACAAAGTGAAGCCACAAGAATGATCAGACTAGCCGCGGGCGTGCGAACTAAGTCGGGTCCTCATGACTTCGGCTTGGTCAAAGAGCCGACCTGGGTTGCGGGCATGCGAACCGAGGTAGGTACTCCTGACGCCAGAAAAGAAACTTCGAGATTGAGATGGGCGACTCATACCGCAGGCTTGCGGTCGAAGTGGTATCCATCTCAATACCATCCTAGATGATCCTATGCGGCCCGGGTCCGGCGGCGGGTTGTGTGTGCAATAGTGTAGTGTAAATGCATAGGCATGCACAACGGTTTATATCAAACAACGCTTCGTTCATGAAAATAAACCATACATTCCTACACCTCCCTGCAAAACAAAGGTCAGCAAACACTTCCCCTTATACCTCCCATCCTGCAAAAACATTTAACACCTTAAATGTTAGGGGCGTACCTGGAATCCTCGCTGCCAAACAAAAACTTTTTTTTCAAAAGAAAAGAAAAATTGGCCTAAGTCCACTAAGAGTTTTAACTCAAGTCCCCAGTGGAGTCGCCAAGCTGTCGCGACCTAAATTTCAGGTGCACCACCTACGGTTTAGGTTAATGGATTGTTAAGCCTAGACTTAACTCGGGCTCTCCCAAGCCCATACCAATTCACGACTTAGGTTCAAGTTCTTAATATGCAAATGATGTTTATCATGGAGTCGCCACTAATCTTTTTTGGTGGGTCGATTAGAAACCCAAGTAAAGTAATGGGAGAATTACTTTACTCCTACGAACCAGAGATTGTGAGTTCGGGGACTTGGTTACACTAGATTTCTCTAATGCCCTTTCGGTACCATTCTTTTATTTTCAAAAATGTTTTTGCAGGCAATTTTGGATTGATTTTAAATCTATTTTCCTAACATGTGATGTGATCATGCGGGTGCACAATCCACCAATTTAACACCCAAGAAAGCGATAAATAAATTGCAGGACTTACCTCATAGCAACGAAAGCATCTGCATTGTTAGATCAAAATTCACATCAACAGACCTAGATATGATTTCTAATTAACAGGCAATTTCTTTTTTTTTTTTTTTTTTTTTTTTTGGTTTTTACTTGTTTAATGAGAATCATGCAATATGCCATGCATGCTACTAATCTAACATGGAATGGCATGACAATGTGTTCTAAACTACATGACATGAGTAAAATGTTTTTTTGCGTTTTCTTAATGAACATGCAATAATTAAATATGCAAATCAAAATGACCTAATTATAATGACGGGCAATTTTTAATTAAATAAGCCTAATTTTACATGACGTGCACATGATATTTCTATTCCTAAAAATGCAATTTATCTTAAAAATTGAAACTTAAAATGAGACATGCAATTCTATTCTAATATGCATGATGATTTTTGTTTGTTTATATATATATATATAAAATTCGAAATTTTAAAAATTTGCACACAATTAAACATGCAACAATTTAAAATAAAAAATCCTATCCTAAATTGACACGTGCAATTCTTAAAAAAAACTAATATCATGAATGCATTTTTTTTGGATTTTTAGTTATTTTTAAAAAAACGAAATAACTAAATACGCTAATCCTAGCCCTAATCTAACTTGCATTTTTTTAATTTTTTTTCTTATGCAAAACAAAAGTTAATCAAAATAACCCAATATCCAATCCAATCAAGATAAGATTAATACCCAAAATTGACGAACCGTATCTCGCACATGAGATCGGGTTGGTCAATTTTAAATTAAATCGCGAATCGAATCTCGGGCATGAGATTGGATTATCGATTTTTAAGTGATTGCGAGTCGGATTTCGGGTGCGAAAATCGGACTCCTAATCCCTAATTTGATGGGTTATTTCACATTGGGACTTCAATCATGCATTAATGAATAATCACACTAAAAAATATATAAAAACGAACTATAAACTATATAAAAAAGATAAGATAATAATAATAATAATAATAAATACCTAATGTTCCCCTTTTGTCTTTTTCTTCTTTTTTTGTTTTCTTCTTTTCTTTTCCCACGCACGGCTTGCTCGTGGGTCTCCAAGGGGAAGCCGGTCGTCAGTCCGGAGGGGCAACTCCGGCGTTCGGGACTCCGGCGAGGACCGGTGGTAAGTGGACCGGCGCCGGGCGAACGGCGGCAACGCAGGGTCGCGGGTGGTGCGCTGCGGGCGTCGGACGAGCGGCGAACGAACGGCAGGCGAAACTCGGCTGCTGCGGGCGTCCCACAGGCGGAGCTCGGGCACCGGGTCAGCTGAAGCGGATCACCGGCGAAGGTAGGGCAGCGGACGTACGTACGGTGGCTCGGCGTTCGAATCTGGGAGCAGCGGAAGGCGAAGAATGCGGGGCGTCGGGTCGCAGCTGCTGGGGCGAAGATCGACGGCCGAGCAGCAGCGGTGTGAGCTCCCGTGGCGTCGGGTCGCAGCGAGGGGACGGGCGTGGCACGGTGATGCTGTGCTTTGGGTCGGTCACGGCGTGAGGGGAGGCCGGCTCGTAGGAGGGTGCTCACGGCATCGGACGGAGTTGCGGCGCGCGGGGCGAGACGGTGGCTTCACGGGCTGCTGGTGTTCGGGCGAAGACGGTGGCACGCTCGGAGCTCGGCTGGAAGGAGACACGACGCCGGGCAAAAGTGCGTGACGGGCGCAGCGATGGGCGGGGCGCGGCGACGGGCGAGCGAGCGCGGGTTGTGGTAGCTTGGCCTCCGATCCCGGCGTCGCGGGTCGGTGCGGTGATGAGCTTCAGATCTGGTTCGGGCTCGGCTCCGATGGGGCTCGGCGCGGATCGGCACGGCTCGCGGACGGCGGGAGGAGAGTTGTGGAGGCGGCTGGTGTCACGACTCGGGGGCGGTGAGCTGCGGGGGCAGTGCGGGTCGGCGCTCGAGCAACGGCGGGGAGGCTCGGAGGGAACGGCGGCGTCGGGGTGTTACGTCGGGGTCGGATCTGCGCGCGTTTGGGAGCGGAGCAAAGGGGGCGCTCTCACGGAGTCACGGCGGTGCGGCGCAGGGGTGATGGCGACGAAGGGTGTCGCTCGAGAGACGAGAGACGCGCGTCGCAGGTTGGAGCCGAGGGCGTCGGCGCCGGGTTGCGGGAAGAGCACGGCGAGCTGCTGTGCACCGTGCTCGGGCGGAGGGTGCGAGACGGCGGCTCGTGGAGGAAGCGAGGTGGTCGGGGCGACGAGCTGCTGGCCGCTTCAGTGAAGGGGAAGCTCGGACGGCTGCCGGGTTCGGCAGAAGCTGCTGCGCGAGGAAGAAGAAGACTTTGTGTGTGTGTTTTTTTTTTTTCTGCTGTACGTTTCTTTTTCCTTCTCCCCCCCTTGGACGCGGCTTCTTGTGGTCTTATTTATAGGCAGTCCATTGCCTCTTGAAGATAGCAACATTATTGTGACAAGATGTAGCCGCAACTTTTCCAGAATTCAAGCTGAACGTTGCCCCTTTTTAATCTTCTTTTCTTCTGACAAACTATCCATTCATTTTTTTAATATCCTCCCCTGACATCTTCTTTTCTTGCCCGAAGGAGGAGCCCCTTCCCAATGAATATTTTTTAGCTTTCTCTCTCTGACACTCTTCTTCCCCCCCGGTTCTTCTAACAAGCGCCTGTCCCATTTCGTGCGTGTATGACGATGCATTAATGAGGAGGTTTCTTCTTGGTGCCACCAAAGCTGACATATTGTATAATATTATGGGCATATTATAATAATACAATATGGGCATATTATACAATATATTATGGGCTGCGATGCAAATGCGGCTACATGAGATGCAATTTTAATATTTTTCTTAGGGGTTAAAGATTAATCCCTAAATTTTCATGCAATTAATTACTAAATTATTAGTCAAAATTTAGGTGTCAACAATCACTATATCGGTCATCATATATTTGTACACAGAAAAACAATCTTTAGACGAATCAAAATTTTCTAAATTATAGCATTTAACAAACTTTAAACACCTGAAAGCCATGGCTTCTGTACCCTGTCCATTGTAAGTTTTCAAAACAATGTAAAAGAAGCCCAGTCTGATCCACGGGGGCCAACCCCTAATAACTCCCATCCACTTTTGAGTCATGGGGTGTCAAGCCCAAATATTTGAATTAGATAGCAGAGAACATTCTTTGATATGGAAAAAGCATAATAACTCCTGTGTTATATTTAAATTCCAGTAGAGAAAATAAAAATTTGTAAGGTCCTCCAAAATAATTAATCCATCGTTCATTATATAGCTCAATATGTCTGTGATAAAAGGAACAAAGAAAAGGCAGGGAACAAAGCTCACCCCATGCTGACCAGGTCGATCCTCCTGCTGAGCAATGGACTCATCTATTTCGGAAGAATCCATACTGCTGTCACATTTCTCAACTGTCCGACTCATCCCTGCTCGAAGCTCATAATTTAAAGAATGCTCCAATGAATTATGAGAACCACTACCGGACAAATTTTCTTTGGACACACTTCAATGAAGGAAACTTTCTCTGACATCCCTCAGGCCTTCCAGGACATTCTTTTTCGCATCGAAGGGGCGGTGTGCTATGGTTTATGTCCATCTCCTCAATTGAAAATGAAATATTTGTGAGGCCTGACTCACAACTTTTACTTCTAACTAGCTTGAAACTTCTGGATGTAGGTAACTCTTTCTCCTGCATCATTGGATATGCTTTTTCAAGAGAAGGTTCTACATAATCTTGAGGGACACTGTCTAACTGTCTAGTTTCCTCCAAAGTTGGTGATCCCAATTTCCCTTTTTCCTCAACCACAATGTAGTCCGAGATGCCTTCCTTCTCCTCCACTGATGACATACCACCATTGCCATGGCAGTTCGAGTCTGGCTTATCCATCTCAGTGCAGTGTACTTCTCTGCAAAAGTCCTCGGAATTTTCATCAGTGTATTCTCCAATGTCCTCTCGACATATCCTATTTCGCCTGGAGTGATATATCCGAATTGAGAGCTGTGAAGAGGGGTCTGAGTGTAAAGAGTTCTCTTCAAAGTCGGGAATGTGGATCATATGCCCATCTGAATCACTCCTACTGTGTTGATCTGAATATTGACATGAATCAAATGTTATGATACCAACATCCACATACTATCTGCTCAGTTTTGAGCATCTAAAATTGGGCTCTTGAGTTCCCATGAACCTCACATGCGAAGTTTAGGGTAATCACCGCATGCATCCACCTGAAGTATTAAATGAACAGACGATTCACTGAGGAATAATTGGTGTTATGAGTTGAGGCAGCAAATCCATCAAGGAATCTAACAAAGTAGAATTAACTGTGCAGTCGAAGGTTTGTGATCCACAACCGATCGGTGCAAATCCTGAACCTCGGACTGAGCAAGGTCTCGCAGTAGAGACAATTTTGCAATCTCTTTCTTGAGTTGTGAGAGGATACAACCACAGAAAATAAGGTGCTAAATAATTAAGTGGTTTCCTGATTTATAAATGGAAAAAAAATGCTTCACTGTTCATCGAACTTTAAAGGGGTTGACAACATGGAAATTTAAAAAAAAAACTATTAAGAAGGCCAGTTTATAAGCTGCATAGTTAGCTCTTCACAAATTAGAACTGATTTGGTACCAGCTGAAGTTATTACTCATCTCAGCAAAGGAAAATGCACATAAACCTACTGACCATCCAATTTTCTAAGCCAAATTACAACAAATAGTGAAGGTTTGTATGCTTTTAGCTCTGAAGTAGATGCCCGTTGACAGCATCATGGCAAAATTTAAATGGAATGAATATGAAAAAAGGAACAAAGTAATTTAGTAGGACAATCTCACAATTTTTGTGGAGAAAAAGATTGCAGAAAACATCAGTTGGACATCCAGGTAAATCAGAAGGTTCACTCAAATAAGCTCTACTTATCTTTTTTGGCGAAAAATAAATACATAACATGAAAGAAAAGCTGATGAGAAAGTCACAGCTATAAATGCTAACCGCATAATGGTGAAGCTGTGGGTTATTGCCCAAAGGTGCAGAATGTTAGAAATGGTCCAAAGGGACATGCGACGGTGAGAAAGATGAAGAAAATTTGCAATTGTGGAGAATATGCATTCTGCAGGGGAAGGTCAAGAAGGCCATGCGAAGATATTGCTCTTAAAATTCTCTGTTAGGTCTTAGGTTCCCAAGTTAAATTACCAACTTCTACACGAACTTTCAAGTGGATGATCTTGGTCAAGAGATGTCAATTGAGATGGAAATTGCATGTATTGTGCACTGAAGGATAATCGTACTAATGGAAGTGGTGGAATTCTCCATCGGTACAAAATGAATAATAGACTTTCTGACACAGCAGCGTACTAAGGAAGAAGTTGGAGGATACACCTAGTTTATGTATGATAATTACACACAAGTACCTCCCTTTTCCATAGATAGTGAGAAAAACCTAAAAAAAATTTAAGAAACATCGAATTAAAATATTAAAATCCTTAATGCAGAATCATCACCTTCTCAATTTGGAGATCCTTTTTTCGAAACAGCACAGCAGTATCAGATGAAACAGACGCTAGTCCTAGATTTCTCAGCTCACTCTCCAATCTAGCCAATTCCCTCTGTAAATACTTCTACGAAGCTTTATCAGACATAACAACATTGACCTGTGAATTTGTGGCGACCACTTTAGCACAACTTGTGAACAATAGTGTATTTCGTGACTGTTCAACATGACTTCGGGCAGGACTCGTTTTACAGATGACGGAAGTTCTAGCAAATCCTCCTAGTGAGGATTGCAGAATACGAGTCAGTTTGGAATCCTGGAAAGGACTATGTCCATTTCTTCCCTTGCTGGAGCCATTCAGATAGTTCTTGATCAATAATCAAAAGTTTACAGAAAAATCAATGATAAATTGAAAGAAAAGAGAGCTTAAGACTGCAATACTTTGACCAAATCCCGATTTCTTATAGGATCTTAATATTAGTAACTGTTCTGTTCATACAATCAAAGATGAAAAATTGGTAAAACATCATCACGGACGGTTTGCTTTGAATTTCAGTAAGTTTTTTTTTTTTTAGTTTTTTTAATTTTTCCTCCAAAACATTGATAAAGAAAATAAAAGATACTTTAAGTTAATTTTTTTTTAAAAAGAGTCTATATAACCACGCATGTCAATATTTATATGTTTTAAAATTTTAAGATATTCAATGTGCAATAAAAGTCAAATTTCAAACACTACAAGAAAAGGAAAATGTGAAAAGGTCAAACTTGCTCCAAAAAAACCTAAACAACTACTCTTGAGTCTCGAGTTCTTATGCTTTGAAACAGTTAGTCTTCTTGATGCTAAAATTTGCATGGTAACCTATATGGAGCTGAAGGCTAAGAACTTAGTCAATTTCCCTCAAAACAACAATTTTCAACTATGCATTGGAATTTATGCCTGAGAAACCCAAACCAACCCCCCAGGGGAAAAAATAGGCCGGATAGAACAGATTCTTTTGGCCAATATCATGTCTGGTGAATTGGCCCAAGCATTTGGTACAAAAAGTACTTGCCATTACTATAGAAGAGCAAAGATAAACACATTGTCAGCTCTTTGAGCACATGGTATTGACAGTAGGCAGGTAGACAAGCATAAATGGAACGAAACATGTGGGTGCTCATGCCCTAAACCTGCCACAGGCAGCAATCACAAACCCTGATGGAGGATGAAATGTGTTGTCACGCCCCGATCCTCGGGCATGCGCCCAACCCTCACCTTGGTTGATTTAAAAATTAAATTTGTGATATCCTAGGACGTATCGCCGACCTCTTTCATTTTCATATGCACATGTGGAAGCAATAAAAAAAAATCCCTAGACAATAAAACATTGGGATAGGACAGTAGGACTAAATTTTAAACTCTTAAAAACCTTCACTCTTATATACAATCTCTTATATACAATGTGAACTATTAAGTTTAATTCACATTAAGCTAGTTTAAAACAAGGTCTACAAACAGAAGTGGAGTTCTACAAACTACGGGTCCCCGTCCTCCTCTTCATCATTCTCCACACTCCAACTGGAGTCTTCAGTAGACTGCACCGGACTTTCGAGATCTTTAAAATCCAAGTTTACTGCATCTAGGGACCTGAAATGGTTATTCAATAACCAATGAGACAACGTCTTAACAAGTTCTACCCCCTAAGACCCGATTAGTAAACTAATACACCTTAGGGCTGCCTATGCACAACATGAGTCAGAGGACTTACCTTGGTCTCAGATTCCACCTGCATATTAACATAGATCAAATAGGCACTTAAGCAACCACATCACTGATCAAAGCATCGATCAAATTGACATAGTCGATTACATTTCAATCGAACCATTCACCGATCATTTCCATTCAATCAATCAATTCACAACATCAGATCAAAGCAATGATCAATCGACCTAGTTGATTACATATCAAACGTACCATACATTCCCCACAATGTATATCTAATTATTAAGCACACGTGCATTCTCTTAGGTACTAGTTCACCAAAGTGATGCATCAAATCACCAAGCCCACGTGTCTCTTCCAAGATGCCGCACTTAAGTCTTTGGGCTCACGTGCATTCTCTTCGGCACTAGTTCGCCAAAGTGATGGATCAATTCACCGAGCCCACGTGCCCTTTTTATGATGCCTGAGCCCACGTGCCTTCTCTTAGGTGCTAACTCACCAAAGTGATGCATTAATTCACTGAGCCCACATGCCCATTTTACGATGCCATACTCTGTCACCGAGCCACGTGCATTCTCCAGGAGGACATACCGAGTTTCCGAGCCACGTGCATTCTCTAAAGTGACCTCTTCGCCAAGATGACATATTCAACCACCGAACTCACGTGCATTCTCCAAGTGATATCCCAATTCACCGAGCCCACGTATCTTCTTTCAGGTGATTACCCACTTACTTTCGATACCAACAACCAATACCCAACGATTTCTCAATCAAATAATTAACGATCAACTCAATAGGAATAAATCCTAAAATTTCATAATTAAATCAATTCCATACAAATTGAAGCTTAATTAAATAAACGGACTGCACCACAACAATCAGCATGAAATTCTAGTCACCGGCCATCCCGATTGAATTTCCGGAAAAATAAATAATTAAATAATTAATTTCGAAAAATTAAATAAATAAATATTGAAAATCCAATTTAGGCCTGTGATGCCTAATTGGAACCCGAAACGGGCCGGGAAAATCCCAAGATGCATTCAATAAATAACCGAACCTTTCTACTTGCTAAAGACTAGGTCTAACCACTTAACATGCATCATTAAGTCACTAATTTAATTGTTTTAAACTAATCTAACCACATAATTGCACTTAATTAAATCTAATCAACCCTTAGGTATCATTAGCAAACTAAGAAAGCATTAGTGAGTAAAACTCACTTGGCAAAGCGAAGATCGGAATACTGCGATGGCAACGCGACGACGGCCAAATTCTAACTTTTCAGTGGCGACAATAGACACTCGGGCCGGGCCAAGAAACCTTGCAAGCCCACAGAAATTTCTGGACTTGGCTTCGCGGGCTTGGGCTTGTTGAATCTGAAATTGCCGGGCTTCAAGTGAGCTGCTGAACCGGGCTTTGCTGGGCCCGAAAGAATAAAATTGCTGGGCTGAATTCCGGCCTAACTTGCTGCCCAAAAGAAATTCACTGGGCTGGAATTGGGTCAAGATGCTGCATGGAGCTGGGCTGCAATTTACGTGGACTTCAAGTGGCCCAGCTGCTGGGCCGAACAAGGGAATCAGCAAGGGACGCTGGGCTGATTTCTTGTGGGCTGAGCTGCAAATCCACGTGGGCTTGGATGAGATGGGCCGAAGACAACTGATCTCGCTGGAGTGGGCCACGAAGAAACAGCTTCGGTGGTTAGGCTGCTTCGCTGCCCTCGTGCGAATCGGAGGAGGCTGAGGAGCTTGAAGACGTGCGGGTTTGCTTGGCAGGAGAGGACGCGCGGCATGGGCGTCAACAAGCCGGGCTTGCTGTGGGAAAACTTTGACCGAGTTGCTGGAGGTGTGCGGTTGCTGCAGGGGAATAAACCGAAGTGGAGCAGCTGGCGTCGCTGCTGAGGGAATCGATGGCAAGCTGGCAGCTGGAGAAGAACGCGTTGCTGGAGAAGGCACGGACGAAGTGGCTTCGGTCGGGTCTTCAAGCTGCTTCGGTGGAGTCTTCGGTGGATTTCGCTGGCGTGCGCTGGCCGCGTGGAGCTTCAAAGGTCAGCACCAGCTTCGCTGGTTGACCGGCTTGGAGGAATCGGTGAGGAAGAGACGATGATGATGATGCTAGCGTGGGCAGCTTCTGCTTCGGTGGGAGGAGATAGGCAGAGAGAAAAGTTGACGCTGGTGGACGTTCGAGCGTGGAGATGGGGCGGTGTGTGCTGGCATGGGGTATGCGGTCAATTGACCGGTTGATGCTGCCTTCGGTGAGTGAGTCGAGGACACGAAGCGGTGGAGAAGCAGTGGCGAGCTGGTGGAGGGGCGCACGAATGGAGTTCGGTGAGAGGAGGGAGCAGCGGACGTCCACGTGAAGCTTCAGAGGAAATGAAATAGAGGAGGAGCAGGCGTGGGTTGGCTTATCGAAGGAAGAGGAAAATGAAAGCAAAACGGAAGCCAACGGATAAGGGGGGAGGAACCGTGCTTGAGAATCCAGCTAAGAGGGGGACAAAAATTCAACAACCTTAGCCAAATCATTCAATGCTTTGGTCCCACAAGCCTCAATCTCATCCTCTATGTCTCCCCCATCATTTTCAAGCATAAATTCCACCATTAAACCAATTTAAGGTCCAAAATAATCTGCCCCCTCCCTGGGCCTGAATTTCACATTTGAGCTTCCAATTTCTTCGACGAATTCCCCAAATTGGTCCAATCTCGATGAAGAAAATCCCGAACAATTTTCTATAAATCCCCGACACTCACAGGCTTAACTTGAAAGTCCAAACTCCCTTAAATTCGGTCCATACGAATTTTTATTAATTTTCTGCGACGTCCGAACGATTTTTCATAAAAATCTCTGAATCTCTGAAAAATCTTCTAGACTGAGTCGACACTCCTATAATTTATTGTGACATAACATAATTTTCAATTTCTGAAATCGGACTCGAATTCATGGTTAATTTCCATTCGACGCGTTTTTAGCGTGACCTAAGCTACCGGGTAACTTTGAGGCATTTTTAGTGCAAATAACCAGTGGTCGATTTTCTTCGAGCCACAATGAACCCATTCGACTCATTGGCGACTCTTGGTTGTCGTGAAAATCTCGAGGATCCAAATACGGACACATGGTACCAAAACAATAAGAAAATCAATCTAGTGCCGGTCGACGAGAATTTTCTAATTTAGTGGTGTCACCCACGATTAGCCACACATCTCTATCGATCTGGTCTATCTTTGATTTCAAATCGATTTTTAACTGTGCCGTAATGGCCTCTAAAGATGGACACGGTCGAGAAACCGATTCTTGATCGAGTTCTCAAGTCTATTTGCCTTAAAATCCTTATTAATTTCCCCAGATAGCCTAGTTATCTCGAGAGTGATCAGCTCTGAGAACATCCCTATAGGCGTGTCAATGAAATGCCCAATTTATTAAGTGGAAAACAGAGTTGAAAATCTGGGATGTCACATGTGTAAACGGAGCTTAGTATCTGGATTTTATTGAAAGCAGGAGAGGAAATAGAGCGCAATTGCATAACGAGATCTGTATAGCCCATCCTATTTTGTGGGAGAAGGCTTGGTTCTTCGTGATGTTATTCGTATGTCGTGTCTATGCAGGTAAACTAGTATTGTGTAAGAAATGGACCTTTGGCACAGAAAAGGTGTTGCAGTGGTGCTCTATGTTCATGTTAGTGCATGGTCCAACAAATTATTAAGATCTCTAAGATGAAGACAACGACAAAAGGGGCTGCTAGGCCAACCTCAGCTTGTGGATAACTGTTCCCAAAGTCAGCAAACTACAATTTATGTTGCAGCCCTAATTCAACCTTGCACCAGCTGATAATGACTGAGATGCACGCTCACTTCCGGCTAGATCCACGAAGTTTTGCAGCCAAAAGAAACTATTATATTCTCCCGGTAACTTCATATAGGTTGATGTGGAGTACTGAATATTCATGTCACGGTAGCAGCAAGAGTGCTTGAATTATCGTTCCCCAAGAACTCATGAGCCGAACTTTCAATTGTCTCCAGCAGAAACAATGAGCAATAAATCTTTGACATTTTAATAAAAATTTACCACAAAACAAATAGAATTCACCATTACCAGTCTGAGAATCTGATGTGATCTTGAGCTAGCTTTGTTAAGGCATGTCTCTCCAACCTGTCTTTGAGCTATGAAATCCAATGATCAGCCTAAGCATTTTATTGTGTTGCTAGATATAGCATGCAACCATGAAATTCATCCAACACATGACTAAATGAAGCCTTAGTCCTTACCTTCACACACAGAAAGAAGTTCTCGAAAGTGGCTCCAGTCCTTCAGGGTTCCTCTGTAAGTTTCTTAACTGTAGTCCCTCTCTGTCAAAAGAGCAAGCTCTCACAATGATGTTGGAAGAGCTCATACTTCCTCAGCATATTACAACGGCATTTACCCTCGGATCATCTAGAAGTCTCGGTGGAGTACTATCTGCGCTGAGGAGGTCTCTCACAGACTCATTGTAGATCTCCATCGCAGAAAGCCTCAACAGAAATACTCTTTCCTTGTGCTCTTGAGTAACAAGAGAATATCTTTATTAACAAGCAAATGTTAGAGTAAGAAGATGCAAGTGAAAATGGAAGAGATCTTTGAGTACTATCCGACTTGTTACCTTCTCTATGTAGCTGTATATATCTGCCATTAAGCATTCAGTAATTCCACTCATAGTGTAAGTTTTTCCATTACTTGTCCGTCCAAAAGCAAAAACACTTGCTGCAACATTGGGCATCAGATGTTTGCAATCTCAGGCAAATATCAACAAAACAAAGCATCGTTGAAAGTAAGGAGAAGATGTTAAAGTTTACCATTTATCCCACTGACGACTGAAATAGCAACTTTTTTGGCTCCTTCCTCGTACACTTGCCTTGTGAAGCAATCACACCGGAAAACTCTGTCTGCATATCAGCCAACACGGAGATCACATAACACTAAGAGATATTGAACATAATGCTTCCTTAACTCAATAAACGATTTCCATAAAGTCAAAGACCAAATCATTTATCAAAAAGTTCACCATTAGAAACATTTTGTTGGAATTTGAAGACGTGGGCTCAAGACCAAAAGGATGCTAAATCCAACAGAACATGTAAATGTGCTCAAGTGAAGGCAAAGAAGAAAGAAAGGAAAAAAACTTAATGAGTGGGATTCAATTACCAAATGTGTAGGCAGCTGGGTACATGGGCCGCTCTGAAACAGAGAGATTGTTTCTGTAGATGATGGTGCTGTCATCGATCCATTCCCAATCTGATACTTCATTCCTAGAAATTTCCTTCTGATTCAAGGGCCTGAGACGAACTGATACAAAGATTTTCTCTTCACGGGGACTTGACCCCTGCATTATCTCCTGGCCGTCAACTGCCACCATCGCTTACCTGCTTACTACTATCCAAGTATATGAACCTTCCAAAATCAAGATTAGTCTTCACAGAAACCAATTCCGACAAACCCCACGATACATCACGTAGTTCTACGCCCCATCACATCATCATTGTCCGACTAGGCATTGTAGTTTTGGAGTCAACACAGCTGAGTGATGTTGGGATCTTACGAAATCTGAGGCCCATCCAACTTCTACACCTACCATCATCACCTGTAATGAACGATCTAATCATGGCTTAGAGCGAAACCACCTACGCTCCGTCAATTTATCTTAAGCACAAAAATGCGTTCCTCCTTAATTGCTCCTTCCTTTTGTCATTTAATTTAGAAAAGTCAAACAAACCAATATCTGAAGTCACAAGCTCCCATTCTCCAAGAGAAATGGGCGGTGCTTCTATTTTCTTTAGATTAGCAAATATATTATTAAATGAACCATTTTGGAGTTTTCTGAGATGGTCCCATAAATACCTCCTCGTGGCTCCACGTGTTGCTTCCTGGGTGGTCCGAGACCACACTGACTTTTCAGTCCGAGACCACCCAATATTTTCTCCATATTTTCTCCCATAACAGACTGTCAAAAAAGTCTCCTTTGCTCGTGCTGATTTAGAACATACAATGTCTTTATAAAAAGAAAGCAAGACATTTTCACCTTGGGAAGTGAAGACATGGTCTTTGCAAAATTTTCAATTGCCTCATTTCCTTCCTAATTTTACTGTAAACAGCAAAATCTCCACAAAGCGGAACATAAATTTCCGTAAAACTGTTGGCCCTCTCTCACTTTAAAACATAAAGCGAATTCGCTTAGAAGGAAGGGACCAAATTTTCATGACACGTATCCAAGCTACTACAAGCGCAGCCACCTAAATTCGACAATTGACATGGCAATGCGAATTTGCGATGGTAGAAGCTTCATCAATCTGTCCTTGGCGGTTTCAAAGTACGGCTCCATCCTATGACGGACGCCTATGTCCTCTAATAACTATCGCAAGCATAATAATTTTGTTGTTTCTTACTACACCACGAGATAAGCGAGTTATCTAGAAACAAGTGGTAGCTGATAGTGAAGCAACGATCAAGAGAGTTTCCAACATATGAATAAGTGAAGATCATGGTGATCAAGAAGCAATAGCCAGTAGTGGAGTGACGATCAAGGCGATCAACTCCAAGGTAGATTTGGCATAAAGTGAAGACCATGAAATAAGGTATCCCTGACATAGCAAAGTATGAGTGGCTTGCTGTCTAACAATGTGAACAACGTAGACTATGTTAGGTTGAGTCATAGTATGATATATATAAAAGACAATCAACCAGCCATCAATAAAAATGAGGATTCAAAAGAAGAGTCTCATCTTCATCATTAAACTTGGCATTAGTCTCAATAGGAGTTGTAGCAATCTTGTTACCTGTGAGTCTTGCTAGAGAAAGAAGATTAGTAGCATATTTAGCTTGGCAAAGCTAATAGCCTGAGGAATCTAAAGTAGCCTCCAAGCCCAGAAAATAACTTGAGCCACCTGAGATCTTTAATTTCAAACAGTTGACTGAGATACTACTAGATATTGTAATGCCAATGTGATCATTGCAAGTGATAGCCACGCCATCTACAAATAAAAGTAGTAGAATGTACCCAAGAGATGTTTGTTGAACAAAGAGAGCACTGTGATAAGGGCTAGATTTATAACTAAGGCGTTCCATGGTGGAGCTGAACTTAGAATACCATGTATGAGGAGCCTGCTTCAATCTATACTGTACTTGATGTAATCAACACACTTTGTCAAAAGTAGTATTTCTAGGAGGAGGTTTCATACATACTTCCTCAATAAGATCACCATTGAGAAAAGTATTTTTAATATCCATCTAGAACAGAGGTTGTCGATTAATAGAGGCAACGGCAAAAATACTTTGAATAGACAAGATGAGCAACTGGAGCCTGCTTGAGTCCATATAGTGCTTGATGTAATCGACACACTTGATCAGAAGTAGTGTTTTGAGGAGAAGGTTCCATATATACTTCCTTAGTAAGATCACCATTGCGAAAATCATTTTGAACATCCATCTGGAATAAAGGCCGTCACTTAATAGAGAGAAGACTTCAAACAGACATAAGACAAGCAACTGGAGCAAATGTCCCATCGTAGTCAATCCCATACTTCTAAGTAAATCTTTTGCCCTTAGTTGAGCTTTGTAGCGGTCCACCATACCATTTGTCTATGTTATGATAGTATCCACCAATTTACAACCTAACAAACTTTCTTGGAAATAGTTTCACTAAAGGATTGTTGAAGAAGCAAGCGGTCAGATATGACTCAAAAGGACAGAGAAATGAGAACATCTCGTGTTCCTAAAAAGTAACATGACGAGATACATGTAGACGATCAAAGATAGGATCTCAATTTCTATACCCTTTATGCTGAATGCCATACCTAAGGAAGTAACATAAGTGAGCATGAGGTTCTAACTTTGTGCGTTCATTAGGAAGTAGATGCACAAAATAGGCATTGCCAAAGACTCGAAGAAGATTGTAATTTGAAACACTCCCATACAGGCGTTTTTAAGGAAATATGTTACCTATAGTAGGTGATGGAATACGATTGATAGTGTATACAACAGTATGACAAGCTTCTCCCTAAAATTGCTCTAGACAAGAGGCTGAGATGAAATAGTGCGTACGGCATCTGGAGTTGCCTATGTTTATGATATGCTCAACCATTTTATTGTGAAGTTCCTAGACAAGAATGATGAATAATAGTACCGTTTTGAGAAATAATTTGAAGAAACTCTATATCTTTATATTCCATGGCATCGTCAATTTGAAAAACCTTGATATCTTGAGAAAATTGTGTTTTGATCATGACAACAAAATCACGATAAATATGAGTAAGTACAGAGCGATGTTTCATAAGATAAAGCCATTTATAACGAGAATAATCAATAACAAACCTCACAAATTAACGAGATCTTCCCATAGTTGGAGTAGGAGATGGCCCCAAGATATCAGAGTGAATAAGATTAAAGAGAGCATAAAAGACATAGTCACTAAGATCAAACTATAAAGTATGATGTTTTCGCAACTTATAGGATAAGCCATCAAAGTGTTTACTGTCAACAAAACCTAGATGTCCAGTAGAAATCTAAGGATCTAATCTAGAGAAGGAAGCATAACTCAAGCAAGAATGCCAAGTTTCAAATTAAATTGTGCTAGCACAACTAGTGAAAGTGTTCAAAGGCTATAAGGAAATAAGCTCAAGATGCCCCACTTTATGGCCTATCCTAAATCTTTCTCGTATGTGAATCGTGCACACGACAACCATTTGAAATTGATCTAGAGAAACAAGCATGACCCAAGTGAGAATGCCAAGTCTCAGATGAAGGGATTTAATCTAGAGAAAGCAACATGACCTAGGTGAGAATGACAAGTTTCAAATGAAATTGTGGTAGCACAAATCAAAGAGTTCGGAAGTTATAAGGAAACAAGCTCAAGACGTCTCACTTTACGGCATGTCCAATTTCTGCCCCATCCATGGATCCTGCACACGACAACCCTTTGATGAGAAATGAATATCAAAACCAAGCTTATATGATTGTCCCACAGTTATAAAGCTTAAAGAGAGTTTAGGAACTAAGAAGGTGTTAGGTAAGGACAATTTGGATGTCGAAATGTTACCTACATGACTAACTATCATATGTGAGTTATCGATTGTATGAATAATAGGTACTTGTGAAGCGAATGGTTTTGACTTAAATAAGTTGGAGTTGGAAGTCATATGATTACAACAAGCAAAATCAAAAAAATCATGAATTAGGAGTACTTAGAATTACTGACAAAGTAGAAGTGCTAGGTGTTAGCTGGGTTTACTCCTATGTGGAGGAAGCCCAATGAGTTGCAAGCCCAAAAAGGGCTTGAGGAGAAATAGGGTTTCTCACTATCTTTAGAGTGGTAGCCGCAAAAGGAAATAGTAACCAGAAAAAAAAAGAGAAAGCAGAAAATTTGGGGGTTGAGGCAATATCTGATTTACATCAAGCTAGCATCGGAGGTTGATTTGTGGTCCGATTGAGCTGAAATTTTGTCAGCATGTTCGTGGTGCAATCTTCTCGAATCTGAATGGTTTGATTTTTTGTTTAAAGCTGCCTCCATTAGGTTTTTCGTGGATTGATGAAAACCTACTTTTTTGATCAGATTTATCCTTGATCTCTTGTGAAATTCATGTGTATTGCTAAGAATTATGTTCTTGAGGTCTTTGTTGCTATGTACCTCTAGTATTTGCTAGAGAAGAACATTGTTTACCCAATTTTATTGATAGTAAAGATTTTCGGGTGGACTTCGGTCTCGTGGTTTTTGATCTCCTCACATCGAGGAGGTTTTCCACGTAAAAAAATCGTCTTATGTTCGCGTGCTTGGTATTTATTTTACTCTACTATATCGATTCCTATTAGGTTTACACAAGATGAGAGATTATTTTATTCCGCTGCGTTAATTCGATATTGTTCGAATTGTTACTGTTCTCCCATCAGAGTGGTATCAGAGCCAGGTTATTACTTGATTTTTCTGTCTTGTGTTGAACAATGGAAACGAATACGAGTAGAATGGTTACACTGAATGGTTCGAATGATCATATTTCGAAAGGAAAGATGGAAGACCTTTTATATGTGAAAGATTTTTATTTGCCCGTATTTGCCGAGGAGAAACTGGAGAATAAAACTGATGCTGAATGGTCTATATTTCATCGTCAAGTGTGGTTATATCAGGCAATGGGTAGATGATAATGTTTTGAACCATATTATTGAGGAAACACATGCACACAGTTTATGGGATAAGCTCGAACAGTTATATGCTCGAAAGACTGGGAATAATAAGTTATTTTTGATAAAACAGATGATGGCTCTGAGATATTATGATGATACTCGTTTAACTGATTATTTAAATTCTTTTCAAGGAATTATAAATCAGTTGGATGCAATGGGAATCAAGTTTGATGATGAGATACAAGCACTATGGTTGCTTGGTACTTTGTCGGACTCATGGGAGACGTTCCGAACATCTTTGTCTAATTATGCCCTGGATGGTACGATTACCATGGATTTGGCCAAGAGTAGTATTTTGAATGAAGAGATGAGAATGAAGACACAAGGATCGTCATCTTCACATTCTGATGCCTTGGTTGTTGAGAAAATGGGAAGAAGTGAGTCTTGAGGTTCGAGAAATAGAGATAAAAGTCGAGATAAAAGCAGAGGTAAGTATAATAAATTTGCTAATGTTGAGTGCCATTAATGTCATCAGAAGGGACATATTCAGAGGTTTTGTCGCCAGTTAAAAAGGGAGAAACAAAAGGAGAAAGGTAAAGAGAAGAAAAGTGATAGTGACAGTGATGACAATCGCGTCGTTGCACTTAAAGAAGACTTTCTCATTATGTTTGATGGTGATGTGGTGAATTTTGTGTCTCATGAGACCAGTTGGGTAATTGATAGTGGTGCATCTGTTCGTGCTACGTCTCGTAGGGATTTCTTTACATCATACAGGTCAGGTGACTTCGGATCTGTGAAGATAGGAAACAACGGGCTAGCTCAAGCTGTAGGCATCGGTGATGTGTGCCTAGAAACCAACAATGGCACAAGGTTTGTGGCATCCTAGAATTTCTTGTCAATCCTTAGAGGTGCTCTAATTCACGTCTTGCATTGAGATTTTTGGCCAAGCTATTGGTGGGTAATTATTTGATAGGAAAATTCTATTTTTGGCCATGTGAATTATGGATTGGAATTCATTAAATTAGGTCACAAAGTTTTGTGAATTATAAATTCCAATTAGGTGTTTATATAATTAAGGATTAGGTGGATTATTAGGATGAGGGTGGGCTGGACATTTAAAGGCCAAACCAGCCCATAGCCTCACCCCCATTCTTTTGGCTGGCCCACGAAGCCCAAGGAGAGGGAGAAGTCGCCCGGCCCATGGCTGGCCCAAGCCCATGAGGGGCTGTCGACGTGCAAAGGAGGGGGATCCGGTTGCATGCCTTCCCCATTTGTCCCAAGGAAATTGCCAAGTGTCCTCCATGCATGATCAAATGATGGCTAATGATGGAGGGGAAGAAAATTAGAGGAAGATGATGTCGGTTTAAGCGAGAAAGAGAGAGAGAGAGAGAGAAGAGAGTTCGTCCGAGAGAGAGAGAGAAAAGAGAAGGAAGAAAGGAAGAGAGGAAGGAAGAGGACCGTTCATCGACCGTCCGCCGTGCGTTCGCCGTCCGTTGCCGCCGTGTCCCGTTGCCGTTGTGCTCGCTGTTTGCTCGGTTTAGAGGCAAGTGGGATCCTTGATCTACTCTTGCATGTTGTGCCTAGTGTATGTGATTTAATGGTGACAAATTTCGGATGTTTAGGATGTGAAAAATTGAAGTTTTAAGAGTGGTGTTCTAGACTAGTAAACTGTTCTTGAGAAAACAGCTCGACCTTGGATGTTCTAGTGGCTTGCATGTGATGTTCGAGTTGGATTTTGGCTTTTACTTCTGAATGAAAGTTGTTAAGGACTTCTTGGAGTATAACATACTCAAATTTGGGACAAAAAAAACAAGAATAAGTGGGTGAAATCTTTATTCTTTGGAAAGACTGAATCTGGAGATTTCGGTAACTACCCTTGATGAATGCATGGACTGTAAGGCAATCTTTTTGTTGAAATTTCACTTCGATTTCTTAACAAAAGATGTAAAGAACATTCTGAGGTTTAACATATCAAAAATTTAGAGAAAAAAACAAGAATAGGTAGGTGAAATCGTGGTCTTTCGGAGATGGTTAGATTTGGAAATTTTGGTACTGGGATCAAAAGTTTCAACCGCCTATATTTCATTACCTAGGACGAATCTGACTTCGATGTCTTCATAAAGTATGTACCTTATGGTCTTGGCTATCACATAGTTGAATTTAAAATTTTTTGAAGGTCATTTGGTTATTTAATCGAAAATGTTTCTAAAACTGTGTAATCTGATGTGTTCGGACTTGGTAATGTTGCAATGCGTGGTCTATACCGTTTTGTATGAGATTCTTTTGGAAAAGTTTTCTGCATGAAATATCCTTGTTTGTGTCTTGCCTACCAAATATTCAAATTTAGTAATTTTTAAAGTTCATTTGCCTATTTAACCAAAAATGTTTCAAAAACTGTGCAAGTGGAACGGACAGAATTAGTAGTGCTGTGATGCGTGTTCTGTATTGAACTATATGGGGATATTTTGATATAGTGTTCTTCATGAAGTATCTGCATTTATGTCTTGACTATCACATGTTCGAATTTCATAATTTTTGAATGTCATTTGGGTATTTAATGAAAATGTTTTCTAAAACTGTGCAAGCTGGATTGTGCGAATTTCAAAAGCTGAAATTGACCTTGTTGCCATTACATCATGTGACATGTTGATATTGAGACACAAATGTGGATATGAATTATGATAAATGAGGATACTATCGGAGGTGTGAGCCGACGATGCCCCGGGAGTGTCGGGATGCTCGGAGGTGGGTGTCGGATGCCCGGAGTGTGTGTGCTAGATGTCCTCAGGAGTTTCGGGATGCCCGGAGGTGTGTGCCGGAGGTTCCTCGTGACGCCAGGTTGGGTGCGAGCGATAAAATGTGGGATGCAAATTATTGGTCCCGGGAAAGAAAAATATGGTGACCCAATTGAAAGATAAAAGTTGAAATTGAATCATGCATGGTATGGTGATATGTATACATGGCCGTATGATATAATATGGATAAGTGCATGGTGGTATGTGCACATAAGGCATGGATATGCATGAATGCTTGATGATGAGTGCATGGTTGTATATGCACCTATGGCATGATGGTATATGCATGAATGATATGTACTTTACTATGATGTGATGATTGTTCTGTTTGATGCCTTGAGTAGTTTAATAGATCTTTTACCTGCTGAGTGGTTATACTCACCCATTTGGGAACCAACATTTCAGATTAGACAGATGCCTCTCGCTCCGGTCACGCGGGGTACCTTTTACGGCCTTCCATCTGACGTGGAGGTCGATTGCATGGAGCTTGATAGTGTCACAATCCTTGGTTTGACATTCGTACGTGTTCGGGTGCTGGGGTTATGTATGATGTGGGCCTGGCTAGGGGCTTGGTCGTTCAGGAGT
This sequence comes from Eucalyptus globulus, assembly GCA_014182545.1. Lineage (NCBI taxonomy): Eukaryota > Viridiplantae > Streptophyta > Magnoliopsida > Myrtales > Myrtaceae > Eucalyptus > Eucalyptus globulus. The sequence goes on from CM024726.1 coordinate 5,895,246, forward strand.
TCTTGTCTATCCACATCCGCCGTGATGGAGTGATGTGGGGGATGTTGCCGCCGCCACCGCCTGATGCACCTGGATGGGTGTGATGGCCCGCGTGAGGAGAGGGAGCTGATCTTTTTTGGGGATAGCCGACACTTGTAGATGGAGGGTTATACATGATCGATATAAGGGGTCGAGATCTCTTTTTGAGCTGCTGCCAAGTTTAGCTAAAAGTCTTGGCTTTTTGGTTGTACCGACCCAAGATGTCCATCCTAAAGATGTAAATAAAAGTGGCTTGGCTTATGTTTTCCTTCGATGTGTAGTAATTGTGCATTGTACCATCATTAAGAGAGTAGAGGGATGGTGAGACTTGTCTTTAACTTCACTATGAGCTGCGCTAATCTCTTTTTTTAAAAAAAAAACTGTGTATGAACTATGGTGCTTCCGCTAAGGGATGTAACTGGTATTCACAAGGAGGAGCGATAGGTAGCTGTGGCGACCTTAGCTGTTTGGGGGTGCCACAAGGTTAGTATTGAATAATGTTAAACATATACCTGATATCCGCTTGAATTTGATTTCTACAGGCAAGTTGGATGATGAGGGGTATTACAGCACCTTCAGTAATGGTCAATGGAAGCTCACCAAAGGTTCTCTTGTTGTGGCTAGAGGTGAAAAATATTTTTCGTTGTACGTTATGCAGGCAAAGTTGTCCACATAAAAAATTAATGCAATAGACAACGAAGATGCAGCTGAGTTGTGGCATAAGAGGCTCAGTCACATCAGTGAGAAGGGTTTGTCAATATTGACCAAGAAGAAGCTTCTTTCAGGATTAAAAAGTTCGATGCTAAAGAAGTGTGCTCACTGTTTAGCGGGAAAACAGAACAGAGTTGCATTTAAAAGCTCCCATCTTTCAAGAAAGTCAGGTATACTGGATTTAGTGTATTCTGATGTTTGCGGTCCTATGAAAACAAAATCACTTGATGGCTCTCTTTATTTTGTTACCTTCATAGATGATTTTTCAAGGAAAATTTGGATTCATACCTTGAAAACTAAAGATCAAGTATTAGATGCTTTTACGCAATTTCAGGCTTTAGTTGAGAGACAGATGGAAAGAAATTGAAATGTATTATAACTGATAACGGAGGAGAGTATATTGGACCTTTTGATGAATATTGCAGACAACAAGATATTCGACATCAAAAGACACCTCCCAAGACGCCTCAGTTAAATGGCTTAGCTGAGAGAATGAACAAAACGCTTGTTGAAAGGGTAAAATGCTTACTTTCACAGTCAAAGCTACTTGGATCCTTTTGGGGTGAGGCTTTAATTACAGTTGTGCATATATTAAATCTTACTCCATGCATTCCTCTAGAGTTTGATGTTCCTAATAGAGTTTGGACAGACAAAGATGTTTCTTATGATTATTTGCGTGTCTTTCGGTGCAAAGCATTTGTGCATATTCCTAAAGATGAGAGGTCTAAAGTTGATATGAAAACACGACAGTGCATATTTATTAGTTATGGACAGGATATGCTCGACTACAAATTTTATGATCCGGTTGAAAAGAAAATTGTAAGAAGCAAAGACGTTGTGTTTATGGAAGATCAAACAATAGAGGATATTGAGAAAACATAGATGATTTTTTTTTGGTTAAGCAACATAGATGATTTTAGCACCACAAGTTAGTGATAATTTGGTTGATTTGGATTCAGTTCCTCTTACAAATATTCCTACACAGGTTGATGAAGAGCAGCAGGAAGTCAATGTTCCGAATAACGCGCATGTTCCTGAACATGTTGAAACAGATAATACTATTCTTGAACTAGAGGCTAAATTAGATGTTCCATTGGATGTTCCAGTCCGGAGATCCGTCAGAAACCGACGACCTTTCACCAGGTATTCTAAAGATAAGTATGTATTATTGACTGATGTAGGTGAACAATAGTGCTATGCAGAAGCAATAGAAGATGAGAACAAAAGCAATTGGTTTGATGCTATGCGAGATGAGATGCAGTCACTTTATGATAATTATACTTTTGAGTTGGTGAAGTTACATAAAGGTAAAAGAGCTTTGAAGAACAAGTGGGTATATAGATTGAAGCAAGATGAACATACTTCATAACCACGGTACAAAGCTAGATTGGTTGTTAAGGGGTTCGGTCAGAGAAAGGGTATTGATTTTGAAGATATATTTTCTCTAGTAGTGAAAATGTCTTCTATCCGTGTGGTACTAGGCTTGGCAGCTTGCCTAGATTTGGAAATTGAGCAAATAGATGTTAAAACAACCTTCCTACATGGTGACTTGGAGGAAGAGATATACATGGAACAACCTGAGGGTTTTAAAGTGAAAGGGAAAGAGGATTATGTGTGCAAATTGAAGAAAAGTTTCTATGGCTTAAAACAAGCACCGAGGAAGTGGTATAAAAAATTTGCATAAGTTATGATAGAACAAGGCTATAAGAAGATTTCCTCGGATAACTGTGTATTTGTCCAAAATTTTTCTAATGATGACTTTATTATTCTCTTACTTTATGTTGATGATATGTTGATTGTTGGCAGGAATGCTTCAAGAATTGAGTTATTGAAGAAATAGTTGAGCAAGTCTTTTGCCATGAAAGACTTGGGCTCGGCGAAGCAGATTCTTGGCATTAAAATTACTTGAGACAGAGATGCTAAGAAGTTGTTTTTGTCGCAAGAGAAATATATCGAGAAGATCCTTCATAAATTTTACATGGACAAGGCTAAAGTGGTTAGTACTCCTCTTGCTATCCACTTTAAGTTAAATATGATGCAAAGTCCTACACCTGATAAAGAGAATAAAGATATGGAAAGTGTTCCATATGCCTCAGCTGTAGGAAGCTTAATGTATGCGATGGTATGTACACGCCCAGACTTGGCGCACGCAGTTGGCGTTGTTAGTCGCTATTTGTCAAATCCAGGCGGAGAACACTGGAATGTAGTGAAGTGGATTATGAGGTGTCTTCGGAGAACTTCAAATTTGAAACTCAGTTTCGGGATCGGGAAACTTGAGTTAGTTGAATACACAGATTCCGACTTAGCAGGAGATATTGATACTCGTAAATCTACTTCTGGTTATTTGATTTCTTGTGGGTGGAGCTGTGTCATGGAAGTGAAGATTGCAGAAGTGTGTTGTACTTTCTACAACCGAAGCTGAATTTATTGCATCAGCTGAAGCTAGTAAAGAGATGCTATGGATGAAGAAGTTCTTAGAAGAACTTGGGTTCAAGCAAAAGAGGTATGTGCTATTTTGTGATAATCAAAGCGCAATTTATCTTGGTAAGAATTCATCTTTTCATTCTAAATCGAAATATATTGATGTTAGATATCATTGGATAAGAGATGTTCTAGATGAAAAGTTGTTGGAACTTGAGAAAATTCATACGGATCATAATGGCTCTGATATGATGACGAATACTCTATTAAGAGAGAAGCTTGAACATTGCCAATTGATAATAGGGATGGTGAATCCCTTCACATTGTCGTGAGGGGGAGATTTGTTAGCTGGGTTTACTCCTATGTGGAGGAAGCCTAATGAGTTGCGAGCCCAAAAAGGGCTTGAGACTATATAATAAGTTACATGGAAAAATAGAGTTTCTCACTATCTTTATAGTGGTAGCCGCAAAAGGAAATAGTAACAAGAGAAAAAGAGAAAGCAGAAAATCTGGGGGTTGAGACAATATCTGATTTACATTAAGCTGGCATCGGAGGTCGATTCGTGGTTCGATTGAGCTGAAATTTTGTTAGCATGTTCGTGGCGCAATCTTCTCGAATCTGAACGGTTTGATTTTCGTTTGAAGCTGCCTCCATCAGGTTTTTCGTGGATTGATGAAAACCTGCTTTTTTTTGATCACATTTATCCTTGATCTCTTGTGAAATTCATGTGTATTGCCAAGAATTATGTTTTTGAGATCTTTGCTGCTATGTACCTCTAGTATTTGCTAGAGAAGAACATTGTTCACCCAATTTTATTGATAGTGAAGATTTTTGGGTGGACTTCGGTCCCGTGGTTTTTGATCTCTTCACATCGAGGAGGTTTTCCACATAAAAAAATTGTCTTGTGTTCGCGTGCTTGGTATTTATTTTACTCTACTATATCGATTCCTATTAGGTTTACACAAGAGGGGAGATTATTTTATTCCGCTGCGTTAATTCGATATTGTTCGAATTGTTACCGTTCTCCCATCACTAGGGGCTGCTGAGTGAGAAGTACCAGATTCTCAAAGAATTGAATGAAGATCTTCTAATGATAGAGTCACATATGAGTATTTGGTAGATCCCTCAACAATAGCAGTAGTGGATTGACATCCAGGTTGAGGTGGACCTTTATACTAGGATTGATTTTTTGTCCCTATAGGTTGCCTAGGTTGTTGTCGATAATAATTGGATGCAAGATGACTAGATCGATGACAATTCATACAATACTACTTGCGTGAGGAGAAAGAACCAAGAGTGGCAAGCACTGTGTCTTTAGGCGAGCACAAACGGCGTCGCACCTTTATGGCAAGGTGAATCTTCTTAGCCAACAACTTGGAGACAACTGCCTCAAGATGGGGCAACAGATCTTGATGTAGAAGTGAAGCTCTCATATGTTCAAATCCATCATTAAGCACCATAAAAAATTACGTAACACCCATGCAATCACTATATTTAGCAAACTTGCGAGCATCAAAATCTGCATCCCATTGTAGTTCAGAAAATGCTACTTGATCCTAGATAGCATGCATGGAGGATAAAAAATCATTAGACTGACTTGTCTCCTGATGCATATGATGCAGATTCCCTAATGATTGCTACTTATGGGCAATATGTGAAGTGGAATATCGACTAGCAAAAAGATCCTATGTTTCCAAGTTTGATTGAAGGAATCAAAGTGTTTTGAAACCACGTAAGGATTTGTTGATTCTTGCTATTCCAAGCATCCAAGTGTTGATTAAATTTCTCCTTAGTTTCATAAGTACTCTAAGTAGGTGCATGAGTACCACCAATGATGTAAAGCCAAAGTCGGTGTCCTCTAAAAATGGTGGATATTTCTTGAGCCCTTAATATGCAAAATACTAGTATTCTACAATGAGTTCGAAGAAAACCGGTACTGGTAGAGCTATTATGGATAAAATCAGGCCAAAAATAGATTTAGGAAGTCAAACCTATTGAAAAACACCAGGAATTGGTCTAAAACATGTTGAACCGGTTGGAAAGGTATGCAAACCAGTCTGGTTAATACTGGTCAACGTATGGTCAACGCCAATCAACAGTTGGTCAGCGCAGTCAATAGTCATGATCAGAGGTAGATGTGGCAATCACGTGTCAACGACGTGGCTGAAATGTGGCGCTAGCATGGCGACTGACGTCGCTTGGTCAACAAGCTCCGTGGATCACACGAGAGGCACATGGCGCATGAAGTTGACTGGCAAAGATGGCTAATGGTGCATGTGGCATTGGATCACAATAATCTTCCTAGATCCCAAATTGCCAGAGGATGGAGAAGTGGATAGTGGTGTTGATTTGCCGAAGTAGGATACCGAAGTGTCAGAATAGCACCAAAAGTTGTTGGGGCGGTGAATTTGAGAAATGGTGGCAAATGGTGGAGCATGTTGCGGCAAATGGCGATGAAATTTCAGGGTCAGGCTCTTTTGAGGACGATGAGTATGATAGTGGTGTCAATATTACAAAAGAAACAATAGAAAGTGGCATAAAAGCCCTCAATGGTAGCGAGTTTGACCAAATATTAATACCAGTGCAGCTAACATAATTTTGTCGCAACCACCACCTTTTAAGATTCAATGAGGCGCTTCCTCAATCTATAATGTGTCGCCCAGTACGCCACTCTCTATTCAAGTTATCTTAGTCTCTTGTATTATCATGCAAGCGAAAGACATCAATTATTTTAAGCATTTATAACATGAATTATGCATAAATGAGTACTCACAGTTACTAATCGAAAGGAAGGGAAAGTTTCAGGTGGTGATGCAAGTGCCCAGTGAGCGTAGTAGCCCCCTCGGGCATGCTTCTTGTACAACCAAGCAAAGAGCTGCACTAGGAGAATCAAAAGGGTACTTCACTCCCTATCCACCACCACGTGAATGTCCCACAGCTACCACCATCCTTCGCCACTTGAAATCACATTCCAAGCCAAAAAGTTATGATTGCGTTACCCCAAAATTGGTTTCCCCCCAAAGAAGTAGGCCATCTCCTAGCTGCTACTCCCGCTGTTGCCTCCCTCGCTACCACTGCCATCAATTGGAAATGGGATCGGTCCTACCAGTCTCCCGCCCACCAGCACGAAAAGCGCTACAAAGCGACACATAATAAGACCCTCTGAAGATTTTATATCCATAAAAAAGTATGGCAGTATATCTCACAAACACCATCGATGGAAAAGTCGGGTCCGTGAACTCATACAAAACATCCATAAAATCTACAGGTCTACCATAGCAAGAGGTGGAAGACGTAGGAGTCAGACATGGCTAAAGATCTGTAAAAACAACAAGAGTGAGATATCGCTCAACAAGAGAAATAGTTATCTCATAAACCAATCGATCAATCAACACTCGATTCCTAGGACACCTCTAGCATCATAACAACTAGCACACAAGAATGAGCACACGTCACACATTGGATGCAATATCTCTAGTCATGTGCACAATGCTCATATGCATTTAATGCATCACGCGTTTACATTCTTAATCACATCACATTATTTGGGTTCACCCCATCTCACAGTTCAACTGGTTTGAGCCGGCCCATGCGGGTCACTTCCGGTTTACTTGCTAGACTTCTGCAATTCATTAGCCATAGACATCCCAACTCCAGGGCATCTTGGTTTGTTAGTCAAGACATTCTCCTCCAACATCCAACCTGATTTCGTCGAGCTCTTCGTTTACTAGCCAAGATTTTCAATGTTTATTGGCCTTGGGCATCCCTACTAACAATCGAGGCATCTTGGTTTACTGGCCAATGCATTCTCCTCCGACATCCAATCCTAACATCGTCGGGCATCCAAGGTTTACTGACCTTGGGGGATCACATGTCCAAGGTTTACAGGCCTTGGACATCATGGAGTAACAAACTTTCTCAAGCACCTCAGGCATATCACACATATACAATGACACGAAAATCACATGTTGTAAATCGCATCCCATTTAGCACACCTTTTACTAGGAAAGATGCTATGCCATCGCAAACAATTTGATGCCTCATTAGTACACCCGAGCCATGTACATTCAAAATTCCAGAATAGACGTTCATGCAGTCAGTTCAATTTCACAAACAAATGGCAATTAAATTAAAGCCAAACATACACCGTGAGATAGCCTAATGAGTGTAATTGCTATCTCAAGTAGGCCACAAGCCAAGATTCAATAATCTTTGAGTAGAAATTCATGAATTCCCAAAAAATGGACAAAACAGAACAATTTTGAACAATTTTCGAAATTGAAGCCATTACTATAACAAATTGCAAAAATTATAAAAAATTATCATGTTGTAGAAAATACCTTAAATAATTTTTTTCGTGAGGGGTACTCAGTCAAAAATTCTTGTATAAAGAGCAGTAATTTGCACAAAAGAAATAAAAATTTGGTTCACTGGAACAGAACAACTAATCTTCAAAAAATACTCATCTCGCAACCCAAAACGTCCCAATTTTTTTTTTTTGAAATTTGGATATGTTACAAATAAGGTGTTCTTTATAATTTTTGTGAAGGAAACATGTCAAAAATCAAAGGGGAAAATTCTATAAAAATTTAAGAAGACAAAAGGGTAGTAACAAGACTTTTGTACCAACCATTTCACCTCAATAAAATCTGAAATTAAAATATGTTGTAAATAAAGATGTTTTGCACAACTTTCATGAAGAATGTCTCATCAAATTCGAACCATGACAAGTTCCACAAAATTAATAAACGGAGAAGGTCCAACAATTCCAATTCTAGAAATCCAAGCTAAAGTTCTAGAATAATTGCAAAACTTTAACCACACGAGAGAGAGGTGTTCGGTTTAGGTGGTTAGGGAGAGTGAGAGAGCTCGCGCAAGAGAGAGGAAAAGAGGAGAGAGAGAGTGAGCGAAATGAAAGAGGGAGAGAGAGAAGGGTCGACCGAAGAAGGGGGAGGAAGAGCAATCTGCCTTCTCCTTCACTCTTCTTGCAAGGAAATGCAATTGGGTCAAGGGGTGGCAATCTCATCATTAGGCTAATTTAGCCTATTTTGTAATTTCAATTCAGTTTGCATGCATTTCCATTGGCTAATAGAGGTGGCAAGCCATAATTAGGGCTATAATACAATTTAATTTCAAGCAAAATACAAAGATAGGTGGCCGGCCATATATATAAATGCACATTAGAAGTCTAATTGTGTTCTAAAGTACAACCCTAGGCACACATAAAAACTTTATAAGGCATAGGTTAAATGCCTTCGTCCCTAATTTTGCTCGCTAAATTTGATTGTCAAAAAAAAAAAAAATCCTATGTGGCTCACTAATATGGTTAAGTGGAAATTCGGGATGTCATATTTAATGATTCTCATGCCATGATAAGAATATAAGGACAATAAAGTTATGGAATTTTTGTTTCCATCGATGAATTATACAAGAAATAGGTTTTACAAGATGACTATCTATAATAGTATAATATTACAATAAAATTTACAATTAATTAGGATAATGAGATTGTAATATGAGAAATACATAGAATCGGGTAATATATATTTCTAACATCCCCTCTAAACTCTAATTGAGTTTAGAGGAAAAAATCTTAAAATGCTCATGTAGATGTGCCTTAATTTACACATCAGTAAATTAAATTAATTGATGAAGTGGAGACAATACGAACAATGCCACGAAGTAGTTGAGATTGCATAAAATGAAAGATTTTTTCAATATGCTTAATACACTCATGAAAAATTTCATTATGTGCTATTTAAAATTCCCTGTGGGGGCATGTAGGAGATATTTTTCTCTTTTCATTTATGTGGAGCCTTGACTAGACGTAGACCGAGCCTTAGCTTAGGCGCTGAGTCACGTGAAGGTGGGTTGGAGTATATAAACCCGCAGGTTGTGGGCCCCACTATAATGATTTGAAACTTCAGTGCCCCGCTAGAACAGGGGGTCGTAAAACCTTGGTGCTGATATTTTCTCGTGATAAGCAATTCTTTTTTTTTTTTTTGTGACTAATTATAATTAACAAAAAAAGTTCCTGAAGAACCCTCGCTATAATTATTATTCTTAATCACGTGCCTCAATCGCGACAATGATAATTAGCAATGATAACTTATGTCTTATTGTCTATACTGTTATAGAAAAATAAAAAGCTCCTATTTTTAGGGGATTTAGTCTCTCTTTCTACCCTTTTTAAGATAACCTTAATTGCTTATTTTACAAATATTGAATTTATGAGAAGATGCGCAAAATAGTAATTTCACATGATCTCTCACATATTGTAATAGTGAAAATTCAGACCGTTTCCATCCCATGCTAGTTTCTTTTTAAAAGAATTCAAAAGATCCCGAAATAGCTATATTTTTTCACGTACTAATAAACATGTCTTATTTGTAATGTATTTCTTATCAATAATTTTATTTTGTATTTAATAATTAAATAGTAGATAATAAATATTTTTGCTTAATTTTAAATATTAATTTTCTTGCATACGCATGTGCGTGTACATGTTTTCTCGTCATCTATAAATGTTCATTCTTCATTTCTCTTCAAATGGAGCAGGCAACCAAGTTACATTTATTATTTTAATGTGTTGATGCCCACATGCCTCACAACTCCTAACTCCCACTGTATCATTGTCTTCCGCGAGAGGAGAACACAATGGTTAAGTGTTTTACATCCAGGTGATCCCAAAGTCTGGACAAAGACCTAAATAGAACAGTTTAAGGACTTATTTAGATTCTACTTCTCTCATAATCCCTAAATAAAAAAATATTCGAAAAACAAAGGGTTGTCCACTTCTCCTTAATGCCTCACCGCCAATCCCACGTGAGAGCTCAAGTGCGGAGCTAGGCTCGGGTTCGGGAAAACGGCCGCGGTTATTCCTTTTTGGCCTCGAGGAGGTGCCCCTTTGGCGTCAACTTCGGTCAACGGCGTTGGGTGTGGGCGTCAACGTCGATCTCATCTACATCGACCCCCACAGCGCCCCCAGAGGCCAGGACCACAAGGCCCGGATGAAGCTCCACTTGCCGATCTCACCGACCCTCCTCTCTCCGCCACTGGATTGACATGATCTCCCCCGACTAGGTCTACAATCTCGCCGCTCAGTTCCACATGGCGGTTTTTGAGATCCGTGATTACACCGCCGACTTCATCGCCACCAGCGCCCTCCGCCTCCTCGAGCCCGTGCGCCCTCAGGTCTCTGCCACCGGCCACAACCACATCCGTTACTACCAGGCAGGGTCCTCGGAGATGTTCGGATCGACCCCACCGCCGTAGTTGGAGACCACACCCGCAGTCCCCATACACCACGTCCAAGTGTGCCGCACACTGGTACACTGTGAACCACCGCAAGGCCTACGGGCTGTTCGCGTGCAACGGGATCCTGTCCAACCACAAGTCCCCACGGTGGGGCGAGAACTGGAAGATCACTCGGGCCATGGGGCGGATCAGGATCGGGCTGCAAAGCAAGCTGTTCCTCGGAAATCTGTAGGCCTCCCGGGACTGGGGGTTCGTCGGGGACTACGTGGAGGCTATGTGGATAATGTTGTTGGGGTTTTGTGAATTATGTATAGGTAAAATTAACAAAAATATAGCGGAAACAAACATGATATATTTCTATACATGATTCTCCGAAGGTGTTGTTCGTGCTTTTTAATAAAAAATCTGAATATAAAAATGGAGTTAAATGAATTACCTCTTGAAACGCGCTTTAAACGAATTGGTTCGAATGTTCTTCAGTTCGAGCTCCACAAACGTCGAACCTCTAGTTTAGACACACCACCAATGGACGTCGAACGAAGAGAAAACTTGCGGATAATCACCACTATGATTGTGCTAGCAATTTCATGGAGATAATCCTCTGTATCCTTGATATTTTTTAGCCACGGCCCAAAATGAGAGAGAATCCCTTTGTTCCTTTTTTTCATTTGCGTACGCACACGCACACTCACGCTTCTTATAAGAACTGTTCTACGTGCGGGAAACCACCCCATGACCAGCAATCATTGTTGATCGTGGGAAACCACCCCATGACCAGCAACCGTCGCTGGTCATGGGTTCATGCATGATCCCATGACCAGCAACCGTCTCTGGTCGTGGGTTCATGCATGAAAGTCATGCATGATGGTCAGCAACGGTTGCTGACCATCATGCCGCAATTTTTTTTTTATTCAAAATAAAACCACGCACATGATGTGCGTTGCACACGGCCAGCAACAATTGCTGACCATGTGCATAATTTATTTGATTAAATAATTAAATAATCAATTCTTAAAAAAATAAATAAAAAAGGACATAATCTTTGTGTGCGCAATTAGGGTACATTAACATGTATTCACTTTGGGCATGCGTGTGCATCATATGCATGTAGGCTCATGACTATAATAGAAATTAAATTAAATCCCATTTAATTTAATTTCATGTTGACTCAATGTGATTGTAGTAATTGCAAACACATTTGCAAAATTATTTCTCTTTTGTTCCACGTTATCCTAATTAGTTATGGTGTGTGATATCCTTAATTTCATCACTAAGCTGGTAGTAAGACTTGTATTAACATATTAGTAATCCCAAAAGAATTAATTGTCCGGATTAGTCTTTGGGTCCTACAAGCCATGATTGATATATAGCAATATGTTATAGCTACCCAGATAGTGTGAATGCTTTAAGAACATAATGAATCTGTCGGTTTTGGCTACAGTGTAATTCAATCCCTCTGTCTTACTATGTCCCGATCAAACAAAGACCATGGAATATTTGTCTAGTTACCAATTCGATCATATGCACAAATCTAATTGACATGCATTTTATTCGAGACATAAACAATTTATTCTCGGTTACAACCTTGGCTGAGGATTTCAATGTATTGTCATAATCAGCTTGCATGACATCATTATTATACATTACATGTAACAAGGAGATAAATTCCCTATTGCGTACACGTGCAACTTCATATATGAATAAACTATGACCATTATGTATAAAAACGGATCAACGACCCGGCATTATGTGCACCCATGAACCATAGTTGTTCGACACACAAGTTAACACTGTGCCTCAGGTCTAAGGATTATTTACACAAGACCAAAGTATGAACAATTAGACATTGACCATGCTAAAAGCTTCTATGTTGCTAATCTTTCCATATGCATCACGTTCAGTGAACTTGTCTAATACAAACACCTGTCTTTTAACTCGAGCATCATAATACCCAATGACATGTGACTCATCATTCCCTTAAGTATCCAATACTTAATGGTGAAGTTAAGAACACACTGGTCTCAGCATGATTATAAATATCCACTCAATAATCCATTAACTATGAACGGTTTAAAGATTCAACCTAACTATGAACCCGTCATATATATTCTTGACGTCTCAAGAATAGGTCTAGTTATAACTGATCTTATGGAATCATTCATAAATATAAAATAATCGGATAAATGAATGAATACATCATTGCCATTAATTAAATAATAATAATGATAGTACAAATGAAATCCCTAATATGTAACTATTGTTGGAGAAAACTTCCTTATTTGTTTTGAAGCTGACAAAACATTTCCATCAGTCTAGTCTAAAGACTTGTAGACTCTTTCGTCAAAGTCTGAAGACCACCAAACCACCAGACTCAAGATTTAAAGTCTACCCTCATTGACAGTCTCTAGACCGATGAAGAAGACTTATCCAGAATCGAGTATTTCTTTAAGGATTTGATTCGAGCGGTTAGAGAAGTTCTCACGGCTGGAGATAGCATCTGAAGATCTCATATTCGTTTTGAATTCGGATAATTTGGATCCGTTGATTGGTGAAGTATACTTGGAAGGTTCTACTTATGGAAACCTAGATCCTGATTGTATGGGCGAGCAGGAATGGTGGGCTATCTTCACATTCCTTAAGTAACTCGAGATCTCCCTAATTGATTCTGTCCAACGGGTAGATTGGAAGAACTTCTTTGGAAAGTGCCAACGGATATGAAGGCATGGAGGAGTATATAAGGAAGATGCTCTAGTTATTTGAGTGGGTGCGCGATAGAAAAATTCCAAAGTCTGAAACTCTTTGTTCTTTATTGATTAAATTATTGAGCGAAAATTTGTACTCAAAGGAGAGTTTAGACACTTGTGAGACCTTGAGGAAGTGGAGCAGAGTTTTTATACACTGTGAAATCAAGGATGTGATACTGTAACGACTTTTTTTATTCATAGTGAAATCCAGCCGGTGGGCTGTCAGTGCGGGAGAGTGGACGTAGGCTTGGATTAAGCCGAACCACTATAAACCTTGTGTTCTTATTCTCTTCCCTGAACTCTTTTATTTTGTTCATAACCTTATTTATTTGTTAGAATTTGATTTCCTTTGCAAAGTCTACTATTAGCCAAACTCAGGTTAAAAGTATAGTTCTACACTGTATTTTGCAAAATTTGTTTTCGTACCTATTCACCCCCTTCTAGGTGCACATACTAGTACTTTCAATTGGTATTAGAGCCTGAGTACTCATTTAAATTGAAGTGTTTTTACTTCAGAGTTAACAATCCATGGCTAGTATGTTGGCTCCAGGTTTGGTTGAAGAGCAAAGCAACACCAAACCATCTTATTTTGATGGAAATGAATACAGCATATGGAAAAACAAGATGAAAGCATTCCTAAAATCAAAAGATCCTCTGGAATGGGATGTTATAGACAAATGAATCATTCCTAAAACTACAACAGTCTCAGAAAGGGGAAAAGAAACTGCAGAGGCTAGCGAGATGACTCAAGAAGAGAACCAAGAGACAAGCTCTTGATACAAAAGCAATTTATTTCTTATATTGTGCTTTATCTCCTGCTGAATATAACAGAATATCTTCTTGTGAAACAGCTAAAGAAGTCTAGGATAGGCTACACATCACCAATGAAGGAACCGATCGAGTGAAAGAAACCAGAATCAATATTCTGCTCGGTCAATATGAAGCCTTCAAGATGAAACCAGGAGAATCTATCACTGACATGTTTAGTCGTTTTACAGAAATCGTGAATGGTCTTGAGTATCAAGATCAACCAATCTCATGACCCATGAAGGTTAACAAACTGCTGTGTGGACTTTCCAAAGATTGGAATCACGTAAAGACCTCAATAAGAGAAACACAAAGGATCATGCCACTCTCTGTTGATGAATTGGTTGGCACTCTTCAGTCCTATGAAGTAGAGCAAATCAATGAAGATGAAGATCCCAAAGGTAAAAAATCTATTGCTTTAAAATCTAATGACGATTATGATGTTACAGATTCTGAAGATGATATGGACGATGGAGAGCTTGCTCTCATGATAAGAAGGTTCAGAAAACTGAACAAAAAGGGAAGAAAATTCAATTGGAAGAAACAAAGCTTTCAAAAGTTTCAAAATAAATCAGCTGAGGACGATGAATCCAATAAAGACGTGATTTGTTTTGAATGCAAGAAAAGGGGACACATCAGACCCAACTGTCCCTTGCTGAAGAAAAAGAAAGGAAAAGTTGAGAAATATAGAAAGGCACTCAAAACAGAAAATTGGAGTGATACAGAATGCGAAGAGAGTGATGATGATTATGTCAATATTTGTTTAATGGAAAAATCAGAATCGGATTCAGACTCTGAGACAGACTCAGACTCAGACAGTGAAATCGAGGTAAGTAATTTAAAAATTCATACTAAAGTCTCTAAATATATTGATGAACTGTGTCTTAGTCTCAAAACCTCTCTTAAGAGGATTTCTGAACTAAAAAGGGAAAATCATGCATTGAAGCAATATGAGATTGTTTGGAAAGAAAATGTTGAAAAGTTAGATAAAAGTTTTATTATTTTGAAAGAAAATGTAGACTCTCTTTCAAAAGAAAACACACTTTTGAAAAATGATATCTCAAGTATTTCAAAAAGGTTTTCTATAGGATATGAGAAATTGGAAAATATTTTTTCAGCACAAAGACCTTACTTTAACAAATCAAGCTTAGGAATGACTTCTGAAACCATTCCTCTAATTGATTTTCCAAAAGTAAAGGAAATAATCAAACAAAGACCTAGAAAGGCCTTCTATAGAAATCATTTTCAACAAGTCTTTGTAAAACCTGTTGGCCATAGTGCTCTTAAATGTTCTAAGTGCAACAACTTAGAACACTTTGAGAAAGAATGTTCCATGGTTTGGAAACCTGTTAAGAAGGATTGGGCAAAGACCGTATATTGCACTAACTCCATTGGACCCAAGAAAGTGTGGGTACCAAAGAAAGCTTGAGTTTCTTTTTTAAATGCAGGTTAATATCAAGAAAAAGGTCAAATGGTACTTGGATAGTGGATGCTCAAGATATATGACAGGAGATTCAAGTTGTTTCATAAAGCTCATGTAAGTTAATGGTGGAAAAGTTTCTTTTGGTGGAAATAGCAAATGAAGAATTGTCGGATGGGGAACAGTAAAGATTGGAAGTCTCACAATCAACAATGTTTCCTTGGTAGAATGACTCAATTACAACTTACTGAGTTAGTCAACTATACGACACTAGCTTCAAAATCAATTTTCAAGAAGGAACATGTTCGGGAACCAGTAAAGACTTCTCTCAGACTTTCACGGGACGAAGACATGGGAACATCTATCTTTTGGATATCAAACCAGAAAAATCTCAATGTCTAATTTCAATTCAAGAGGAAGCTAATCTTTGGCATCGAAAACTTGGCCATATCAATATGAAGCAAATAGCTAAGATCTCTTTAAAGAAGCTCGTTCGTGGACTACCCAACCTGACATACCAAAAATCTGAATTATGCACACCATGTGTGTTGGGAAAACATGTTAGAAGTTCTTTTAAACCAATAAATCAAGTTTCCACTAATCATGTGCTGCAGCTTCTACATATAGATCTCTTTGGACCAACTAAAACTCAAAGCATTGGTGGAAAGAAATATTGCCTAGTAATAGTGGATGATTATTCACGATTTACTTGGGTATACTTTCTTGCAAGTAAGTCTGAAACATTCTCTTATTTTTTAAAGTTTGCTAAGAAAGTATAGAATGAGAAAGTGTATATTTTTTCAAGCATACGAACAGACCATGGAGGTAAGTTTGAAAATCAAGACTTTGCTAAATTCTGTGATGAATCTGGTTTTCAGCACATGTTTTCCTCTCCATACACTCCTGAACAGAATGAAGTTGTGGAAAGGAAGAATAGATCGTTGCAAGAAATGGCTAGAACACTTTTAATTAAAAGCAACATTTCTTCTCGTTTTTGGGTTGAAGCAGTTTCTACAGCATGTTATATTATTAATAGAGTCTTCTTAAGGCCTATTATGGAGAAAACTCCTTATGAGTTGTTCAAAAGAAAGAAGCCAATTGTTTCCTATTTTCATGTGTTTGGTTGCAAATATTTTATATTGAAAAATGCAAATGATCGAATTGGTAAGTTTGAAGAAAAATCAAACGAAGGAATCTTCCTTGGATATTCAATCACCAGCAAAGCTTACAGAGTATACAACAAGAAGACTCAAACTGTGGAAGAGTCGATGAATGTCAAATTTCAAGACTCTTTGCAAAATCAATCCATTCAGACTCAGATCGAAGAATCTGAACCTGCTCCAGACTCTACAAAGACTACTTCCCTTGAAGCAGCTCAAACTCCAGAAGAAAAACAATGAACGGATTTTGAAGAATCAACTAAAGAAGAGGAGCAACAATCTGTCAGACTGACTGGCAACTGGAAGCATAAATCTAGTCATCCCAAAGAACTCATCATTAGCAACATTGATGAGGGAATTCGTACCAAATCCAAAAGGCGAGAAGAGTCTAGTGCTTTAGCACTTATCTCTGAAATTGAACCCAAAAGTATAGAAGAAGCCTTGGCTGATGAAAACTGGATTGAAGCTATGCAAGAAGAACTCAGACAGTTCAGCATCAACGATATTTGGGAATTAATTCCTAACCTAAAAGGTAAATCTATTATTGGAGTTAAATGTGTTTTCAAGAACAAAGTGGACGAAAAAGGAAAAATGATCAGGAACAAAGCAAGACTCGTGGCCAAAGGATATACACAAGAAAAAGGGATAGACTATGATGAGACTTACGCACCAGTAAAAAGGTTAGAAGCAATTAGATTATTACTTACTTTTGTTTGTTATAAAATTTTTAGGTTATTCCAAATGGACGTCAAAAGTGCATTCCTGAATGGATTTATCCAAGAGGAAGTCTCTGTGGAACAACCTCCCGGTTTTGAAGACCCAAGGAAATTAGACTCTGTATTCAAATTGAAAAAGGTGCTATATGGTTTAAAGCAAGCACCTCGAGCTTGATACGACATGTTAAGTAAGTTTTTAATCCAAAATGGCTTTGTTAAAGGTAAAGTGGACACTACTCTGTTCATTAAAAGAGAGAGTAAAAGCTTTTTACTTGTTCAAATCTATGTTGATGATATTATTTTTAGATCACCTAACGAAAATCTGTGCAAGAAATTCTCTAAGTCTATGCATGATGAATTCAAGATGAGTATGATGGGTGAACTATCATTCTTTCTCGGACTACAAGTAAAACAATTGAAGGAAGGGACTTTTATTCACCAAGAAAAATATGCTAAAGAACTTGTTAAAAAGTTCGGTTTGGAGAATTGCAAGAAGACTGATATACCAATGTTGAATTCTTCGAAGCTGAACAAAGATGAAGGAGGAAAGAAAGTTGACCAGAAGCTGTACAGGAGTATCATTGGCTCACTTCTTTATCTTACTGCCTCTAGACTTGATATTTTGTTTAGTATTTGCATTTGTGCCAGATTTCAATCAGATCCCAAAGAATCTCATCTAAATGCTGTGAAACACATCATCAAATACATTGCAACAACCTTTAAGTTAAGTCTATGGTATCCTAAAGAATGAGACTTTACTCTTCTTGGATACTCAGACGCAGATTTAGTAGGATGCAGACTTGATAGAAAGAGTACCTCGGGCACTTGTCAATTGCTTGGTAATAGGACATTATCTTGGTTTTCAAGGAAGTAAAGTACTGTAGCTCTTTCAATAGCAAAAGCAGAGTATGTGGCTCTTGGAAGTTGTTGTTCTCAAATCCTATGGATAAAACAACAACTAAGAGACTTTCGAATCAAAGACTCATGCACCGAGATCAAATGTGACAACACTAGCACGATTAATCTTACCAAAAATCCAATTCTTTATTCAAGAGCAAAGCATATTGAGATTCGACATCATTTTATTAGAGACCATGTTCAAAATGTAGAAGTATTAATTCAATTCATCGACTCGAAGAATCAACTGGCGGACATATTCACAAAGCCACTGGAGAAAAGTCTATTTGAGTCTATTCGATCCAGACTTAATATCTTAAAGTTTGAAGAAGCTTAGACTCAGGGATACAAATCTGAATATGCTCAGACTCAGAAGATCAAGAATTACGACTGTAAGTTATTTCAGTTTTAAAAATTGATTGTTTGGATAAAAACTCGAAAAAGGTACATTTGTCTATTAATCTGTAATTGATTGATGTTATCTTTCCAAATTTTTGTAATTACAGCATTCATTCCTTTTCGAAAAAGAAGTTATCTTTTTAAAAAATGACAGTTATCTATTTTCAAAAAGGCAGTTATTTTTGAAAAGGCATTTTTCTATTTTTCCTTTTACGATGATCCGTATACCTCGTTTTGATTGCCTTATATATTGTCTTTCTTCTTCATAAACCCTAGAAGCACAAAACTTCACTTTCTTACTTTTTCTCTCTAGTTTAATCCTTAAAGTTTTCATCTTTCTCACGAATCGAGTTCGGTAAATCCTCCTAGACGTTGACAATGTCTTTCCAAAGAAAGTTTTCGAGGATCGCGAGTTGGGGATCACAACGTATGCGAGAGGGACCTACGCACTTCGACTTGACCGAAGAAGAAGATTCTCCCCAACACCAACCGCAACAGCCAAGACAACAATCTCAACCACGCCATCAAGCTACACAAGATCCTCCTCTATAGTAAGAACAAGAAAAAGTTCTTGAGGACATTGAACCAGTAAGATCTCAAAAACCCCAGTTTATCTACAGATTGTATTCAAACTTGAAGAAGGGTGGTTTTGCTATGAACTTGATCGATGAATTTCTAAAAGTGCACGATTATAGAAATGAAATTTTTTTCCTGAACACTATGGAAAGACTAGGTATTGCGCCTTAAGGATTGGCACAATGGTCTTTTGAAAATTTTCCTAGTGATCCGAGAATTGGTTAGTCAGAGGAGATGGACGACGATGAAAAAATGTTCTTTAATTTTCAGCCTAGAATGGGCATTGCTGCGAATGTTGGTGAAGACAGGACATATTTATTTCATTCCAAAGGTCACAAAAAGTGTTACACGAGTTTACTGAAAAGAGGGGTTATGCACAGAGGAAAGGTTTGGCTTGCTTCAACTCGAACGTTTTTGCACAGAGACAACTGTTGCTCATCCCGAACTGACTGCTTATTTTTATTCAAATCTGTCTTTCATAGATGCGAATAAATTTAGCTTTTGTGTGAGGGATAAAGAATTTATTGTTGATGTGGACATGTTGGCTGATTTAATTGGTGTGGAAAGAGAGAGATTCCAACCAATTGGTGTATCTCATGCCCAGGCTACCTTAACCATTGTCAATGACAGAATGGTCGAAGGCAAGATTTCTTACTCAAGAATGAATGCTTATAACATTCTTCTTCACAAGGTAGTGATAAATTGTATCAGGCCAAAGTCTACCTCAAAAACAGACGTGTCTCATTCTGAAGCCAAGCTCATGTATGCCATTATCTCTGGCTGTAAGTTCTCTCTTCCCCACACGATTCTTATGCACATGTATAGAACTATGGAGAAAGACAAGGGACAAATTCCCTACTCGGCTCTCATCTCAAAACTATTTAAGCACTTCAAGATCAAACTTCTTGCACCTCTTTATGCCAGAACCATAGATCCAATGGTTATTGGACTGAAAATGATTTCTAAGATGAGGTTGACAAAACTGAGTATGGAGCTGGAGCCTTTTAAGGAAAAGTCCCCTGTGAAGGCAAAGCAAGACTCTGCTGTGAAGAAACGGAAAGGTAAAGAGCCTATGTCAGCACCCGCAAAGAAGAGGAGATCACTTATCTTAGAAGATGAAGAAGAAGAAGATGATGATCTCACTATCTTCGCTCTTGCACTGAAGAATTTACAGAGTTTTGTAAGCCCTGTAGAGATCAGAGAACGAGAAGGAACAGAGGAAAGAGAAGAAAGAAGAGAAGAAGGAAGGAAGGAAGGAAGGAAGAGAAGAGGAAAGAGAAGACCAAGAAAGAAGATCTAGTGAATAAGGAGGGAGTCGTGCTGAACCAACATTGGCTGCATCTGTTGACTCGGAAAAGACCAGGAGTGAGAAGTCTGGAGAAGAACATCACTACAGTGCCGAAGCAGAACTTGAAGAAGATCATATCTCTCCACCCAAAAGCACGAAGACAGGGGCAGATGCTAAAACTAGAGGTACTTCTTCACCCATTTTTACAAGTGATGTTAGTAGATCTCCGCTAGACCCAGAAGAGATCTATGCCTCTCACTTTCCTAAAGCAGACTTTGAGGCATACACTCCTACTCATGGCGATCGAACCTCTATTTTCCCCCTCATGTTCAAACTCCTGCACCTATTCGGCTGGTCCCAGCTCTGCTATAGATCACTCTGGAGATTTTCAGCGAGCGATGGAACTTCTTTTAGAACTAAAGGGACATCAATATGCATTTGAGTTTGAATTGAAGCACATGATGACTGTCTTCAAGGCATCCACAGACTCTCTTCAAGAACAAATTCACTCTCTCAAGCAAGAACAGGCAAAGGGAGTGGATATTCAGCAACTTAAGGAGTCTTTGCAGAAGCTTGAAGACACAGTCAAGTCAATGGGGGATTTCTAGCTCGTTCGCATCCCTAAGCAGCCCTAATTTCAAACAACTCTTTTCAATTGTTTGTTTTTTGTCTCCACTTTTTGCTGATGACAAAAAGGGGGAGAAAGTGCAGATTTGAGCAGACTTGATTTGTTTTGACTTTTGTTTGACTTTACTTTTGTTTGGTTGTGACTGGTTTGGACTGTGTGTTGATCGTTTAATGCTTGCAGTATCTTAAGCATTGTTGGTATTTGGTATTCATGGTAAAGATAGTTGTTTTTACAGGACTAACTCATTTCCTGTGGATGCAGATTCGATACTATCTTTATTCTAATCCATTTATCTTTTATGAGATATCCTTGTTTGCTTGAGTATTGTTTTGCAGGTCAATTATATCCAAATCTGCAGGAAAGTTTTGTCACCATAAAAAAGGGGGAGATTGTTGGAGAAAACTTCCTTATTTGTTTTGAAGTTGACAAAACATTTCCATCAGTCTAGTCTGAAGACTTGCAGACTCTTTCGTCAAAGTCTGAAGACCGCAAGACCACTAGACTCAAGATTTAAAGTTTGCCCTCATTGACAGTCTCTAGACCGACGAAGAAGACTTATCCAGAATCGAGTATTTCTTTAAGGATTTGATTCGAGCGGCTAAAGAAGTTCTCATGGTTGGAGATAGCATCTGAAGATCTCGTATTCGTTTTGAATTCGGATAATTTGGATCCGTTGATTGGTGAAGTATACTTGGAAGGTTCTACTTATGGAAACCTAGATCCTGATTGTATGGGCGAGCAGGATTGGTGGGCTATTTTCACATTCCTTAAGTAACTCGAGATCTCCCTAATTGATTCTGTCCAGCGGGTAGATTGGAAGAACTCCTTTGGAATGTGCTAACGGATATGAAGGCATGGAGGAGTATATAAGGAAGATGCTCTAGTTATTTGAGTGGGTGCGCAATAGAAAAATTCTAAAGTCTGAAGCTCTTGGTTCTTTACTGATTAAATTGTTGAGCGAAAATTTGTACTCAAAAGAGAGTTTAGACACTTGTGAGACCTTGAGGAAGTGCAGCATAGTTTCTACACTGTGGAATCAAGGACGTGATACTATAACGACTCTTTTGATACATAGTGAAATCCAGTCGGTGGGCTGTCAGTACGGGAGAGTGGACGTAGGCTTGGATTAAGCCGAACCACTATAAACCTTGTATTCTTATTCTCTTCCCCGAGCTCTTTTATTTTGTTCGTAACTCTATTTATTTGTTAGAATCTGATTTCCTCTGCAAAGTCTACTATTAGCCAGACTCAGGTTAAAAGTATAGTTCTACATTGTATTTTGCAAAATTTATTTTCGCACCTATTCACCCCCCTCTAGGTGCACGTACTAGCACTTTCAACTATTACATAGTAGCTTTAGAGCATACATCCAACAATCTCCCACTTGCACTAAAGCCAACTTGTTTGGTACCTCAAACCCATTTTGTCAATATGCCTTTCAAAAGAAGACTAAGGTAAGGCCTTAGCGAAGGGATCTGCCACGTTTTCCGCTGAGGCAATTTTCTACAAGGAGATATCACCTCTCCTAATAATTTCTCTGATGAGATGGAAGCGTCTCTCAATGTGCTTGGACTTCTGGTAAGACCTTGGTTCCTTAGCTTGAGCTATCGTTCAATTGTTGTCATAAAATAATGTAATTGGTTGCTTAATTGAAGGAACGACTCCAAGTTCAGAAATAAACTTCTTCATCCAAGCAGTTTCCTTTGCTTATTTAGAAGCGGCTACATACTTTGCCTCAATGGTGAAATCAGCAGTTATGCTTTGTTTTGAACTTTTCCAACTAACTACGCCACCATTTAATGTAAAGACAAACCCAGACGTAGATTTATAATCATTAGGATCCGATTGAAAATTGGAGTCTGTATAAGCTATAACTTTAAATTATCCTTCTCCATATATCAAGAATAAATCCTTAGTCCTTCGCAAATACTTAAGAGTATTCTTGACTGCTATCCAGTGCTCTTGTCCTGGATCAGACTGATATCTGCTAGTAATACTTACAACATGCGCAATATCATGTTTAGAACATAGCATAGCATACATTATGCTTCCAATAGCGAATGCATATGGTATCTTCGCCATCCGCTCTCTTTCTTCAGAAGTGTTGGGACACATATCCTTAGAAAGATGGATCCCTTGCCTAAAATGCAATAATCCTCTCTTGGAACATTGCATATTAAAACGTGTTAACACTTTGTCTATGTACGTAGACTGTGAGAGGCCAATCAATCGTCTCGATCTATCTCTATAGATCTTGATACCTAAAATGTAGGTTGCCTCTCCTAAATCTTTCATGGAGAATTTCTGTGACAAGAATAGTTTTATTGATGATATCATCGGTACATCATTCTCAATCAAAAGTATATCATCGACATACAAAACTAGAAACGCAATTGCACTCCCACTAATCTTCTTGTATACACAAGGTTCATCCGGATTTTTTTATAAAGCCAAATGATTTGACTACCTCATCAAAACGGATGTTCCAACTTTTGGAGGCTTGTTTGAGTCCATAAATAGACCTCTTAAGCCTACACACCTTCTGATTTTCACCATTGGATTCAAAACCCCACGGTTGTTCCATAGATGTCCTCATCGAGAAAACCATTTAGAAAAGTTGTTTTAACATCCATTTGGAATATCTCATAATCAAGGTGTGCATATATAGCCAACATAATCTGAATGGATTTTAGCATGGCTATAGGTGAGAAAGTTTCGTTATAATCAATTCATTCTTTCTGACGATATCCTTTTGCCATTAGCCGTGCTTTGTAAGTTCCAATTTAACCTTCAGCATTCATCTTCCTCTTAAATATTCATTTACAACCAATTGGTATAATACCATCAAGCAGGTCAACTAAGGTCCAAACATCATTGGAATATATTGAATCCATTTCGAATTTCATGGCTATTAGCCATTTACCAGAAAATTGATGTCCAACATCGCATCCTCATAGGTTTTAGGATCACCAAGTTGATCATTGTCATTCACAATGAATAATTGGTCAATATGTTCAACTAAGTATCTATAACGAGAAGGTGGGCAAGACGTTCTCGCACTTCTCCTAAGAGATTGTGTATTAGAAGCTCCCACTGAATCAGAGATTGGTATCTGAACTCGGTTATTTGGTACTTCTTTATTTTCTTCTTGTAAGACTATTTTCCGCCCAGCATCACCTTCTTGGACAAACTGATTTTCCAGAAAAGAAGCGTGCTTGCTTACCAAAATTCTTTGGTCTTAATGAAAATAGAAATAATATCCAAGAGTTTCATTTGAATATCCAATGAAGCGACCTTGTTAAGATCTTGCCTCCAATTTTTCCATTTTAAGTTTTTTTACGAAAGCTGGACAACCCCAAATCTTAATATGATTAAGACTAGGTTTCCTACTATGCCATATTTCATAGGGTGTAATTGGAACAAATTTGGAGGGTAATATGTTCAGTATATATATAGTTGTCTCAAGGGCATATCCCCAAAGGGATATTGGCAAATCGGTGTAACTCATCATAGATCGCACCATATCTAATAAAGTACGATTTTTTCGTTCAAATACACCATTATGTTATGGAGTTCTAAGAGGTGTCCATTGTGATAAAATGCTATTCTCTTTAAGATAGTCCAGGAATTCAGTACTAAGGTATTCACCTCCTCAATCTGATCGAAGAGCCTTCATACATTTTCCTATTTGTTTCTCAACTTCAGCCTTGAATTCCTTGAACTTTTCAAGGGATTCAGATTTATACTTCATTAGGTATAAATAACCATACCGTGACTGATCATCGGTGAAGGTAATGAAGTAATTATAACCACCTCTAGCAGTTTCATTAATTGGTCCACATACATATGTATGTATTAATCCTAATATGTCAGCAGCTCACACACTATGTCCCACAAAGGGCGCTTTGGTCATGTTTCCTAGAAAACATGCCTCACAAGTTGAGTATGACTCAAAATTTGATGAATCAATGTACCCATCATTACTCAACTTGTTAATTTTGTCTTCTCCAATATGACCTAATCAGAGATGTCAAACATACTTTTTATTTGGACTGACTCTAGGGCATTTATTAGTTATGGCATTAATATCAATTATATTTTGCTTATTGACATCGGTAATCGCATTACCGACATTGTAATGGTATAAAGATCATTGGTTAATAAGTTAGAACCAACACATATTCTATTATGATAAATAGAACATACATCATCGGCAAAAGAAAATTCATAATTCTCTTTACCCAAACGAGGTATAGAGATGATGTTCCTAACGACATTCTTATAATGCAAATAGTTCTTTAAAACCAATACATGTCTAGAAGGCAAACATAAATGAAATGTCCCTATAGCTAACGCAGCAACTCTTGCTCTATTGGCAAATGTCTGGACAATCTCATTTCGCCTTAGCATCTTGCTTGTTTCTAGATTCCGCGAAGACATACAAATATGTGAAGTTGCAGCAGAATCTAGGACCCAGGAGCTGGATTCAGCACTAACCATAAGATTAGTTTCAATAAGCATAGACACCATACCTTTATAAGGTTGGTCATTGGGCTTGACATTCAAGCTCGCGAGGTACTTCTTACAGTTCCTCCTCCAGTGTCCCTTGACACCACAGTAATGACATTTCTCTTTTTCAATCTTGGGTTTTGGTTGCACAACAGGTTTGACAAGCCTCTTCCATTTCTTTTTCTTTAAAACAGTCTTACCCCTTGAAGAAGAGGCTTTAGCCATAGCCACTACATTTGGTCTCATGTTGTGCATTTCCTTCTCATAAATTACCAGCATGCTATGTAACTCAGCGAGAGTTTTCTCTATCTTATGTATGTGAAATTTTGGACAAAACCAGAGAATGAATCGGGTAAAGATTAGAGGATCAAATCCACAGCTAACTCGTTGTCTATAACGAGATTCATTCTAGCCAATTTTTCAATGTGCCAAATCATTTTCAAAGCATGATTATTAACTGATGATCCTTTAGCCATCTTCATACGGTACAATGCCTTAGATATCTCTTATATAGAGGTTCGGCCATTCTCATCAAAGTATTCCTTTAAGTGCAAAATGATCGACCTAGCATCTTCCATAGATTCATACTTCCTATGTAATTCATTATTTATCGAAGCAAGCATATATGACCTAACTTTTAAGTCATCGTCACGCCATTTATCATAAGTGACACGTTCCTCTTGAGTCTCACCCTTGGGAAAGGAGTTTGACATCTTTTCATCAAGTATTTACCCAATTTTTTCTGAATTGAGAACAATTCTCAAATTCCTCACCTAGTCAGTGAAATTAGGTCTAGTCAAACAATTCTTGTCAAGTATAGAAGTGAGTGGGTTTGTGGTCACCATTTTTAGAGTAATATCATATCTGTTGCAGAAAATAAATTGTTAGCCGTTATGGCTGAGTTTGTTTTTGTTCTTTTTTTTCTGTTTCTAAACACTTTTTTTTGTTTTTCTGTTCCTGGGAACAAAAAAGAAACAAAAACGTGTTTGGACGCATTTTTGTTCCTTTTTTGTTCTTTTGTTCCCAGAAACAAAAAGGAAACAGAAATAAGAAATAACTAATTTATGTTTCTTATTTCTGAAACATATTTGAAGACCAAAAAAGGAACAAAATCGTGTTCTCCTGCGAGCCTCTCCTCCTGCGAGCGTCTCCACCGTCGTCTTCTCCGGCGCCTCCCACTCTCCGGCCCCGACAGCCGCCTCTGTCTCAAGACCATCCGGCTTCTCCACCGTCGTCCTTTCCGGCGCCGACAGCCGCTGCGAGCGTCTCCACCTGCGAGCATCTCCACCTGCGAGCGTTTCCACCCGGTGCGACGAGGCCGACCTCACGCCTGGCTGGGCGAGCTTGATCTCGCCCAGATCCGGCGAGGTCGAGCTCGCCCAGCGGCCGGGGGGAGCGGCGAGGACGGCCGGTCGAGTCGTGGGCTAGTGCGGGGTCGACGATCAAGTAGATCTCGAAGTCGTGGGTCACGGCGCGGTGAGATCTGATGCGGTGGTGGCGAACGGAGGCTCGAGACCTGCAGATGTGTCGATCGGGCGTGAGGCGGAGGGGCGGTCTTTGGGGCTCCGGCGTCGCTGGGTCGTCGGCGGAGGCTTTGGGTGCTGGTCTGGTGTCGCGAGGGGAGAACACGGAGCGGCAGGCGACGGATCTGGGGACGCAAAGGTCGGCGACACCGTTGGGCGCGGGTCGGCGTCATGGTGAGCAAAGGGGGCGAGGTGGCTGCTCCGACGAACGGCCGGTACGGTGGCGGCGAGGAGGCGACGAGCACGATCGCCGATGCGGTGGAGGGAGACGACGGTGTGGCTCTGGGTCACCATCGGCTAGGCTACCGCGGCGCATTGGCAAGTTCGTGGGAGGAGACGCCGGGGAGGAAGAGCAACCGGCCAAAAGAAGAAAAAAAAAAAAAAAGGAAAAATAAAAAAAAAAAAGGAAAAATAAATAAAAAATAAGAAAAATAAGAAAGAAAATAGAAAAAATAAAATAAAAATATTAAAAAATTAAAAGAAATAAAAAAATTATACAAAACTACCAAACATATTTCTGTTCATTTTTTATTCCTAGAACAAGTTTACCAAACACGTTTTTTTGTTTAAAAATTGTTCCCTGGAACAGAAACACTTTTTTCTATTTCTGTTTCCTGGAACAATTTTTAAACAGAAATGTTACGAAACGCACCCTATATCTTTCAAAATAACTATTTCATTTTGGCCTTTAAATGAAATAGATCCTCATACTAAATTTATATTCGAATCTTATACTCCTTAAGATGGGAAGAGGTAATCTTTGTTGGATAAAATTACTAGTGGGGATTGGAGTCCCACCAGCCCAAAGTCCACCTCACCTAACAGTTATTGGTGTCCTATGAACTTAGTGAGTGAACCAACTTGTTCAACGCATCATATGCGACTCCCAATCATAACTTCGGCCTCTAGACCATGAAAGCCTCACCTAACAGTTGTTGGCATCATGATCATAGTTAAGTCTAGCCCATCGTCTCATGCAAGTATTGAAAACACAAACGATTTCCTCACTTGACAGTTATTAGAAATCATTTGGTTCCAACCCCACAGCATCACATGCATAATGGAGTAGTCCAATATTATGAATGGTAATTAACCCCTATGTATCCATAGCCGGTCAGTTAACCACTATAATAATGGATCAAACCACAACGATGGAAGGCCATGAGTCCAAAACCCGTTTCGACTTAATATTATTAGTAAGGAGATTTGGGTTGTTATTAACGGTCTCACTTTGCACATTAACCGATTTAAAATGCATGATAACGTAAACACAAAAATAAATAGATATCATATAAACATCTATCCTAGGTGGTGATCATGGAATAATGGTTCAATGGGTCTTGAGCCAAAGAGACCCATTTAGCCATTTTAATGTTTTAATAATAGAGACCTGCCCTTCAATTTTTCTTGAATCTTTGAACTCTTCAAAGACCGGGCCCATATAGCTCTCCGGCTTAATGGCTCCTCCAATGGCTCCTCTTCTCTCATAGCATTTACATCAACAATTGATATACTAAACTATGCTAAAATTACATTTCATGGAAATAAATATAAAAGGAAGGACGTAGCTTCCATTTAATAATTACAACCCCAAAAAGAATACCTGTAATCATCATACATTCAATCATACAACAATCATAATGATTAGAGATTTTTCCATGATCACCACCATTCCTTGCGAGCCATAAATTCAAAATTTAAAGCTTCGGAAGGCATAAATAAAATTCTGCATTTAATTAAATTTAAAGCCGAACAACGCAAACCACATCAAGAAATCAAAATTGATTAAACAAATTTCACGAGTGTGATTCCGAATGAAAGTTGTGTTGTCAACTTTAAATTCACAATCACGAATCACTCGCAGAATATAAACACAAAGTATAACAAGTTACGGATTTTTTATTCGAAATTAATTTAGTTCTAATTTTTGCTTAGTTGATTAAATTTATCACATAAATTAATCAACTTCTATAGGCCACGTAAGAGCAAGAGATTCTCTTAACAAAAATAAATTGGCCATTAGAACGCAAAAATATCTTTGAACTATAAATCAATTAAACGCACGAAAATGCCTAAGGTTGGCTCTGATACCACTGTTGTGGTTTCGTGAATCATGTATAGGTAAAATTAACATAGACATAGCAAAAACTAATATGATATATTTCTATACATGATTCTTTGAAGGCGTTGTTCGTGCATTTTAATAAAAAATCTGAATATAAAAAGGGAGTTAAATGAATTACATCTCGAAGTGCGCTCTAAACGAATTGGTTCGAATATTCTTCAGTTCGAGCCCCACAAATGTCGGACCTCTAGTTCAGACACACCACCAATGGACATCGAACGAAAAGAGAACTTGCGGATAATCACCACTATGATTGTGCTAGCAATTTCGTGGAGATAACCCTCTATATCCTTGATATTTTTTAGCCACAGCCCAAAATGAGAGAGAATCCTTTTTTTTCCTTTTTTTTTTTCATTTGCGTACGCATACACACACTCACGCTTTATATAAGAACTGTTCTACGTGCAGGAAACCACCCACGACCAGCAACCGTTGCTAATTGTGGGACGATCAGCAACCGTTGCTGGTCCTGGGTTCATGCATGATCCCACGACTAGCAACAGTCGCTAGTCGTGGGTACTTGCATGAAAGTCATGCTTGATGGTTAGCAATGATTGCTGACCATCATGCCGCAACTTTTTTTTTTTTATTCAATCATGATGTGCGTTGCACACGGTCAGCAACAATTGCTGACCGTGTGCATAATTTATTTAATTAAATAATTAACTAATCAATTCCTAAAAAAAGGACATAATCTTTGTGTGCGCATTTAGGGTACATTAACATGTATTCACTTTGGTAATGCGTGTGCATCATATGTACGTAGGCTCATGACTATAATACAAATTAAATTAAATCCCATTTAATTTAATTTCATGTCGACTCCATGCGATTGCAGTAATTGCAAACACATTTGCAAAATTATTTCTATCTTGTTCCACATTATCCTAATTGGTTATGGTGTGTAACATCCCTAGGTTCATCTCTAAGTTGGTAGTAAGACTTATACTAACATATTTGTACTCCCAAAAGAATTAATTGTCCAGATTAATCTTTGGGTCATACAAGTCATGATTGACATCTAGCAATATGCCATGACTACCTAGATAGTGTGAATACTTTAAGAACATAAGGAACCTATCAATTTTGGCTACAGTGTAATTCAATCCCCCTGTCTTACTATGTCCCGATCAAACAAAGACCATGGAATAGTTGTCAAGTCACCAATTCGATCATATGTACAAATATAATTGACATGCATTTTATTCGAGACATAAACAAATTATTCTCGGTTACAAAACCGCGGCCGAGGATTTCAATGCATTGTCATAATCAGATTGCATATGACATCATTATTATACCTTGCATGTAACAAGGAGACGGATTCCATATTGCGTACATATGCAACTTCGTATATGAACAAACTATGACCATCAGGTATAAAAACGGATCAACGACCTGGCATTATGTGCACCCATGAACTATAGTTGTTCGACACACGAGTTAACACTGTGCCTCAAGTCTAAGGATTATTTACACAAGACCAAAGCATGAACAATTAGACATTGACTACGCTAAAAGCTTCCATGTTGCTAATCGTTCCATATACATCATGCTCAGTGAACTTGTCTAATACAAACACCTGTGTTCTAACTCGGGCATCATAATACCCAATGACATGCAACTCATCATTCCCTTAAGTATCTAATACTTAATGGTGAAGTTAAGAACACACCGGTCTCAACAGGATTATAAATATCCACTCAATAATCCATTGACCAGGAACGGTTTAAAGATTTAGCCTAACTATGAACCCGTCACATATATTTTTGACGTCTCAAGAATATGTTTAGTTGCAACTAATCTTATGGAATCATTCATTAATATAAAATAATTGGACAAATGAATGAATATGTCATTGCCATTAATTAAATAATAATAATGATAGTACAACTGAAATCCCTAACATGTAACTATTGCATAGTAGCTTTAGGGCATACATCAAACAGATGTTGCAGTAAGAAAAGATGGATGACTACGTGGTGGCGACGGAGGAGTCACACACAGTGGAGGAGTTCTGGGAAATAGCGTTTGGGTATGTTGGGCTGAATTGAGCGACCATGTGGTGATCTATAAGAGGTACTTTAGACCGGCGGAGGTCGACAACTTGAAGGGAGATGCGAGTAAGGCCAAGAAGGTGCTGGGTTGGAAGCCCAAGGTTGGGTTTGAGAAGTTGGTGAAGATGATGGTCGATGAGGACATTGAAATGGCCAAGAGAGAGAAGGTTCTTGTTGATACTGTGTACATGGATGCTCAGCAACAGCCTTGAGAATTTGGTACTTCTTATCTCTGGTGGCTCTGTTTTTCTAATTATTTTTCTGTGCTCTTTTTTGGTTATTTATTTAAAGATCAGCTCGAAGCAAGTAAAGTTTTTATTTTTTGAGGTTTAAAGGGTTTTGAGATGTTCTTGGGATGGCTATAGGTTCTTTACCAGTTAATTGTCTATCTTGTTGGGTAGACCAACGAGCTCAAATGCCTCTTGGATTTGTTGTAACTTACCCTATTCATTAGCTTTCAATTAATACATTTAAGATTTGTTCATTTTCCTTGGTTTGCCTCATTTGAAGTTGCTTCCTGCTCAAGTTTGGATGAGCTTCAGATGGGTTGAAGCCTGTGTGTTTACTTTCTTTAGATCTGGTTAAATTCTGGAGATTGCACTATGTTGTGCACAAGAAAGAGAATGGACCAACCCTTTTGTGTTTGCGAATTGACTGGAAAGCAAGGGAAAATTTCTAAAGGGAAGGCAGTAACTGGAAGTTTGGTTCTGTCATTTCATCTATTGATAGGTTTCACAATGCTCGGTACAATCCAATGAGATCTCGATCTGGTCATTTTTGGTGTGGTCCCTTTGTGTGGGCTTTCAAATCTGGATGATTGTCCTTTTCATCGAAGAACTGTGTTTGTGTCGGTGCAAGCATATCTTCTTCATGAAGTTGAAGATCGAAGAGGATACTGATCTATTATAAGATCCAAAAGAACTTGTATTGGTCGATGCTGCATTGGGAAAGTATGGGGACTCTTGCAAAACTAACTAACAAACTTTCAAATATCCTCCGGTTGAAGTTACACATTCATAAAAGGATTATGTCATTAGAGAGAAAAAATTAACACAGTGATATGACAGATTTTCTATAGATCTGCAAATTGTATATTGGAGCAGGGCTTGCTGTCTTGTGTGGCGTGGTATGTTGAATTGGGATTATAGCTATTTACCTGAGATGATGAGAAAGTCCCTCGAAGATTAATTGGTTGATAAAATGATATTAGAGCATCGTCTTGCTCTTTGTTGTTTGGTTTTATATAAGCTACATTAGACTTATCATGATGGGTCATACATTCATTTCTTAACTTATATTTAATGGGCCAAGTCATTATATGGGTAGTTTTGTTTAGTAAATAAATTATAAATGAGTTTAAATGGCAAAATCAAAAAAAAAAATGTGACATCCCAAATTTCACCGACTTTCATTAGTGTAATTAGATCATTAGGAAGTTAGATTATTTAGATTGGGGCAGAAATTGAACCCGATGGATCGTGAGGAATGTGTGGGCTTGAGAAGTAACTGGGCCACACGAATTGGACTTGAGAAGTCGAATGAGAGATTATGGGCTTGGACTTGGCTTGAAGCAGGCCAAGGTTTGAAATTATTAGATTTGTAGATTTAGTTTAGTGGGCCGGAATTGTTATAGATTATGCCTGTCGAGTCGGAAATGAATATTTAGGCCCGAATGATTTTATTTTATAGATTATAGTTATGATAACTTGATTAATGTTTATAATGCTAATATCAATTTCTAACTTTAGCATTTTTGTGATGAATTCTTTATAAACTAACATTAACTTAATTTCCTTTTGTTTCTACTTGATTTCAATCCTTTTATGATTATACAAAGTCATGACATAACATATGTTAGACATTAGAAACTAATGAACCGACTAATGACTCGGATTAGAGACTAATTGATTTTGAGTGACAAATTAAATTTGAGAGAACAAGCTTGGAGGCCACGACATCTCTCTCGTTTCTTCTTGCATGTGACACCCACGGTTTTCTATTCTCTAGAAACCGAAACCATCAATCCAAGGAAAACAATCATTAGCAAATTTCATCATTAGTCTAGCCTAGGGATTAGCTTTGTAGACCTATTTCCCCCTTAAGTTTCGTAACCCTCTCTCTCTCTCCATATAAAACCGAGCAACCCATCTTCATCTTCTTCTTTCTGTTTTTCTCTCGGTTGAGCGGTGAAACCAGAAGCAAACCAGCAGCAAACCGGTGATTTCTTCTTCTTGCATGCGAGATTTTGGTGTTGATCTTGAAGAATCTTTGTGTTGTCTAGTAGCTGAACAAGGTAAGGAAAGATATAACTCTAAATTGAAAGTTATCCATTGTTTTGTCAAGAAAACTTGTGGGTCAATCCAAACAGTGAAGGATTTAGTTTGTAGTTGCTGTTTTATGGTTAATCTAAGCTGAGTAAGTGATAGATTAAAGGTAGAAGCCATTGCATGTTGTTTTTGAGCCTTGCATGTTTCGAAATCCAAGTGTGAGTATGCTGTTTTGTTGAGTGAAGTGATAAAATGGATGCCAAGTGGATGGATGTGGTATATACTGTGATGAGTGAACTCACGGATGCAACAGCACTTCGAGCCGAGTTGTGGATTGATTATTTGTTAGAGAAAGACATGCCAAAGGTGTCTTAAGTTGCTGAGATTAGGCATTGAAGTATTGTAGAAGAAGTTTGTGAAAAGATAAGTGGTTTAGCCGGGTTAGAAGTAAAGGAAATCGTGTACCTATTCTGTTCTAGGTGAAAAGGGTTATGGAGTCTTCTATTCTGTGTTATTTTCTTTATGTATGTTAATGGAAGTAAGAAAGAAACCATTCTAAATGATAATACATCTATAAGATCGAGTTATACACGTAGCTGTAACCATATGAATATAAAAACATAGAGATAGAAGTGAATTTGGTAAAAACCAGTAAACTGTTTTGTGAGAAACGGTTTGACCTTTATTGATTATACGAATTTTCTGTATTTACCTAGTTAGATTTGGACTTTTAATCCTTAATGAAAATTTTAGAACACATCTTAAGTAATGACGTGTCAAAATTTGAGATTAAATGGATAAGAGTTGGCTAGTGAAACAATTTTCTTTGTAGATAAAGAATCTGGACGTCGATACAGAGTGCTCGTAAAGATTATGGCAATTGTTACTCTTAATACAGTGAGAATCAGACTTAAGTTTCTTCACGGAAATTCTTAGTCTATGTCTTAAATATAACATACTAAAATTTGGTAGTATTTCGACAAGAATTAATATACCTTCTGTGTTCGAAACCGAAACTGTACATTAAGCTAGTAAACTGTCTGGACCCGAGAATATATATTAGATGATGTGTCTTTTATATTAGACACATAGAGTCTAATAACCCACTAATAGATATTAATTGTGTAAGAGTAAGTCTCATATATCATTTGAGGTGTAGATGCATATAGTATCATACGTGTGCAATGAGTGCGGTGCATAGTGCTTGATTATGGGGTAAATATCTGTTCGCCATGGAATGGGACATGACGTAATGGGTTTTATCTTATAATTTGGACACGCACGTGTGCTAGGTTCATGAGAGTAAGATATATAGTTAGATACTTTGGAGTCTTTTCTTTTGCATACTATAAATGCATTAATCAAAGGTGTGGTACTGTGAAACGTTTGCATAAGTGAGTGAATGAACCCATCGGTAGAGTGATACCGGTGATGCCCCTCAGAAGTTGGGATGCCCTTGCTGAGTGGTCTTGGATGCCTCGGTAGAGAGATACTGAGATGCCTCGGAGTGAGATGCCCTTGTGTGTGATCAAGGATACCTTGGAAGTGTAATACTGAGATGCCTTGGAGTGAGATGCCTCTTGCTAAGTGGTCTTGGGAGGACCTCGGTGTTAGCTGGGTTCACTCCTATGTGGAGGAGGCCCAATGAGTTGCAAGCCCAAAAAGGGCTTGAGCCCATATAATAAGTTATATGAGGAAATAGGGTTTCTCACTATCTATATAAAGAGGTAGCCGCAAAAAAAGAAGAAAAGGAAACAGTAACAAGAGAAAAAGAGTAAGCAGAAAATCTAGGGTGTGGGGCAATATCTGATTTACATCAAGCTGGCGTTGGAGATCGATTCGTGGTTTGATTGAGCTGAAATTTTGTCAGCATGTTTGTGGCACAAATTTCTCGAATCTGAACGGTTTGATTTTCGTTTGAAGCTCCCTACATCAGGTTTTTCGTGGATTGATCAAAACCTACGTTTTTGGTCAGATTTATCCTTGATCTCTTATGAAGTTTATGTGTATTGCCAATAATTATATTCTTGAGGTCTTTGCTGCTATGTATCTCTACTATTTGCTAGAGAAGAACAATTTTGTTGATAGTGAAGATTTTCGGGTGGACTCCAGTCCCGTGGTTTTTTATCTCCTCACATCAAGGAGGTTTTCCACGTAAAAAAATCGTTTTGTGTTCGCATGCTTGGTATTTATTTTACTCTACTATATCGATTCCTATTAGGTTTACACAAGAGGGGAGATTATTTTATTCCGCTGCATTGATTCGATATTGTTCGAATTGTTACCGTTCTCCCATCAGAGTGGTATCAGAGCATCTAGTTATTGCTTGATTTTTCTGCCTTGTGTTAAACAATGAAAACAAATACGAGTAGAATGGTTACATTGAATGGTTCGAATTATCATATCTGGAAAGGGAAGATGGAAGATCTTTTATATGTGAAAGATTTTTATTTGCCATATTTGCCGAGGAGAAACCGGAGTATAAAAATGATGTTGAATGGTCTATATTTCATCGTCAAGTGTGTGATTATATCAGGCAGTGGGTAGATGATAATGTTTTGAACCATATTATTGAGGAAACACATGCACGCAGTTTATGGGATAAGCTCGAACAGTTATATGCTCGAAAGACTGGGAATAATAAGTTATTTTTGATAAAACAGATGATGGCTCTGAGATATCATGATGGTACTCGTTTGACTGATCATTTAAATTCTTTTCAAGGAATTATAAATCAGTTGGCTACGATGGGAATCAAGTTTGATGATGAGATACAAGCACTATGGTTGCTTGATACTTTGCCGAACTCCTGGGAGACGTTTCGAACATCTTTATCTTATTCTGCCCCAGATGGTACAATTACCATGGATTTGGCCAAGAGTAGTATTTTGAATGAAGAGATGAGAAAGAAGACACAAGGATCGTCCTCTTCACATTCTGATGCCTTGGTTGTCGAGAAAAGGGGGAGAAGTGAGTCTTGAGGTCCGAGAAATAGAGATAAAAGTCGAGAGAAAAGCAGAGGTAAGTATAATAAATTTGCTAATGTTGAGTGCCATTATTGTCATCAGAAGGGACATATTAAGAGGTTTTGTCGCCAGTTAAAAAGGGAGAAACAAAAGGAGAAAGGTAAAGAGAAGAAAAGTGATAATGACAGTGATGACAATCATGTCGCTGCACTTAAAGAAGACTTTCTCACTATTTTTGATGGTGATGTGGTGAATTTTGTATCTCATGAGACTAGTTGGGTAATTGATAGTGGTGCATCCGTTCATGCTACGTCTTGTAGGGATTTCTTTACATCATACAGGTCAGGTGATTTCGGATCTGTGAAGATGGGAAACAATGGACTAGCTCAAGCTGTAGGCATCGGTGATGTGTGCCTAGAAACCAGCAATGGCACAAGGTTAGTATTGAATAATGTTAAACATATACTTGATATCCGCTTGAATTTGATTTCTACAGGCAAGTTGGATGATGAGGGGTATTGCAACACCTTCAATAATAGTCAATGGAAGCTCACCAAAGGTTCTCTTGTTGTGGCTAGAGGTGAAAAATATTCTTCGTTGTATATTATGTAGGCAAAGTTGTCCACAGACAAAATTAATGCAGTAGACAGCGAAGATGCAACTGAATTGTGGCATAAGAGGCTCAGTCACAGCGGTGAGAAGGGTTTGTCAATATTGGCCAAGAAGAAGCTCCTTTCAGGATTGAAAAGTTCAGCGCTAAAGAAGTGTGCTCACTGTTTAGCAGGAAAACATAACAGAGTTGCATTTAAAAGCTCCCCTCCTTCAAGAAAGTCAGGTATATTGGATTTAGTGCATTCTGATGTTTGCGGTCCTATGAAAACAAAATCACTTGGTGGCTCTCTTTATTTTGTTACCTTCATAGATGATTTTTCAAGGAAAATTTGGATTTATACCTTGAAAACTAAAAATCAAGTGTTAGATGCTTTTAAGCAATTTCAGGCTTCAGTTGAGAGACAGACTTGAAAGAAATTGAAATGCATCAGAACTGATAACATAGGAGAATATATTGGACCTTTTGATGAATATTGCAGACAACAAGGTATTCGACATCAAAAGACACCTCCTAAGACGCCTCAGTTAAATGGCTTAGCTAAGAGAATGAACAAAACATTGGTTGAAAGGGTAAGATGCTTACTTTCACAGTCAAAGATACATGGATCCTTTTGGGGTGAGGCTTTAAGTATAGTTATGCATGTATTAAATTTTACTCCATGTGTTCCTTTAGAGTTTGATGTTCCTAATAGAGTTTGGACATGCAAAGAAGTTTCTTCTAATTATTTGCGTGTCTTTGGGTGCAAAGCATTTGTGCATATTCTCAAAGATGAGAGGTCTAAACTTGATGTGAAAACACGACAGTGCATATTTATTGGTTATGGACAGGATATGCTTGGCTATAAATTTTATGATCCACTTGAAAAGAAAATTGTAAGAAGTAGAGACGTTGTGTTTATGGAAGATTAAACAATAGAGGATATTGAGAAATCAGATATGATTTCAACACCACAGGTTAGTGATAATCTAGTTGATTTAGATCCAGTTCCTCTTACAAATATTCCTACACAGGTTGATGAAGAGCAGCAGGAAGTCAATGTTCCAAATAACGCACATGTTCCTAAACATGTTGAAATAGATAATACTATTACTGAACCAGAGGTTCAATTAGATGTTCCACTGGATGTCCCAGTCCGGAGATCCGTTAGAGACCAACGACCTTCCACCTGGTATTCTAAAGATGAGTATGTATTATTGACTGATGCAGGTGAATCGGAGTGCTATGCAGAAGCAATAGAAGATGAGTACAAAAGCAATTGGTTCAATGTTATGCGAGATGAGATGCAATCACTTTATGATAATCATACTTTTGAATTGGTGAAGTTACCTAAAGGTAAAAGAGTTTTAAAGAACAAGTGGGTATATAGATTGAAGCAAGATGAACATACTTTACAACCACGGTACAAAGCTAGATTGGTTGTTAAGGGATTCGGTCAGAGAAAGGATATTGATTTTGATGATATATTTTCTCTAGTAGTGAAAATGTCTTCTATTCGTGTGGTACTAGGCTTGGCAGCTAGTCTAGATTTGGAAATTGAGCAAATGGATGTTAAAACGGCCTTTCTACATGGTGACTTGGAGGAAGAGATATATATGGAACAACCTGAGGGTTTTAAAGTGAAAGGGAAAGAGGATTATGTGTGCAAATTGAAGAAAAGTCTCTATGGCCTAAAACAAGCACTGAGGCAGTGGTACAAAAAGTTTGCGTCAGTTATGACAGAACAAGGCTATAAGAAGACTTCCTCAGATAACTGTGTGTTTGTCCAAAAATTTTCTGATGATGACTTTATTATTCTCTTGCTTTATGTTGATGATATGCTGATTGTTGGCAGGAATGCTTCAAGAATTGAGTTATTTAAGAAACAATTGAGCAAGTCTTTTGCCATGAAAGAGTTGGGCTCGGCGAAGCAGATTCTTGGCATTAGAATTACTCGAGACAGAGATGCTAAGAAGTTATTTTTGTCGCAATAGAAATATATCGAGAAGATTCTTCAGAAATTTTACATGGACAAGGCTAAAGTGGTTAGTACTCCTCTTGCTGCCCACTTTAAGTTAAATATGAAGCAAAGTCTTACGACTGATAAAGAAAAGAAAGATATGGAAAGTGTTCCATATGCCTCAGCTGTAGGAAGCTTAATGTATGCGATGGTATGTACACGCCCAGACTTGGTGCATGCAGTTGGCGTTGTTAGTCGCTATTTGTCAAATCCAGGCAGAGAGCACTGGAATGCAGTTAACTGGATTAGGAGGTATCTTCGGGGAACTTCAAAGTTGAAACTCAGTTTCGGGATTGGGAAACTTGAGTTAGTTGGATACACAGATTCCGACTTGGCAGGAGATATTGATAATCGTAAATCTACTTCTGGTTATTTGATTTCTTTTGCGGATGGAGCTGTGTTAAGGAAGTCAAGATTGCAGAAGTGTGTTGCACTTTCTACAACCGAAGCTGAATTTATTGCAGCGACTGAAGCTAGTAAAGAGATGCTTTGGATGAAGAAGTTCTTAGAAGAACTTGGGTTCAAGCAAAAGAGGTATGTGCTATTTTGTGATAATCAAAACGCAATTCATCTTGGTAAGAATTCATCTTTTCATTCTAGATCGAAACATATTGATGTTGGATATCATTGGATAAGGGATGTTCTAGATGAAAAGTTGTTGGAACTTGAGAAAATTCATACGGATCATAATGGCTCCGATATGATGACGAAGACTCTACCAAGAGAGAAGCTTGAACATTGCCGATTGATAGCAGGGATGGCGAATCCCTCCACATTGTCGTGAGGGGGAGATTTGTTAGCTGGGTTCACTCCTATATGGAGGAGGCCCAATGAGTTGCAAGCCCAAAAAGGGCTTGAGCCCATATAATAAGTTATATAAGGAAATAGGGTTTTTCACTATCTATATAAAGAGGTAGCCGCAAAAAAAAAAAAAAAGAAAGGAAACAGTAACAAGAGAAAAAGAGAAAGTAAAAAATCTGGGGTTTGGGGCAATATCTGATTTACATCAAGCTAGCGTCAGAGGTCGATTCGTGGTCCGATTGAGCTGAAATTTTGTCAGCATGTTCGTGGCGCAATTTTCTCGAATCTGAACGGTTTGATTTTTGTTTGAAGCTCCCTACATCAGGTTTTTCGTGGATTGATCAAAACCTGCGTTTTTGGTCAGATTTATCCTTGATCTCTTGTGAAGTTTATGTGTATTGCTAAGAATTATATTCTTGAGGTCTTTGCTGCTATGTACCTCTAGTATTTGCTAGAGAAGAACAATTTTGTTAATAGTGAAGATTTTCGGGTGGACTCCGGTCCCGTGGTTTTTTATCTCCTCACATCGAGGAGGTTTTCAACGTAAAAAAATCGTCTTGTGTTCGCATGCTTGGTATTTATTTTACTCTACTATATCGATTCCTATTAGGTTTACACAAGAGGGGAGATTATTTTATTCCACTGCGTTGATTCGATATTGTTCGAATTGTTACCGTTCTCCCATCACTCGGTTGAGTGATGCCGGGCTGCCTTGGAGTGAGATGCCCATGATAGAAATATTATGGAAGTCCGGATGAGGTAACTTCCGGAAGTGACTCGATCGGGCCAGTTGAATTCCGGTTAGTGATTGATCGAGGGTGGATCATATGCTCACTAAAAATAATTCTATTTGGCGAGTGAGTCCATTTGTTATTGTTGCATTACATTTTGATGAGATTGGGCTTGAGAAAGGTAAGCATAGAAATGGATGCTCATAAGGTGATTATATACATAATGTGTTAATATCCAATTGTTTATGCTTGTGATATACTTCCTTTTGTATCCTAAATTGTTTGATGATTCTCTTGCAATATTGATGACTGTGGATTGTTTAAGTTAGAGTTTTATCATTCTTTACTGGGCAAGATTGTTTGCTCATACCTTACATTTTCAGATTGATAACATGGATGTACCGCCAGTAGCTCGATATGGGGTGGTAGTGTGTCTTGATGTTTCTTTTCATGACGAGTATGATCTCGACATTGACATGGTTTTCTCCAAATATGAGGCTACTTTATGGCTGGATGACGGTAGAGCTGACTTGACATCGATGACGTTCGTTGCATGGTATATCAACTATGAAGGGGAGATATTTGGTCCTTTACCCTTTGGTGCAGGAGGACCTGGAGCGGGTATGGATGGTGCCTAGACGCCTTGGATCACATAGAAGCTGACTATCTTTTGTTTTTGTTAGATGCGGGCTGGTGAGGGAACTTGTGGAGTAGATACCCTCACCCTTTATCCCTGACTTTTGTTACACCTGATTTTTGTTATGTACATGTTGTATATATATATAGGCGATGAACATGGAAAGAGTCCAGGTTGATAAATTTTGTAAGCCCTGATGATGATAAGAAGTAATGAAGTTTCTCGTGTTCTTGTTTATGTGCATGAATGATTTGGCCAATACTAGAATTCGAAGGTAGAGTGTTTGCAAGATAACCTCATAATATAAACTTGAGATTTCAAATAATCCATGTTATACATGCTAACCTTCAATGGTAAACTCTATAGATTATCTAAAGGAGATTACAAGTTAGGCAAGATTATAATGATAATCATAATTCCGCTTGCACTTAGTACGTGACGCCCTGGGACGTCACAAAAAATATGGATATTTAATAGGTTCACAGTTTATCCAAACATAACCTACCTTTGTGAGTCCCCCTTCACCCTCTACAAGAGAGTTCTCAAACTGTTCTAAATTCAAAGAAGTTTTAGTGGGTTCGCAAGATGAGCCCAACTTCACCTTTATTAAAAATATCAAGGCGGCTTCTTTTTTCCCCATTATTTTTTTATTTTATTAATATTGTGAGTACCGTTAGTTATTTATTGGAGCATATCTTTTCTTGGTTGCATTTCATATTGTTATTTTTATATAATATTCTAATTTTAGTTCTTGTCATTGCAATTCCTGGTTATCATAAATCATGTTATTCAATATATTACATTTCATTTAATTAAAGTTTCGAGTGCTCCATGTTATTTGTTGCTGAAATTTTTTAAATTTACTACTAAGTACTATAAAATTTGAAAATTCTTTACAATATTAAAAGCCAATTATTTTTCATCTTAGGACGTATGTGTTTTGCGGAATACATTTTCAAGGAAAACATTTTCCCCATTTTTCGGTGTTTGGTTAGTTCAGGAAAAAGAGTCAACGAAAAACGATTTCCTAGTCAATAGAAAAGTTTTCCTAACAAAGCTTACATTTAAAAATTAATTTCCCCATTAAAAGAATCGAAAAACATTTTCTGAATCTATCAAAACTGAGATTTGGTGCTTGATTTACAAACAATTATTCTTATAAAATTATATTTTTAAAAATTCGAATGTTAATTTTAATTTTCTTGTTTTATTCTCT
Organism: Eucalyptus globulus; assembly: GCA_014182545.1. Classification (NCBI taxonomy): domain Eukaryota; kingdom Viridiplantae; phylum Streptophyta; class Magnoliopsida; order Myrtales; family Myrtaceae; genus Eucalyptus; species Eucalyptus globulus. Next base: position 5,937,729 of record CM024726.1, read on the forward strand.
TTTCTTCCTTTTTTTTTTCTCCCTCTCCAACCATTGTTTTATTCTTTTTCTTTTCTTCCTTTTTTTTGTGGCTTTTTCTCCCTCTCCAACCATTGCTGGCTACGGGATGGCCGGTGAGCTCCAGAACTAGGCCTTGGAGAAGATCTCGTGGCCGGAGAAGACGTATCGGAATGGGATCAAGAGCAAACACTGAAGATCGATGATTGTCTATGACCTTCATCAATGAGGCTTGAGCTTTGGTAAGTGCCAACGGATCATAAAGGAGTATATAAGGAAGTAGTTCGAGGCTGGTGAGCCTCAAGCCTCACCAAATCAAGCAAGTTTGTGGCCTCCAGCGACAAGCCTTGAGCCTCGAGCCTTGCTAGATGAGGTGAGTTTGCAGCCACTAGCGGTGAGTTGGCGAGGCTTGAGCCTCTGAAGGAAACAAGAATCAACATTCTTCGCAAGAGGTCGGTTTAGTCGAGCCAAGGTCAGAGCCTTGCACATAAAGACTTATAAGAGAGACGCAGAATTATGCGGATGAGCTGATTGGAACACTTCAGTGTTTATGAGCTCAATGAAGATGAAGATCCAAGAGGTAAGAAATCCATTGTAGCATTAAAATCAAAATGATGATTCTCAGAGTGAGTGAGCTCACAGCAACTCAAAGAGGCTCGAGTAGTGAGCCTTGAACCTCACCAAATTGGGCGAGAAAGTGATTGCAGCCTGGCACGATCGTGACTCGCGGGATCGGCGTGAGCCTCAAGCTTAGCTCTAAAACGCTTAGACAAATTGGTGATCTCAAAGAAATTTTCAATAGGCCAAAGACCTCCAATAAGTCTGGTCTAGCGAAACAATTCCATTGGCTTAAGACAAAAATCATTTTAAGAAAGTCGCCCCACCTAAGCTAGTCGGGGCTAGATTAAACACCAAAGGACCCAAGAAAGTTTGCCAAAGAAAGCTTGAGACTCTTTATTAAATGCAGGTCTCCATCAAGAAACAGTAAAGTGGTATCTTGACAGCGGTTGCTCAAGACACATGACAGAGACTCAAATTGCTTTATAAAGCTTGCTCAAGTAAATGGTGGAAAAGTTTCATTTGGAGGAAACAACAAAGGAAGTTGTGGGATTTGGAACCGTGAAAATTGGGACTCTCACAATAAGTAATGTTTCCTTGCTCACCACAATCTTCTCAGCATTAGTCAATTGTTTTATTCTTTTTAAACATGTGTTTTCTTCTCCATATACTCCTCAGGGAGTTGTGGAAAGAAAGAACTTTCGTGTTGGTAAGTTTGAAGAAAGATCGAGAAGGTATCTTCCTTGGAATTCTACATCAAGCAAAGCTTAAGTCTATAACAAGAAGAGTCATTACGTAGAGGAGTCAATGAATGTCAAATTTCAACGCAAGATGAATCAAGTCGACTCATCAAGAAGCTGAATCAAGCTCCAAACCCTCCAAAGTCTCGGCAACTCAAGAAGCATCTCGCACTGAAAACCAGCATCAGTTATTAGTGAAGATCCAAATAAAGAAAGAGATCATCAACCATTAGAAGAAGCTTTATCTCGATGAAAGCTGGATTGAAGCTTATGCAAGAAGAGCTCCAATTCAGCATAAATGATGTCCGAATTGACATCCAAACCAAAAGGTAAAACTGTTATTGGAGCCAAATGGGTGTTCTTCTTATGCTCCGGTGGCAAGGTTAGAAGCTATTCGACTATTACTTGCGTTTGCTTGTTATAAGAATTTCAGGTTATTCCAAATGGACGCCAAAAGCGCATTTCTAAATGGATTTATCCATGAGGAAGTTTATGTGGAACTTTTTTGAAGAAGGAAAGAAAGTTGATCAAAAAGTCACAGAGCATTATCGGATCACTTCTTTATCTTACCGAGACCTGATATTTTGCTCATCAAATACGATCATCAAGCATCGGTCTTTGGTATCCTAAGAAGCTTTAATCTTTTATTCAGAAGATCGCCGGTTGCGAGTTAATAGAAAGAGCACTTCGGGAACTTGCCACGTGCTTGAGCGAACAAATGTTTGGTTTTCTAGGAAGCAAGTACTGTGTCCCTTTCAACAACGACGAGTATGTAGCTCTAAAACAACAGCTAAGGGATTTTGAAATGAAGACTCATGCACGGAGATTAATTCCACCAGCGCTATCAACCTCACCAAAAATCCAATTCTCCACTCAAGAGCAAAGCATATAGAGATTCGACATCACTTCATTAGAGATCATGTTCAAAATGGAGATGTCTCAATTCAATTTGTTGACTCAAAGAATCAATCCCGATATACTCACAAAGCCTTTGGACAAAATCAATTTGAGTCTATACGGACCCGACTCAACATTTTGAGGTATGAGGATATCAAAGTCTAAAGACTTCCAAACCTTCAGAGTAAGTCTTTTCTCTCTCCAATCTTATCTTGAAAAGGTATGATCATTATTTTATTTCCTTTGCTTCTCTTTTTAACCGAACGAGCACTCGATTTCTCTTCACTTTTCTATTCACTTTACTCTCAAAACCCTAGAAAACATCGATCCTCCACTTCCGTTTGTCTCCTTCGGTTGTCTAAAGTCAAGCAAGAAATCTTCCATTGACCGATGGATCTTACGGAAGATGAAGTTTCTCCAGACAGTCCGAGCCCACAACATTCTCAAAGAGGCCTCAAGACATTGTTCAACAGAAGAAATCATCGAGGTGAGTTATATCGTGCTTTAAAAGGAATTCGTACTCCTTGAGCTCGAATATATATTTCTCTCCTGGGAATCCCTCGTGGATCGTGGGCCAAATTTATTTCAACCGAAAATGGGTATTGCGGCTGAAATTCAGGAAAATGGGAGATTTGTTCAGATCAAAGGGAACAAAAGGATCTCAGCGAAATTGCTGAATTTTCGGATTGAACTTGAGGGAAAAGTTCTCTTCAACAAAAGCGATTCAACAGGCTCATGCTTTTAGATGCCTTTTCCTTCAAAGGTCAAAGATCAAGACTATGTTGTCGATATGGATATGCCGTGTGATGTGTTAGAAGTTGAGAGAGGGAGATATCAACCGATTAAGGTTTCCATTGCTCGGGCCACTCTTGAACTTGTGAAGGACAGAAGAACAAGAGAAGATTACCTACTCAAGGATGAATGCATTCAACATCCCGCTTCACAAAATTGTGATTAATTGCCTTCGACCGAAATCAACTTCCAAAACTGATGGCTGAGGCCAAAGCTGATGTATGCTCCCTCCTCAGTGAGCTCTTCAACTCCTTTATCCAAGCCTTGTTACGAAGTTATTCGCCCCAGCCTCCACAAATCCTTTGTGTTCGATCATGCGATCAAATGGTGGTAGGACTGAAAATGGTGAGCGTGCTCAAGGAACTTTGGAGAAATTCAAGCCGAGGAAGCATAAGGGATGGCACAAGGAAGTAGAGGAGCGAAGGAGAAGAAGAAGGAAAAGAGAAAAAAGAAAAAGAAAAAAGGAAATAAAAAGAAAGAAAAATAGAAAATAATAATAAATAAAAATTTGAAGTTTTTTCAAATAAAAAAATTTAAAAAATTTAAAAAAATTCGATTTTTTTGGCTGAAATAAAGTGTGAAATCACTTTCTAATGAAGTCCAAATAGCGGAAATTTTTTCGATTATATCACCAAATAAAGGAAAACAAACCGTATTAATAGAAAATGCTTTCTAGGAAAGGATTTTTCTTTATCATTAACTTTTCTGCGAAACAAACGTATACTTATAATCGAAACAGCGATATAACAAATACACGCAAAGAGCTTTAAGTGGGTTAACTATGTATATATTCATAGGTTGAGTTATAAATGAGTCGGGTCGAGTATGAGTTGGGTACAGATTGGGTCGGGTATGGTCACTAAATTTTTTATTGTATGTAAATTAGTTAAAATTGGTTAAATTGATCAATTTGGGTTGGATCATTTTTGACTTGACACGACCTACCCATTTAATGGCCTTAAGCTATGTATTATCATCAATGGAATTCATTCCATTATGTTTTGATAACTAGATAGCCATCCGAAATCTATAGTGATGTGGACGTGGATTGTCCCGAAAATATTGAACAAAAGACTATATCTTCTTCACCGAGTACTCTTACTATGATATTCGGCTGAAGTGCGAGTACTTTGAGGAACGCCATCCATATACCAACGGGCCGTCGAAAGGATACAGTGAAAAGTAGATCATGGAAAAGTACAAGCATCTTCAGCCCATCAGACATCTCCAAGCAAAGAATAACTGAGGAACATGGTTAGCTTGAGGGAAAAATACAGGCTGGTTCTCATGAATCTCTTTTTCCACTGTTTTAACTTTTAACTACTTTAAAATATGAAATTTTTGCAACTTTGTAATAATCTTAGTAAGTGGATATACTGAATGATGGGTAGGTTACAAATTAAGATTATAATAATCGGGTTAAGATCACTACTGCATAACAATTCATCACATCACTAAATATATAAACTGTGCGAACTCGTCTTGATTTCGAATCCAAATCTAGTTTCCCCTCTCTAACTCTCTTATCTTTGAGTGTGAACGTTAGCAAAACTGGATTGGCTTGTTGATTATTTATCCTGACACTAGTTTGAAGAAAAGCGCAGAAAAAATGAACAAAATATAAAACGCAATCATAAAAAAGAGCACAATTCCTGCGCCCCTTACATGGTAACATTCCTATCACGTAGTATTTAATATGTGATAATGACATGATATTCGAGTATTTTATATGAGCACCATATGTGATGTGGATTTTGATATAATAAGATAAATTCTCTTTGAGCAAGGGTTCTTATATGGACAAGTTGATAATGTGTGTATAAACACAGGCTTCACTTCTTCCTTTTAAAAGTATTGAAGATATAATTGATATTTGAAATACAATTCAATTCTCAAATTTGTAAACATCTAACATGTCCAGCAAATTGAAAGACAAGTCCCTATTGCCAAAATCCATTGGAAAATTAATTATTTTCTTTGAATTCATTTTAGTATTCTATATTAGGTAAGGTCGGCCAACGAATATTCTCATTTGATCTCACATCCCTCATGTTGGTACGGTGTTAAATTATTAAGATGGGTGGAATTTCATCACAAAAATTAAAGTTTTTTATAGGCCATTTTTACTTCTCTTTGCAACTCCTACTCTGATAGTTACAATTGAATTGATTATCTTCATGTATAAGAGCAAAGTAAGGAATACTAAGATCAATATGTAAGATTGCTATATTAAAAGCGAAGAACTTTACTTGATTAGTTTTATCTTTATCAAAATCATTGTGAGAGATACTTTGTCTCCCATCTCACGGTTAAACATCGCACAAGCAAAGAATATCAGACAAAGCTTGTGGTAGTAGACAAGAGAGGCCACACCAAGAAAAGCATATATATATAATACGTCCTCAAAAATTTATTCAATCCAAGCAAATAAGCCAACAGACACACACAAATCTACGCGACCTTCCTAGAAAAAAACATATTGATTAGCCAGCCATGGCTGCTTCCGACACTAGAAGTGGCACAATGTTCGACGAAGTCACCATCCAGATTGTGTCGCAAAAACTAGGTACCTTGCTCTCTCACCCGGTGTGTGTGGAGTGCTTATCGATGCAAACCCGCGTGAAGGATGCCAAGGTGAAGCTAGCAAGGATCCAAGAGTTTTTCGCTCAATATAGACCGTCTGAAGCCACGGAGTGGGCGGGGCGGCTCCTCCGAGCCTTGTACCATGCCGAGGAATTCATCGACAAGTTCCACCTTAGAGAGGCCCGTGAGATGCACAAGGCCCTCCACATGGCCGCATGGCCACTCTCCGCGCTCGTCTCCAAGTACAAGCTGAGGAGGGACCTGTCCATTCTGGTGAGTAAGATGGAAGAGTTGTGTAATGATCAGTTCTTGAAGGGGGAGGGCGAGGGCAAGAACAAAAAGAAACCTGCTAGTTCCTCCTCCCATGCTAGTGTTCCACGGCAAGGCCAAAAATTCGTGAGGCTGACTAGTTACTGGGATCGGCTAGCGCCAACAAACTTCTCATGTCGCGAGGATGATAAGAAAAAAATAATTGAGTGGCTCATCGAGACAACAGAATACAGCGAGATTTTGATTTGCGGCGAGCAAGGAACCGTCAAGATGTTCCTCGCGAGATGGGCCTATAGCCAAGCGAAGTACATGGTGATATTGCTAGTATAAACACCTAGAGGGGGGGTGAATAGGCGCACAAACAATTTGTCCCAAATACGGAAGCAATTCTTAACAAATTGAAATACGATCGAGGTAGAGAGAGAGAAATTTGAACACAGGATTTATAGTGGTTCGGCTTATTCCAAGCCTACGTCCACTCTTCTGCACTAACAGCCCACCGGCTGGATTTCACTATGATCAAAAGAGAAGTTACAGCACAGCTTTGCCTTGATTCCATAGTGTAGATGTTCTACCACACCTCCTCAAGGTCTCTCACAAATATAGACTCTCTTTTGTATACAAGTATTCGCTCAAAGGATTTATCTAAACAAATAGGAGCTTCAGACTTTGGAATTCTTCTATCGCGCACACCTCGAACAACTAAGAACGTCTTCCTTATATACTCCTTTATGCCATCATACCCGTTGGCACTTACCAAAGGAATTCCTCCAATCTACCCGTTGGACGGAATCAATTAGGAAGATTGTTCGAGCTATTAAAGGAACGTGTTGATAGCCCATCAATCCTGTTCGCCCATACAATCAGGATCTCGGTTTCCATAAGTAGAACCTTCCAATAATATTTAGACAATCATCGAATCTTTAGTCATTGAATCAAACTTGATCAATCAAAGGATTCTGATACGTCTTCTCCAGCCACGAGATCTTCTCCATATGATAAGGTTAAATCCTGAACAAAACATCCAGTTCTGGATAACCTTTCTTCAACGGATTAGAGACTGTCAATGAGGATAGACTTTGAGTCTTGAGTCTGGCTGTCCGGAAGTCTTCAGACTTTAACTAACAGAGTTTGCAGACCTTCAGACTAGATTGATGGAAACGTTTTGTCAACTTCAAAACTCTTCACGAGGATTTCTCCAACAATCTCCCCCTTTTTGATGGTGACAAAACCTTCCTGCAGATTTGGATAACTTTGATCTGCAAAACATTTCTCAAACACATATGCATATCGTATAGAAATAAATGGCTAATAGAATAACACTAGAATCTGCAACCACAGAAAATAGGTTAGTCCAAGATATGATTAAGCCATTCATAAGATATCAATATTGATTAATAGAAGCAGTCAAGTCAAGTCCAAGTCTAGGCAGTTCTTATCCAGACACAAAACAAAGTAAAACAGGTTCAAACCATAAACCTCAAAACAGTCCAAAAAGTTTAATGAATGAAAAGATTTTTGAATCAAATCTTGCATCTCTCCCCCTTTTTGTCATCATTAAAAAGGATGAGATGAAGTTAAGATTGCTTGGGAACGCGGACAAGCTGGAAATCTTCCATAGACTGAACGATGCCTTCCAGCCTCTTAAAGTCTTCCTTCAGCTGTACAACCTTCTCACTTTTGGCATTGGCCTGATTCTGAATAGAGAGGGCTTGCATCTTATCATTCAATGAACAGGAAGAAGCTTGACCTTCATTCTTCAAGCTTTGAACTTCACATCCCAAGGCATAAATCTGACCTTTCATCTCCAAGAGAATATCCATGATTCTGCGAAAATCTGCTCCATTATCAGTCTGAGTACTTGCTTCGGCTCGATCTGATGGAGTAAAAGCAGACGATGGTGGATCAGCATAATCTCGCAGGTTTGGCGATGAAGCTTCATGACCTTCTTCTGGAAATTGAGATGCATAAACATCTTCTGGGTCTGCAGGCAAGCGACTGACTCCTTCACTTGCATCTGGATATGAAGACGTCACTCATTTCTCCTGATCTCCCCCTGTTTCCATGCCTACATGTGGAGAAGAGATTTCCTCAGGTTCTCCTTCTTCTCTTTTTCTTCTTCATGTCTTTCTTTCTCTGCTTCTTGCTCTTTGCTTCTCTTTCTTCTTCTTCCTTCTCCTCTCGCTTCTTTTTCTTCTTCTTCCTTTTCCTCTCGCTTCTTTCGTTTTTTGTTCTCGATTCTTTCGTGGAACAGACGACTTAAGTTCTTCAAAGCCATTGCGAGAGATGGTGATGTCTTCATCATCATCTTCATTCTCAACGAGGAGAGCTCTTCTTTTCTTTGATGGAGCAGCCATGGGCTCCTTCCCTTTTCTCTTAGCAGCGAAAGAGAGTTGATGAGATTTGGCGAGAGTCTTCTCCTTGAATTTCTCCAATTCCTTGCTCGTTCCTTCAGACGCATTTTGGTCACCATTTTCAGTCCTACCACCATATGATCGCATGATCGAACACAAAAGATTTGCGGAGGCTGAATATTCAGATGTCCGAATAACTTCGTAACAAGGCTTGGGTAAGGGAGTTGACCTCTGTCCCTTCATCACTGCTCTATACATGTGAAACATAACAAGTATGAGGGAGAGAAAACTTCTTTCCACAGGGATGGCATACATCAACTTTGCCTCAGAGCTTGAAACATCAGTTTTGGAAGTTGATTTCGGCCGAAGGCAATTAATCACAATCTTGTGAAGCAAGATGTTGAATGCATTCATCCTTGAGTAGGTGATCTTCTCATCCGTTCTCCTGTCCTTCACCAGTTCAAGTGTGGCCCGAGCAATGGAAACTTTGATGGGTTGATATCTGCCTCTCTCAACTTCTAACACATCTGCCAGCATATTCATATCCACAACATAGTCTTGTTCTTTAACGCTGAAGGAAAATCTATTCGCATCTAAAAAGCTAAGATTTGAATAGAAATATGCAGTCAATTCAGCATAAGCCTCAGTTGAGTCAGAGCAGAACTTTTCAAGTTGAAGATAACTGAACCTTTCCCTCAAGTTCACTTTCACATCATCCAGAAAATCAAAGTCCACACTCCTAGGGTTTATTACCCCACGCTTCAGCAATTTCGAGTACAGATCCTTTTGCTCATTTGATCTGAAAAAATCTCCCATTTTTCCTTGAATTTCAGCCGCAATACCCATTTTCGGTTGAAATAGACTGAACAGATTGTCATCATCATTCCCATCTACAGGATTCGGCCCCCAGTCACGAGGATCACTTGGGATATTCGCAAGGGTTTCCTCAAGAACCCCTTTACGAGCGATTCCCAAACTTTCCATTTTTCGCAGAAAGATATATTCGTTCCTATATCCTTTTTCTTTAACAAAATCATCAACATAGTTCAAAGGAGTACGAATTCCTTTTAAGGCACGATATAGCTTGTAAATAAAAGCGGGCTTTTGAACTCTTACGGGGTCTGCATCCTCGATGATTTCTTCCTGATGCTGATTAACAATGCCTTGAGGACTAGATGGTGGAGAATGACGCTGCTGAGAATGTTGTGGGCTCGGTTGCTGATCCGGGAGTAACTTCATCTTCGCAAGATCGAAGTGCGTAGGCCCCTCACTCATTCTCTGTGGTCCCCCGCTTGCGATTCTTGAGGACTTTCGCGAAGATGACATCTTTCTCGGTGATTGGAAGATTCCTTGCTTGACTTTCCCAAAAAGATGACAACTTTTTGAAGATTGAGCGAAGAAGACAAACGGGAATGGAGGATCGATGCTTTCTAGGGTTTTTGAGAGAAAAGTGAATAGAAAAGTGAAGAGAAATCGACAGTGTTCGTTCGGTTAAAAAGAAGGGTAAACGAACCGTCACAAAGGAAATAAAAATATGCCTTTTCAAAATAACTGTCTTTATCCGCAAAAATAGCTATTTAAAAATAACTTCCCTTTTGAAAATGAATCGATGCAATTTTTTACGTTAATTAAATATAGCAACAATTTAAACAAGTCTCGATGATCGTACCTTTTCAAGATAAGATTGGAGAGAGAAAGACTTACGATCCAAGGTCGAGCCAAGACGTAGTTAAAGTCTTGTAAGCTCGAGTCGAAAGTCTTTAGACTTTGATATCCTCATACCTCAAAATGTTGAGTCTGGACCGTATAGACTCAAAATGATTTTTCTCCAAAGGCTTTGTGAGTATATCAGCCAGATGATTCTTTAAGTCAACAAATTGAATTGAAACATCTCCATTTTGAACATGATCTCTAATAAAGTGATGTCGAATCTCTATATGCTTTGCTCTTGAATGGAGAATTGGATTTTTGGTGAGGTTGATAGCGCTGGTGTTGTCGCAATTAATCTCCGTGCATGAGTCTTCAATTTCAAAATCTCTTAGCTGTTGTTTTATCCATAGAATTTGCGAACAGCAGCTTCCAAGAGCTACATACTCTGCTTCGTTGTTGAAAGAGACACAAGTACTTTGTTTCCTTGAAAACCAAGACACTGTTTCGCTTCCAAGCAACCGGCAAGTTCCCCGAAGTGCTCTTTCTATCAACTCGCAACCGACCAGATCTGCGTCTGAATATCCCGAAGATTAAAGTCTCCTTCTTAGGATACCATAGACCGATGCTTGATGATGAAGCGACGTATTTAATGATGCGTTTCGCAGCACCGAGATGAGATTCTCTAGGATCTGATTGAAACCTAGCACGAGATGCAAACACTCAACAAAATATCAGGTCTAGAGGCAGTAAGATAAAGAAGTGATCCAATAATGCTCCTGTACAGCTTTTGATCAACTTTCTTCCCTTCTTCATCTTTGTCTATCTTCAAAGAACTTGACATCGGTATGTCGGTCTTTTTGCACTTCTCCACCCAAACCTTTTGACAAGATCATTGACATATTTTTCTTGATAAATAAAAGTTCCTTCCTTCAATTGTTTTACTTGAAGACCAAGAAAGAATGTTAACTCTCCCATCATACTCATTTCAAACTCATCCCGCATAGACTTTGAAAATTTCTTGCACACTTTCATTAGAGGATGCAAAAATAATATCATCCACATATATTTGAACAAGTAAGAAACTTTTGTTTTCCTTCTTGATAAATAAAGTCGTATCTACTTTACCTTTGACAAAACCATTTTGTATTAGGAACTTACTTAATCTGTCGTACCAAGCCCGAGGTGCTTGCTTTAAACCATACAAAGCCTTTTTCAGTCTGAAGACTGAGTCTGGCTTCTTTGGGTCTTCAAACCCTGGTGGTTGTTCCACATAAACTTCCTCATGGATAAATCCATTTAGGAAGGCGCTTTTGACGTCCATTTGGAATAACCTGAAATTCTTATAACAAGCAAACGCAAGTAATAGTCGAATAGCTTCTAACCTTGCCACTGGAGCGTAAGTCTCATCATAGTCTATTCCTTCTTCTTGCGTATATCCCTTGGCCACGAGTCTTGCTTTATTTCGTACGACTTTTCCTTTCTCGTTCATTTTGTTTCTGAACACCCATTTAGCTCCAATAACAGTTTTACCTTTTGGTTTGGATGTCAATTCCCAGACATCATTTATGCTGAACTGTTCGAGCTCTTCTTGCATAGCTTCAATCCAGCTTTCATCGATAAAGCTTCTTCTATGCTCTTTGGTTCAATTTCAAAACGAGTGCCACAAAGACTAGACTCTTCTCGCCTTTTGGATCTGGTGCGAATTCCTTCATTAATTTCGCCAATTATAAGATCTTTGGGATGACTGGACTTATGCTTCCAGCTACTTGTTGATTTGTTTGGTTGATGATCTCTTTCTTTATTTGGATCTTCACTAACAACCCGATGCTGGTTTTCCCGTAGTCTCGAGATGCTTCTTGAGATGTAGACTTTGGAAGGTTCTGGAGCGTGTTCAGACTCTTCTTGATGAGTCGACTTGATTCATCTTGTGTTGAGTCTTGAAATTTGACATTCATTGACTCCTCCACGACTGGCTCTTCTTGTTATAGACTCAAGGCTTTGCTTGATGTAGAATATCCAAGGAAGATACCTTCATCCGATCTTTCTTCAAACTTACCAACTCGATCTTTTGCATTTTTCAATATAAAACATTTACAACCAAATACATGAAAGTATGAAACAATAGGCTTCTTTTCTTTGAATAACTCATAAGGGGTTTTCTGAAGAATAGATCTTAAGAAGACTCTATTGATGATATAGCAAGCTGTTGAAACAAACCAAATTTCAGCCCAAAATCGAGAAGAAATTTTACTTTCAATTAAAAGAGTTCTAGCCATTTCTTGAAGAGATCTGTTCTTTCTTTCCACAACTCCATTTTGCTGAGGAGTATATGGAGAGGAGAACACATGCTTAAAGCCGATTCATCACAGAATTTTGTAAAATCTTGATTTTCAAATTCACCTCCACGATCTGTTCTTATACTAGAGATAACACATCCTTTTTCATTTTGAACCTTTTTAGCAAATTTTTCAAAATACGAAAAGGTTTCGGACTTACTTGAAAGGAAATGTACCCAAGTAAAAACGGAGTAATCATCAACAATTACTAGGCAATACTTCTTACCCCAATACTCGAGTTCTGGTTGGTCCGAAGAGATCCATATGCAGCAACGTAGTACATGATTAGTAGAGACATAATTTATTGGCTTAAAAGAATTTCTTACCTGCTTTCCCCGAGAATACATGAAGTGCAAGAATCAGTCTTTTGGTATGGCAATTTGGGTAGACCTCGAACAAGCTGCTTTGATGAGATTTTGGCTAATTGCTTCATGTTGACATGACCAAGCTTTTTGTGCCATAAGCTTGCTTCGTCTTGAATTGAGATAAGGCATTGCGATTCATTTGGTTTCACATCCAGAAGATAGATATTTCCATGTCTTCGACCCATGAAAGACGAGTAGAGTCTTTACCGATTCAAGAACATGTTCCTTCTTGAAAGAAGATCTTGAAACCAGTATCACACAATTGACTAATGCTGAGAAGATTGTAATTGAGTCCTTCCACTAAGGAAACATTACTTATTGTGAGAGTACCAATTTTCACGGTTCCAAATCCCACAATACTTCCTTTGGTGTTTCCTCCAAATGAAACTTTTCCACCATTTACTTGAGCAAGCTTTATAAAACAATTTGAGTCTCCCGTCATGTGTCTTGAGCATCCGCCGTCAAGATACCACTTTACCTATTTCTTGACAGAGACCTGCATTTAAAATAAAGTCTCAAGCTTTCTTTGGTACCCAAATTTTCTTGGGTCCTTTGGTGTTAGTAAGATAAACAGTATTAGCCCATACTTTCTTAACAGTTTCCATACCAAAGGACACTCTTTTTCAAAGTGATCCGGACTGTTGCACTTAGAACATCTGAGAGCATTTCTTCCTACGGGTTTTACAAAAACTTTCTTGAAGTGATTTTTGTAAACCTCACTCGAAAGCCTTTTCTTAATTCTTTCTTTTACTTTAGGAAAATCAATCAAGGGAATTGATTCTTCTTCGTCATACCTAGACCAGACTTATTGAAGTAAGGTCTTTGTGCTGAAAGAATTTTCTCAAGTTTTTCAGACCCTATAGAAAATTTCTTTGATATATTTGATAAGTTTGTTTTTAAAAAGCATTTTCTTTTAAAAGATTTTCTTCATTTTCTTTAAGATTTGAAACAGACAAGTCTAGACTTTTAACTCTTTCTGCTAAAACATTTTCCTTTTGTTTTAGAGCTGAGTTTTCTTTTTTCAGTTTGGAAATTCTTTTGAGAGAAGTCTTAAGACTAAAGCATAGTTCATCAATATATTTAGAAACTTTGACAGGAATTTTAAAATTACTTGCCTCAAATTCACTGGCTCGAGTCGATCCCGAGTCCGATCCAGTCGAGTCCGATTGTGCCATCGACATAGATTGGCATATTCATTATCACTTTCTTCACACTCGCATCACTCCAGGTTTCAGCTTTGAGAGCTTTTCGAAATTTTTCAGCTTTTCCTTTCTTCTTCTTCAGAAGAGGACAGTTGGGTCTGATGTGTCCCTTTTTCTTGCATTCAAAGCAGACTACATTTTTATTTGGTTCCTCATCATCAACAGACTTGGTCTGCTGTCTTTGAAAGCTTTGTTTCTTTGAGTTGAACATTCTTCCTTTTCTATTTAGTTTTCTAAACCTTCTTATCATGAGAGCAAGCTCCTCATCGTCCATATCATCTTCAGAATCTGTATCATCAGAATCATCATTTGATTTTAATGCAATGGATTTCTTACCTTTTGGATCTTCATCTTCATTGATCCTTTCCACTTCATAGGACTGAAGAGTTCCAATCAGCTCGTCAACGATAGTGGCATAATTCTCTCGCGTCTCTCTTATCGAAGTCTTTATGTGATTCCAATCCCTGGAGAGTCCACGCAGTAGCTTGTTTACCTTCATGGGATCGAAGTTGGTTGACCTTGATTTTCAAGACCATTCACAATATTTGTAAAACGACTAAACATGTCGATATTGATTCTCCTGGTTTCATTCTCAAGGCTTCGTATTGACCGAGAAGAATGTTGATTCTTGTTTCCTTCACTGACTGTTTCTTCATAGGTGATATGCAATCTGTCCCAAACTTCTTTTGCTGTACCATAAGAAGATATTCTATTATATTCAGTTGGTGATAAAGCACAATATAAGGAGTAAATTGCTTTTGCATCGAGTGTTTGTCTCTTGATTATTTCTTCCCGAGACATTCCGCTGGTTTCTTCGCTTTTCCTCTTTCGAGACCGATGCAAAGTGGTAGGAGTAATTCCTTTTTCTACAACGTCCCATTCCGCAGAGGATCCTTTGATCGTAGGAAAGCTTTCATCTTGTTCTTCCAGATGTTGTAATCCTTTCCATCAAAGTAGGGTGGTCTGGTATTGCTTTTGCCCTTCCATCAGCCCCGGTGCTAGCATACTAGCCATGGATCTTTTACTATGAAGTAAAACACTTCAAATAAAGTAAGTACACGTGCTCGATACCAATTGATATTGCTAGTATAAACACCTAGAGGGGGTGAATAGGCGCACAAACAATTTGTCCCAAATACGGAAGCAATTCTTAACAAATTGAAATACGATCGAGGTAGAGAGAGAGAAATTTGAACACGGGATTTATAGTGGTTCGGCTTATTCCAAGCCTACGTCCACTCTTTCCGCACCGACAGCCCACCGGCTGGATTTCACTATGATCAAAAGAGAAGTTACAGCACAGCTTTGCCTTGATTCCATAGTGTAGATGTTCTACCACACCTCCTCAAGGTCTCTCACAAATATAGACTCTCTTTTGTATACAAGTATTCGCTCAAAGGATTTATCTAAACAAATAGGAGCTTCAAACTTTGGAATTCTTCTATCGCGCACACCTCGAACAACTAAGAACGTCTTCCTTATATACTCCTTTATGCCATCATACCCGTTGGCACTTACCAAAGGAATTCCTCCAATCTACCCGTTGGACGGAATCAATTAGGAAGATTGTTCGAGCTATTAAAGGAACGTGTTGATAGCCCATCAATCCCGTTCGCCCATACAATCAGGATCTCGGTTTCCATAAGTAGAACCTTCCAATAATATTTAGACAATCATCGAATCTTCAGTCATTGAATCAAACTTGATCAATCAAAGGATTACGATACGTCTTCTCCAGCCACGAGATCTTCTCCAGATGATAAGGTTAAATCCTGAACACAACATCCAGTTCGGGATAACCTTTCTTCAACGGATTAGAGACTGTCAATGAGGATAGACTTTGAGTCTTGAGTCTGGCTGTCCGGAAGTCTTCGACTTTAATTAACAGTCTGCAGACCTTCGTGGACGATGGAAACGTTTTGTCAACTTCAAAACTCTTCACGAGGATTTCTCCAACACATGGGCTATAAGTGGTGCGCTTGGGTCCACGTCTCGCCTAGCAGGGGGAGGCGGGAGTTCCTGTTGGAGATACTGAAGCAAGTCGAGAATCTATCAGGGGACGTGAAGGACATTAGTATGGAGGAGATAAAGACAAAGCTGCGCCGGAAATCGGCCGAGTTAAATAAATTCCTCATAGTGTTGGATGACGCGCAGCTGCCCAACTGGCAGTCATTCTTGTATGTGCCATATTTTCTTATTAGAAGTCGACAAACCCGCGTAATTACCACAACTCCGTATGATGAGATAGCTGAACACATGTGTTATAAAGTGGGGCCGGACCCGAATCCGGGCCCGATCAAGCTAGCAAAATTGGACGATGGAGAAAGCCAGAAAATGCTCGCTTGGAAGTTGCATAGAGTACCCAATGGTCAGAGACTCTCAAAAGAGGAGAAGGATATCCTAAACATGTGTCGTGGCTTGCCGCTCTCTATATCCTTACTTGGCGGGTTTTTGTCCAATGCTGGAGAACATGACCGCGTAGCGTTGGCAAAAGAGGGTTCTACGATGGCATTGTTGAATATACTACAATTGAGTTGTCATAAATTGCCGCTCCATCTAAAACCGTGCTTCATCTACATGGCTTTGTTCCCCATAGGACTCCCCATTCCGATAAGAAGGCTAGTGAGGCTGTGGCTGGCTGAGGGCTTATTGGATTCGCATTGTTATGACATAGAAAGAGAAAGGAAAAGGCAGCCGGATAGGAATGTGATCGATGTGGTGAGCTGGAGGGCGGATGGATCCCCCAAAGCTTGCCAAATGGTCACCTATCTGTATGACGTGATCCGCCCGATCGCGATGAGCACGGGGCTCCTCCACATACATGCCACTAGTAAGTTGAAAGATGGGAATGACCGTGACCCAACCAGCCAGCAACAACAGCTGCCGGCCCAACCGTGGGAAAGAACCAAGATTCGGTGGCTTGTGGAGCACACGGACATAGTCACAGACGATGGCGGTGGCAGCTACCCCGATTTGAACTTTGGCCACGTCCACTCGTTTCTTTCGTTCTACCAGAGGAGAGGCATGCTCACCAAAGACATCAGCACGTTTCTTAGGAAGATGACATCCAAGACTGACTATAGCTTGCTAAGGGTGCTTGATTTGGAGGGTGTGTATAAGCCATCCTTAGATGGTGTGCTCCACAAGCTGGTTCTCCTAAGGTATCTAGGATTGAGATTCACGGTACTAGAATTGCTCCCAAGTGCCATTACGGATCTGCATTATCTCGAGACTCTTGACATAAAGCACACCAACATCACTTTGCTGCCGAGTTCCTTGTGGAAGGCAAGGAACTTGAGGCACCTGCATCTTAACTGGTTCTACATCGACTGGAAGAAGATTCTCAGGGCTTGCAGCAACAATGTCAATGCCTTGACTCAACTCCAAACTTTAAGCGGCCTGGTTATCGGTGAGGTTAAGGAGAATTTTATGAGGGACCACATGGACAGCTTGACCACGCTCACCACGCTCAAGCTTTTCTTGCAACGCTCGAGTGGGGACACCTCGGGCGCTGCAGGAAAAGCAGTAGCCGATTGGATTAGCTTCAGGCTCACCAATCTCCAGTCCTTGACCTTTGGGGTGATTCAAGAAGACAAGCCCACCAAAGAAGACAAGCTTGCGGGAGAAGCCGGACCCCAGAAAGGAGCCCAGCCTGCCAAAGAAGACAAGCCCGTGACGTCATCTATAGGCCCGTTACCGAAGTTGTCGTTGGCTGAACGACATCACGAACTGTTGGAGCTCTACTTGCTGGGCCAACTCAACAAACCCATTTGGACACAGCTCTTGCCAGTCTCGCTTCGGGTTTTGACTCTGTCGGGTTCGAAGGTGGAAATAGACATGGTGCCCGAGTTGGGTGGTCTTCTGAGGAACCTGAGGACATTCAGGCTCTTGGCCAATTCTTCCCTAGGCACTCGTCTGAGTTTCGTCAAAGATGGGTTCCCGAGCCTCATGATCTTGAAGATTTGGAAGCTGCCTCGGCTTGAAAAGGTGGTTATTGAAGAAGGAGCCATGCTACATCTCAAAGAACTTGAGTTTAGGTACCTCGATGCGAAGACAAAAGTTGAAGGGATCAAGGAGTGCAAAGAACTAGAGAATATCCGTGTGGTATTCAAAAAGGGTGCTCGGGATTTTGTTGACCACCTCAACAAGGAAAAAGAAAAGACGCAGAATCTGTACGAGATAGAAGACACCGAGATGGATGCACTTACGGACGATGACAACAGGTATGGGATAATAATATTAAATCTCAAACGTGATTTATAAGCATGATGATGGATGCTTTTTTTTTTTTATAAAATTAATAATTTCAACAATTATTTACTAGTGGTTAAAACGAACCATTGGGATTTTTATCAAGTAAGTATTTCATTGACTCATTCCACTATATCAAATCAATGCTTATCAAGCCTTTGCGTAAGTCCACGGCGAGTTTTTTAGGAGAAAGCAAATTTTCATACAGTCTCCACACTGTAATCGATCACATAGCTTTTTTAAAACTAGTTTGCATTTATATTTTTTTTTCCTGTCACTATCACAATCCCAAATCATGTGGGCAACATCATTTGATTTTTGTACAACCCAATGTTGAATTTGAAAGTAACGTTTGGAACCAACCTTAATGCTCATAGTTGACGCATGTCTAGTGAGCCTTTCACATAGCTTACATACAAATCGCTGAAGAATAGATACCGATTAAGGCCTATCATTTACATGCTATATCGTATTTTAAGAAACGAAGCATACAAGAAAAAATCTAGGAAGTTGCTTTCCTTTTCATTGGTAGGTGTACTATTAGGAAAGCTTTGTGTGTGTGCGCGCGTGCGCGTGAAGCTTTACTTAAGTGGTTTCTTGTTTCCTGCAATCCCTGACGATGACGAAGACGCTCTTCCTTCAATTAAAGCCACTACAATGATATTTCAAGTTGAATTTATGTATATGTCCCATCCTTCCACCTTGTCAACAACCCCCCCCCCTTCTCTCTCTCTCTCTCTCTCCAAGTGTGCAACCAAAGAATTTCATGTAACCAGTATCTTGTGTGATTACTAAGATGATGCCATTCAACCATTACAAGATACTTTCTGCACATACTAAATCCAATGAGGTCAGGAAAACCACGAGAGCGAAAAAATGGCTTAATGAAGTTGAGGAGTCGCAATCAACGAGTGCATGCCACGAGTCATTAGTTAAATTACTAATTTAATCAGGTAGAAGCTTTTAAATAAAAAAACATGTAAGAGGATGGAAGAAATAAAAACATCATTATGTTAGTCCAATTAACATCAGTCATGCGCCAATACATATGTTAAAGAGCCAGGACCGGTGAAAGGACCTGCAAGCCCTCATTTGTTCATGACCTCCATATAAATTACATATATATTACCGGTTAAAAGGAATTCACACCATCACAGACAGTTGGAGGAACAATTTTGTCACCATTTCGCAAAAGTAATAGCATCCAAAACAAAGGTTCACAAGAAAGACATCATAGTGCCTTTCCACTTGCGAAGTTTTGTGCATGATCGCCACGGAGTAAAGTTGAGGCCAAACATCTCCTTGGAAGCTTCCTCTGGCCGAACAAAACCAACAAGCTTTGCAACAATTTTGGCACTCCCGGCCACATGGTCTATATCTTCTGTGTCGGACCACAAGCGGTGGGCTAAAAACTTCTATGCTTTGTATTCAAACCGATCCCCCAAATTTGGAAGAGCATCTCTCTATCTTTCCTGGTGAGCTTCTTTGCAACTGCTCCGTGAGCATCTGCCTCTCATGACGAAGATCTTGTATGCTGCTCAGCACAATAAAATCCCAGACTTAATATGTTCCTACCGCGAATTAAACAAAAGCAGCGAGTGTTTCATATAATATGAATTCAGTACCTCGAAGCAGCAGTCAAGGTCTGATAATCTTCCAGAGCTTGATTACAACGGGCAGATTTATCCCTAAGAAACAACAACCTCCTGAGCTCTACATCCATGTAGATAGAATCCGTCAGATCACCTTTAAACAGTAGGAAAAAGTAACTCCTGTGAACTAATGAGACATTGCATTCCAATTTGACGATCTCCTTCCGCAAGATTTTGAAGTGCGAAAGCCATTCCCAAGAACCTTCTGTATCATCTTGAATTGGATCCAAGCCAACATCCTTAACGTGTTTAGTAGGTGCAATCACATTTGGTGACATAATATTGGTAAGAAGTGTTTTCTTGTATATCTTTGTATGCTAGTACATTGTACACTTATAATGTATGAATGAGAAAGTAAACTAGGAAAGAAAATATACATCAATATACATCTATCGAAGATTTCCTATTTACTGTACTAACCAAATATCTACTAGAATCAATTACAATTAGAATCAATTCTAAGATATTCCAACACTCCCCCTCAAGCTGGTGGCCTATATATGTCGAGGACGCCTAGCTTGCTCAATAGAAACTTGTGTTGTCTTTGGCATAGTGGCTTAGTGAAAATATCTGCAGGTTGATCCACTGTTCCAATGCCTTTTGTTATGAGAACTCCTTCTTTGATCTTGTCTCGAGTGAAGTAACAGTCAACCTCTATGTGTTTCGTTCTTTCATGAAAAACTGGATTTGCTGCTAACTTAAGTGCAGCATCATTATCACAGAACAATTTACTTGGTCCATTGACTTGTATTCCCAAATCTGACAGAAGTCCTCGTATCCAGACTATTTCACAAGTTGTTTTCACCATGGCTCGATATTCTGACTCATCTGATGACAATGACACAGTAGATTGCTTCTTTGTCTTCCATGAAATCAATGATTTTCCCAATTTAATACAAAAACCAGTGATAGATCGCCTAGTCATCGGGCAAGTTGCGTAATCAGTGTCACAAAATGCTGTCATCCCCATATCACACTCACGGGATAAAAAAATACCGAGCCCCGGGCATCCCTTCAAGTATCTTACAACCTTTAAAGCTGCATTCATATGTGACTCTTTTGGCATATGCATGAATTGACTGAGTATTTGCACGGCATAACATATATCAGGTCTTGTCATGGTAAGATATATCAACTTTCCAACAAGTTGCTGATACCCAGATGGATCCCTAAGCAATGGATCGTTATTTGGTGAAGAAGAATTGAGATTATATTCATGTGTTGTCAACTTGGCATTCTGTTCAATAGGAATTACTGCTGGCTTGCAACCTGATAACCCTGCTTCAGAAACGATTTCCAAGACAAACTTTCTCTGACTAAGAGAAATTCCTTTATCAGACCTGGCGATTTCAATGCCAAGAAAATATTTGGGAGGTCCCAAATCCTTGATGTGAAAAGTGGAATGTAAAAATTTTCTTGAATCTCGCAACATGAGAATCATTATTTCCCATAACCAATATGTCATCAACATATATCAACAAATAAATCGATGATTTTCCCACATTTCGTGTAAATAAAGCATAATCATGCTTAGAATGCTGAAAACCTGCATTGGTTAATGCAGCAGTAAACTTGGCATACCATTGTCTAGATGCCTGTTTTAAACCATACAAGGATTTGCGAAGACGACATACCCGATACTCCCCCTGTCTGCGTAATCCTTGAGGGAGGTCCATGTAAATCTCTTCATCTAAATCACCATGAAGAAAAGCATTATTGACGTCCATCTGATGTAAGGACCAATTGCGTATTGCTGTAATGGATAAAAAGGATCGGACGGTAACTTCCTTCGCGACTGGAGAGAATGTCTCGTGATAATCAAAACCTTCTCTTTGTGTGAAACCTTTGGCTACCAACCTAGCCTTGTATCGTTCTATAGAACCATCTGATTTGAACTTGATCTTGTAAACCCATTTACATCCGATCGGTTTTCGATCTGGTGGTAAGGGAACAACATCCCAAGTATGATTCTCCATGAGTGCAGTAAGTTCGGACTCCATTGCATGCCGCCACTTGGGATCTTTTGTTGGCTCATTAAATGAAGATGGCTCATGCTCTTCAAAAATTTTACTAATACAACACATATGTTCTGGTGATAACTGATTGAAGGAAACATATGAGGAAACGGGATAGTGTGTACTTGAAGAGTTTGCAGCAGAACATATATAATCTTTCGTCCACATAGGTGGGCGACTCTGTCTTCCAAAACGACGAGGTTGCTCAACTATATATGCAGGAGCCACGGATAAGTCAGCAGCCACTTCTGTTGTGTCCACTGGGAGAGGAATTGCCTCAGATGAAGCTGGCAATTCCATCTCTGGATGTGAAAATTCCACCGGTGCTGATGCCATAGAGGGTTGAGGCACCATAAGAAAACCAGGTGCTAATGACAAGTCTTCATTAGATAGAAGAAACCGATTGGCTTCTGATAAAGTGGCTTGTGATGAAGGTAGTGCGTCTTTGAACGGAAATGTTTCTTCATGAAAAATAACATCTCTGCTAGTAAAGAAATTCCCTATAGAAAACTCCATGACACGATAACCCTTTTGAAGAGAAGGGTATCCCATAAAGACGCATCGTGTTGCACGGGGACTCATTTTGTCTCGAGGACCCACATTTGTTGTTTAACATAAACAACCAAAAACTCTAAGATGGTTATTATCTGGCTGTTTTTTGTAAAGCATCTCAAATGGAGATTTACCATGAAGAATTCAACTTGGCATGCGATTAATCAGATAGGCAGTTGTGACCACACAGTCTCCCCAAAATTCTTCAGGGATTGAGGCTTGATATTTGAGTGCACGAGCTACCTCTAAGAGATGTCTATGTTTTCTCTCAACAACTCCATTTTGCTGTGGAGTATAAGTACAAGAACTTTCATGGAGTATTCCATGAGTAGATAGCAAAGTTATGCAATCAGAAGTAAAAAATTCTCGCCCATTATCTGTACGAATTCGATGTACAGATTTATCAAATTGATTCCTAATTAAGGAAAGGAAGTTTGATAAATGAGTAAACGTTTGACTCTTTGATTGCATAAGATAGAGCCAAGTGGCACAACTATAGTCATCAACAATGGTAAGAAAATAACGAGATCCATCACGATGAGGAGTATGATAAGGTCCCCAGATGTCCATGTGAAGCAAAGAAAAAGGACTTTTGGCTCGAGATGTACTAACAGGAAAAGATGCTCGAGTTTGTTTAGCTAAAGGACAAATAGAGCACTTTGGATAAGGAAATTTAGCATTGTGGCCCAATCGTTGATGCAAAAGAAGATTTTTATTATAACTGATTGCATTACAATAAATGCATTTATTCAATAATTCTAAATCTTCTGGAGAATTGATCCAAAAATAAAGTCCTTGTGCCTCATTCCCCAAGCCCATCACTTTGCTAGTCGAAAGGTCCTGAAAGATACAATTTTTGGAATTGAATATGGCTTTACAGGAATTGTCCATACATACTTTTGCGACAAAAAGAAGATTGAACTCAAAATCTGGAATGTATAGGACATTTTTAAGAACAAAGTTCTGACCAAGATGTACGGTACCGATTTTGGTAACATGTGTAATGTTCCCATTTGGAAGACGTACCGTAACAGGAGATTGTGGATTTTGATGGACTTGGGAAAATAGGGATTCATTACAAACTATGTGGTCACTAGCACCTGAATCGATAATCCATGCATCAATAGATAATGAATTCCTTTCATGGAGAAAAGTACCTGAGAATCCTGCACCAGTGTCTCCAGTCTTGAGTTGGCTCAAAGCTTGCACGATATTTTCATATTGTTCTTGAGTTATACTCTGCTGAGATGTTCCACCACTCTTCTGTGTAGAGACCTGATAGACTGAAGACTCCCTTTCTTTTTTATTGTTGGGTTTCCCATGTAATTTCCAACATGTATCTATAGTGTTGTGTGGTCGTTTGCAATATTCACAATATTTATTTTTAAATTTTGAATTTTGTCCACTGACCTTCCTTGCTGACGTGACATTTCGTGCACCGTACGAAGCTTTGTATACTGGTGCTGACGTGGCAAAGTGTCGAGCGTCCGATTGCGCGCGAGGATCCCAAACGTCCGATGGCGCGCGAGAATCCCAGCCGTCCGATCTGAAGAACTGATCTAGTCCGTTCGATCCGGTAGATCTTCCTCGACCATCAGATCTAATGCCGCGATCCCAACCATCCATTCCCGAAGACCTAAAATTACCTTCGTCATTTCGTGAAGCCGTAGCCGCAAAGCCTATTCCTCTTCCTCTTAACTCCCCTGTGCCTCCGAGGTTCCCTCCGGTCCCGGTGAGGGTTTCCGTCGAGACGAATATAGATGGAAACGCCGCAAAGCCTGTCCCTTCTTCGACCGAGCATGGTAAGTCGCGGCGGCCCTCTGGTTTTCCTCTTGCACGGCTAACTGGAAGATTCAGCCAAGCGGTGGTTGGGGATCCATTGCAAGAATTTGCAATCGGAACACGGCGTGTGTATCGTTCAAGGTAAGTAGGAATCGGGTGGCTTTCTCCTTCTCCCTAATCGCATGGTATTGTCGGAGAGTGGCCTCCGGCCCCTCCAATTTGTCTTCGACCGCTTCGATTTCCTTCCACAGGCCCGACAGTCGGTTGAAGCAGGCGGTGACCGAAAGGTTCCCCTGTTTTAGCTCGATTAGGGCTTGTGTCAACGAGAAAAGCCTCGCGCTATCTGATTTTCCATACATCTCTTGTAGGTTATCCCAGTATTGCTTTGGATCTTCTGTCGGAGGAAGACCGGCGGCGACATCCGGATCCAAGCAATTTCCGATCCAGGTGCGCACCAACTGATTGCAGCGCCTCCAATGTCTCTGCAGTCATTCATCTGTCGGGTAAGATATGGTTCCTTCGATGAATTCTTCTTTAGTTTTAGTAATGAGTGCTCACTGGAAATCGCGAGCCCAAGAGTGGTAGTTCGCCGGCCCGATAAGTTGTTGGGTGATTAGGCGCAACTCCAGCCCATCTGCCGGCGACGTGTAGAGTGGATCTCCGAGCTCCGGCCGCCCTCTGTTGAACGGAAAAAGATACGGCGGTCCGTGTGAAACCAGGTAAGGTTCCATTCCTTGACCCGGTATGAATCCGGGTCTGTGACCCGCATTCGTTTGACTCGTCTGACCCGACTCACCAGTCGGGTCGGTTCCATATGGGTACTGACCCCATTGTGCAGGGTACCATGGAGCTAGAGGCTAATAAGGATGCCCGAGAATCTGTACTGGAGCAGGAGTAGGGCCAGAGACATTGGTCACCTGCTCTTCTCCAGTCGATCCATCTCGATCAGAAGATGAAATTGTCTGATCCTAGGTTGATGAATCTTCTGCCAAGGGACTCATAACATTCTTGTCTCTTGCCATGGTATTGAGAAAGAATTCCTAATTGCTTTGCTGATCTGTTCTGCAGGAAGGGATCCTTAGTTACAAATCAGAAAGAAGCAATGGCAATTCAGAAGCATTGCGGAAGCTAGGACAAGAAACGATGCTCTTATACCATGACAGAATATTGGTAAGAAGTGTTTTCTTGTATATCTCTGTATGCTAGTACATTGTACACTTATAATGTATGAATGAGAAAGTAAACTAGGAAAGAAAATATACATCAATATACATCTATCGAAGATTTCCTATTTACTGTACTAACCAAATATCTACTAGAATCAATTACAATTAGAATCAATTCTAAGATATTCCAACATTTGGTTTTATATAATGTACCTGTCAATCAAAAGAACCCCCACTGAGCAAAATGTGTATATGTTGACAAAACATCCATATCTAATGGTAGTAACCAAACACTCAGTTCGTTCTCCAAATTTCAAAGCACTTTATATTCAAGTGAGTGGTAATCCAAACTTACTTGCATGTCCACATTTAAGATGGCCTGTTTATAAACTGCGTAGTTAGCTCTTCACAAATTAGAACTGATTTTGGTACCAGCTGAAGTTATTACTCATCCCAACAAAGGAAAATGCACATAAACCTACTGGCCATCCAATTTTCTATGCCAAATTACAACAAATAGTGAAACTTTGTATGCTTTTAGCTCTGAAGTAGATGCCTGTTGACAGCATCATGGCAAAACTTAAAATGGAATGAATATGAAAAAAAGGAACAAAGTAATTTAATAGGACAATCTCACAATTTTTGCTGAGAAAAAGATTGCAGAAAACATCAGTTGGACATCCAGGTAAATCAGAACGTTTGCTCAAATAAGCTCTACTTATCTTTTTCGCCAAACAAATAATTAAATAACATGAAAGAAAAGCTGATGAGAAGGTCACAGCTATAAATGCTAAAAGCATAATGGTGACGCTGTGGGTTATTGCCCAAAGGTGCAGAATGTTAGAAATGGTCCAATGGGACATGCTACGGTGAAAAAGATGAAGAAAATTTGCAATTGTGGAAAATATGCATTCTGCAGGGGAAGGTCAAAAAGGCCAGGTGAAGATATTGCTCTTAATATTTTCTGTTAAGTCTTAGGTTCCCAAGTTAAATTACCAACTTATACACGAACTTTCAAGTGGATGAGCTTGGTCAAGAGATGTCAATTGAGGTGGAAATTGCATGTATTGTGCACTGAAGGATATTCATACTAATGGAACTGGTGGAATTCACCATCGGTACAAAATGAATTATAGACTTTCTGACACAGCAGTACTAAGAAAGAAGTTGGAAGATACACCTAGTTTATGTATGATAATTACACATAAGTACCTCCCTTTTCCATAGATAGTGAGAAAAACCTCAAAAAATATAAGAAACATCGAATTACAATATTAAAAATCTTAATGCGGAATCATCACCTTCTCAATTTGGAGATCCTTTTCTCAAAGCAGCACAGCAGTATCAGATGAAACAGACGCTAGTCCTGGATTTCTCAGCTCACTCTCCAATCTAGCCAATTCTCTCTGTAAATACTTCTACAAAGCTTTATCAGACATAACAACATTGACCTGTGCATTTGTGGCGACTTCTTTAGCACAACTTGCGAACAATAGTGTATTTCATGACTGTTCAACATGACTTCGGGCGGGACTCGTTGTACAGATAATGGAAGTTCTAGCATTTCCTTCTAGTGATGATTGCAGAATACGAGTCAGTTTGGAATCTTGGAAAGGACTATGTCCATTTCTTCCCTTGCTGGAGCCATTCAAATAGTTCTTGTCAATAATCAAAAGTTTTAAAATAAATCAACGATAAATTGAAAGAAAAGAGAGCATAAGACTGAAATACTTCCACCAAATCCCGATTTCTCATAGGATCTTAATTTTCGTAACTTTTCTGTTCATACAATCACACATGAAAAATTGGCGAAACATTCTTTAAGTTTTTTTTTTCCCTTTACTTTTCCTCCAAAACTTTGATAAAGAAAATAAAAGATACTTTAAGTTTAAAAAAAAATTAAAAGAGTCTATATAACCACGCATGTCAATATTCATATGATTTAAATTTAAGATGTTCGATGTGCAATAAAAGTCAAATTTCAAACACTACAAGAAAAGGAAAATGTGAAAAAAGTCAAACTTGCTCCAAAAAAACCTAAACAACTACTCGTGAGTCTCTTGAGTTCTTTTGCTTTGAAATAGTTAATCTTCTTGATGCTAAAATTTGGGCAGAAGTACAGCTCAAGTGCCAAAACTTAGCACGATGGGACACTTAAGTGCCAAAACTTTGTAAAGGTACACTTAAGTGCAACTTTCTTTGAAAAGTGGGACACTTAAGTACCATATCCGGCGAACCTTGCTGGAAATCTTACATGGAAATATTTTATTATTTTTGCTTGCCTACGTGGCTTGCCAAAGAGCTGACTCGGTTCTAACTCACCCGAAACGACATCGTCTGCAAAATAAAAGCCCCAAATTTACAAAAACGACATCGTTTCCCAAATTGCCCCAAATCTAAAACCCTAAATCGGCCAAAATTCCTATTGAAGTGCTCGAATCCAAGTCTCAAACCCTAATTTTGATTTGCCCAAAATTCCATCGTCGAATATTGTAAATGGAGAGCAGGACTCGCAGCAGCGCCTCAAATTCCTCTCACCAAAGTGAAAGGCCGGCGTTTCTATTTTTGTGGGTTATTGAGTCCAAGAAGAACATCGTGGACTCGAATCAATCATGGGAGAAGATTTTATGGATGCCCTCGATATAAAGAATTGACGAAGTGTAGATACTTCAAATGGGTCGATACAAAATTCTTTGACCGAGCCACAGAGGTGATACTGGATCTACTTCATAAAAGACATCAATCTCCATCTATGTTTGTGGACAACTTGGACAATGTTGACTCAATGCAAGCTCAAGCATCTTTAGCTAAACTTTTCAAGAATGAAGTCTCAATGCAAGCTCAAGCGTCTTCAGCTAAACCTTTCAAGAATGAAGTTTCAAAGATGAAAATTGAACGGAAGTGTTACCAAGAGTTTATTATGGTGTTATTTTGTTGTCTATTATACTTTATGATAAAATGTAAAACACTTGAAGATTAGAAAAAGTTTCTCCAACTGCCATAGTTAAAAATGAGTGGACAAATGTAATTGTTTTGGATTAAATGTAGGCTTTTTTCTTTTTGAAAGATGAGAAGAAGTTTGTGTTGTTCCACAAGATCGTTGTGGCTTTGTTGTTGTTTGTGCTGTCATATGTATTGTGGATTACTTCTTGTGTTTGTGGGAATATAAGGAAATGGAATGAGTGAATTAGATGCTGCTTGTACTATGTTTTTACTTGTTCTTGAATATAAACCAATAATGATAGATGTGTATTGGGTCAATGTGTTGTGGTGATTTTTTTTACTCGAACCAAATATAAACATAAACCAGTAGCAAATATTGGAATTAAATGGAGTTGCCATAAGTTAAATTACCATCACCTTCTTTGTTTTGCTGCAGACCGGCATATACACAAGACAAACATGAGTGATTACCCGAGTGCCGTAAGTTGTATTTAGTAATTACTTAAGTGCTAGTCGCGATGAAAAAATGATCACTTAAATGTCAAGTTATTATTAAAGTGATCACTTAAGTGTCACTCGTAGTTAAAAGTGAACACTTAAGTGCCAAGTTTTTTAGAATGTGATCAGTTAAGTGCCATTTTTTTGTAGGTTTTCTCTAAAAATTGCGCTAGCCACCATCACCGGCTGCACCACCAACCATCACCACTAGCCATATTAGGCGCTCCAGCCACCACCGTGCTAGTGGTGCTACTACACAAGGTACTGGTGCAAGCTGAGCCTTGCTCTAGCTTGCACCAGTACAAATGGTGTAAGATGTGCAAACTGCACACTTGCACCAGGTGCAGTATAAGCTCATAAACCCTACCACAAACCCATAATCACCGAGCATCACCAACCACACCAGCACCCTAGCCACCACATTAGCACCCGAACAACAAACTCACTACCACCAAGCATCACTATCCACCACCACCAGCCACACTAGCACTCTAGCTACCACCACAGACTCAACACCAACAGCAGCAAGTAAAAGCAGAATCCATATCTTACAAAAAGCAAAAGAATTTGACAAGCAGCAAGATCATTCTATTGATATTGAAATTAAGTCTCACAAAATCAATGACAAACTAAAGAAAAAAAAAAGATAACCATCCATAGCAAGTTATTATAACGTTTACAAAACCGACTCCTAAGGTCCACAAATCCTATCACGTCCCATCTCATCAATCAATATGCACGACACCCCTTATTTGTGCTCCTTTCGATGGGCCTTTCACTTGATTCATAATTCTTGCACTCTTTCTAACTGGACGTGCAACTTATTCTTCAACCTTCTCAGTAACCACTAACTCAAATGGCTCTGTTTTTTCTAGTTATTTTTCCGTGCTCTTTTTTGGTTATTTATTTAAAGATCAGCTCAAAGCAAGTAAAGTTTTTATTTTTTAAGTTTTAAAGGGTTTGAGATGTTATTGGGATGGCTATAGGTTCTTTACCTGTTAATTGTCTATCTTGTTGGGTAGACCAATGAGCTCAAATGCCTCTTGGATTTGTTGTAACTTACCCTATTCATTCGCTTTCAATTAGAACATTTAGCTTTGTTCATTTTCCTTGGGTTTTTCATTCGAAGTTGCTACCTGCTTAAGTTTGGATGAGCTTCAGATGGGTTGAAGCCTATGTGTTTATTTTCTTTAGATCTGGTTAAATTCCGGAGACCGCAGCATATTGTGCACAAGAAAGAGAATGGACCAACCCTTTTGTGTTTCCGAATTGATAGGAAAGAAAGGGAAAATTTCTAAAGGGAAGGCAATAACTGGAAGTTCGGTTCTGTCATTTCATCTATTGATAGGTTTCACGATGGTTGATACAATCCAATGAGATCTCGATCTGGTCGTTTTTGGTTTGGTCCCTTTGTGTGGGCTCTCAAACTTGGATGATTGTCCTTTTCATCGAAGAAATGTGTTTGTGTCGGTGCAAGCATGTCTCCTTTGTGAAGTTGAAGATCGAAGAGGATATCGATCTATTATAAGATCCAAAAGAACTTATATTGGTTAATGCTGCATCGGGAAAGAATGGGGACTCTTGCAAAACTAACCAAAAGAACTTGTATTGGTTAATGCTGCATTAGGAAAGTATGGGCACTCTTGCAAAACTAACTGGCAAACTTTCAAATATCCTCTTGTTGAAGTTACACTTTCATAAAAGGATTTTATCATTAGAGAGAAAATATTAAACAATGATATGACGGATTTTCTATAGATCTACAAATTTTATATTGGAGTAGGGTTTGCTGTCTTGTGTAGCATGGTATGTTGAATTGGGATTATAGATATATTAACTGAGATGATGAGAAAGTCCCTTGAAGATTAATCGGTCGATGAAATGATATGAGAGCATCGTCTTGCTGTTTGTTGTCTAGTTTTATATAAGCTACGTTAGGCTTATTATAATGGATCATATACTCATTTCTTAACCTATATTTGATGGCCAAGTCATTATATGGGTAGTTATGTTTAGTAAATAGATCATAAATGAATTTAAAATCGCAAAATCCAAAAAAATATGGATGTTAAAAAGGTTTTTGGTTTATCCAAACATAACCCACCTTTGTGAATTCTTCTTCACCCTCTACAAGAAAATTTTCAAGCTTTTCTAAATTCAAAGAAGTTTTAGTGGGTTCGCAAGATGAGCCTGACTTCACCTTTATTAAAAATATCAAGACGGCTTCTTTTTTTCTCCATTGTTTTTTATTTTTATTAATATTGTAAGTTTCATTAGTTATTTATTGGAGTATATTTTTTCTTGGTTGCATTTCGCATTGTTATTTTTATATAATATTCTAATTTTAGTTCCTGTCATTGCAATTCCCGGTCATCATAAATGATCTTATTCAATATCTTATATTTCATTTAATTAAAGTTTCGATTGCTCCATGTTATTTATTGCTGAAATTTTATAAATTTACTACTAAGTACTATAAAATTCGAAAATTCCATACAATATTAAAAGTCAATTCTTTAGCATCTTTAGTCAAAATAGCTATATAACAAATACACACAAAGAGCTTTAAGTGGGTTACCAAGTTTCATAGGTTGGATTATAAATGAGTTGGGTCGCATATGAGGTGGGTGCAAGTTGGGTCGGGTATGATCACTAAATTTTATTATACGTAAATTAGTCAAAATTGGTTAAATTGATCAATTTGGGTCAGATCATTTTTTACCTGACACAATCTACCCATTTAACGGCATTAAGCTATGTACTATCATCAATGTTAATTGATTTCATTATGTTTTGATAACTAGATAGCCATCCGAAATTTATAGTGATGTGTAGGTGGATTGCTGCACAACCTTAGGCAAGGCTGTTTAACGGCCAGATCTTGCTGCCAGCGGTTGGTTGGCGTTCAGCAACCTCCCCTACTCCCATAAGATCAGCCTCTGCCAGATTTGGCCTCCGGAAGATGAATAGTCGCAGCCCCCCACCCCCTCAAAAAAGTCAACAGATGAATAGTAGAAGCAAACTTGCATTTTCAAAATGTCGAAAACTCAAAGCAGCTCCGAACTTGCTTTTGGGCTTTTAGTATTCTTAATGCCAACATTTGGCCAATGGACTTCCAAAAATGCTTGCCAAATGCCTAATATTTTCCCCAAAGGCAAAGTTTCTTGAGAAAGCTTAATCAAATGGGGTCATATCTTCTTTATCGAGTACTCTTACTGTGGCATCCTAAAATCTCATGACAACCTCTGGAGTACCATGAACCATGATTAGGTAATGGAAGTGCCATTGGATTTTGTATTAGCCATTGAATCAATGAATTTCAATTAATTTAAGGCC
Organism: Eucalyptus globulus; assembly: GCA_014182545.1. Classification (NCBI taxonomy): domain Eukaryota; kingdom Viridiplantae; phylum Streptophyta; class Magnoliopsida; order Myrtales; family Myrtaceae; genus Eucalyptus; species Eucalyptus globulus. The sequence continues at coordinate 5,969,668 of CM024726.1, forward strand.
GAGCATTGTAATGAACAATTATTTGGATAGAGATGTGTCTACAAGTGACCCAATGATTTTATTAAGGTGCAAATTGATATAGAAATCTTATTATTGGTGGTGCACTTTATAAGTAGAATTGTATTGATTTAAATTACAAAGTTTTGTGGGCTTATAAGTTGAAATTAGGTGTTTATTTAAATGAGGATTAAATGGAATAGGAATAGGAGAGGGTGGGCTGATTTTTAGGCTCAAAGACCATCCAACCAGCCCACACCACCCCCTATTCGACAGGCCCATGAAGGCCCAAGGCCGACCCAGCCTTGAAGCCCTTAAGCTTTGCATGTGAGTCGCCAAGTGGCATGGAGGAGGAGCCAAGTGTGGCTGCCCCCATTGGCTTCCTTGGGCGGCTACATGGAATCAAATGATTGCAAATAATTGTAGGGGAAGGAAAGTAAAGAGAGGGAGGCGGATTGATGAGGGGGATCGACCAAGGGAGAGAGAAAGGGAAACCGAGAGAGAGGAAGAGAGAAAGAGAGGAAGTGGGTGTGCGAGAGGAAGAAGAAGAAGAAGACCGTCGTTGCGTCGCCTAGTCCCGTCGTTTTTGCTGTGTTTTCCTTCGATTTGAGGCAAGTAGAGTCCTAAAACCTACCCCTTGCATTGCTGTGTTGTGTGTGTAGAAGATGGTAAATTTTGGTTGTGGTAGATGGGATGAAATTTCGGAGCTTTGGAGAGAGATTTGTTGGCCTAGCATGCTGTTTCTGGAAAGACCAGTCCGACCATCCATGAGTTTGTGTGCCGCATGTGACTTTTTAGTTGGAATCTTGTTTCGATTTCTTCATGAAAGTTGTATAGAACATCTTGAGGAACAACATACTAAAATTGGAGGCAAAACGAACAAGTAATGGTTAGTGAAATGATTTTTCCTTGGAGAAATTAGATCTGGAATTCGTTGTGCTGACCTTTAGAGATTTCGTGGTCTGTGAAGTAATTTTATTGTTAAAATATCACTTTGATCTCTTAATGAACAGTTTTATTGTACTTCTTGAGGTAGAACATATAAAAATTTAGAGGAAATGAATAAGAATAGGTCGGTGAAATCGTTGTTCTTTGAAGAAACTGGATCTGGGAAAAACGCTACCTCGACCTAGTATGATTTCGTGATTTTTATAAAATCATACAGTTAATATTTGATCGTGTGTCCTTAATGAAAGTTGTAGGTAATATTCTGAGGAATAAATAATGAAAATTTAGAAGAAATGATCATATTTAGGTCGGTGAAATGAGTTTCTTTTGAAAGATGGTAATCTGGGAAAAGATGACACCGAGAACAGGGGGAAATAATCATCTATATCTATTAATATAGAACGATTTGGGTTTTTATTTCTTCATGAGATATTTACCTTTAGGACTTTTCTATAACAAGTCAAAATTTCAGAATTTTTGGAGTTCATTTGGGTATTTAATTTAAATTACTCCCGAAACTGTGCAAGCTGAAATATTGAAGTTTTGAAAACTGTGATGCATGGACCGTGCTGTTTTGTGTGAGGTTCTATTGGTATGGAGTTATTCATGAGATATCTGCCTTTAGGTTTCTTCTATAATGTGTCAAGTTTTCAGAATTTATTAATACCATTTACTAATTTTTCTAGAGTTTTAATTAGAGGAATGCATTCTGATTTATCCGAAATATTGATGTATTTTGAAAAATAAATGAATTTATCCATGTGATGTAATACTTTGAGTGGTTGATTTTTCTGCATATTTGATGACATATGGCATGTTATATGGCATGAAAAGTTGGTTGAGACCCTTGATATTATTGCATCAAATGCCATGTTGAAATTGAGAAAATAACGAGACCGTCGGAGGTGTGAGCTAACGATGCCCCGGGAGTGTTGGGATGCCCGGAGTGTGTGTGTCGGATGCCCTAGGAGTGTTGGGATGCCCAAAGGTGTGTGCCGGAGGTTCCTCGCGATGCCAGGTGGGATGCGAGCGATAAATTGTGGGATGCAAATATTGGTCCCTGGGAAGAAAATGATGTGATCTAATTGAAATATAAAGATCGAGAATTGAATCATGCGCATGGATATGTGCATATGGCATGGTGATATATGCATGAATGCTTGATGATAAGTGCATGGTGGTATATGCACATATGGCATGGTGATTATTGCATGGCTGCAAGGTAAGGTATGCTTGAATGCATGAATGATATGTGCTTTATTCATGATACCTTGATTGCTCTGCTTGACGCATTGTGTAGTTTGGTAGATCTTTACTGCTGAGTGGTTGTACTCACCCCTTTTGGGGATTAACATTTCATATTAGAAAGATGCCTTTGCTGCCGGTTGCACGCGGTACTTACTATGGCATACCTACTGATGTTGATGTGGAGTGTACGGAGCATGTCTGTGTTGGTGCCCCTGGTTTAGTGTTTGTTCGAGTCCGTGTCCTAGTGATGTATGATGCGGGTCGAGCTGATGGCCCGGTTATCCAGGAGTTTTTATCTGTCCATATCTGACATGATGGAGTGATGTTAGGGATGTTACCGCCGCCGCCGCCCGATGCACCGGATTGGGTGTAATGGCATGTATAGCTGATGGGAGCTAACACTTTTTGGAGATAGCCAACGCTTGTTGATGGAAGTTTGTACATGTTCGATGTAGGGTTGAGTCCTTTTGGGTGGTAGCCAAGTATAGCTAAAAAAAAATCTTGGCCTTTTTGTTGTATCGACCTTGATGTCCATCATGAAAATATAAATAAAAGTGAATCGGCTTTATCTTTTCTTATGGTGCGTAGTTGGTGTGCATTGCATTATGGTTATTGAAGGGAGAGATGGTGAGACTTGTTTATGCTTCCGCTAATAAACTGCGCTGGGACCGTTTTAAAAAAAAAAAATCTCTAGTCAAAGGGTATCGGTCAGTGAAGTTATATGAGATCGAGTAATTAAGAGAGATCACCTGTGGCGACCTCAAGCGAATCGGGGGTGTCACAGCCCTGGTTTTGGTATCAGAGCAATGATTATAGTTGGAGTGATAATGAGCCTCATTTGGAAATTGAGGAACAAGATGACAATGCACACCATAGGATATTAACTAGAATAGTGGGGTAACTTTGAATAACGGGTGATGAGTATTCACTTGTAGATCCCTAGTAGTTATTATGAGTTGTCTTTAAGTGCTAGTAACATGTTTATGTTACTTATATAGTAGTAGTGCTTTTAAATGGAGACAGTGAGTCTCAGATTATTCCTGAGGCAATGCTTGGAAATTGCAGGAAAGTCATGGTGCGAGCTGGAAGTGCTCATCCATCGAGGGCTGAAGCCTCTGCTGCAAGGGCTGAACCCCGAATGGAAGACATCCTCCAGGCATTGGCCAATATTGGAAATCTGATGGATAGGCAAGCGCAGCAACAACTTGGAATGGAACGCCGCCCTCAAGGACCGGTGGAACAATTTCTGAAGTTGAAGCCACCTAAGTTTAGTGGAATGGGAAGTCCTGAGGAGGCGGAGCATTGGATTGATGGAATGGAGCGAATTTTCCGGTTGTTGGATTGTAGTGATGCTGAGAAAATAGTTTTGGCAGAAAACCAGCTGAAGGGAAATGCAAAGTTTTGGTGGAGAGCTTCGAGGGATACAATCTTTCCACCAGGTATTGATGTGAACTGGGAAGAGTTTGTGAGAGTTTTCAATAGGAAGCATTTCTCTGACTGTGCTAAGGATAAGAACATCACTGAATTTGTTCAGTTGGAACAAAGGGAGCTGACAATGGATCAGTATGAGGCAAAATTTTCTGAATTGTCTAGGTATGCTCCCAAATTGATTGAGGATCGTGAGGAGAAAGCTAAGAGATTTTCGAAAGGATTGAGGACTAATATTAGGAAACAACTGGTGCCTTTGAACATAAGGGATTATCATGAGATTTATGAAAGGGCACAGTTAGTGGAGCAAGAGCTGGTAAGAAAGCGATCAGCGTTTAAGAGACAGTTGAGCTTTAGTGATATCAGAAAGGGTAAGAGACCCTATCCTGGTCAAGGTCAGACTTGGAATGTGAAGAAAAAGAGCAATTTTGGAAATTTTGGAAGAGCTAGGGATGGCCTGAATATAGGGAAGGCACCCTATCAGCCTGATGTTTGTCGAAGGTGTGATGGGCAGCATGGCCCAGGACCTTGCAATGGACGACTGAGATGTTATGGTTGTGGACAAGTGGGTCACCTTAAGAGAGATTGCCCACAAGAAAGGTCACAAATGAGTGTTGGCTCGGTGCGACAGGCATAGCAGAGTGCTGTTAGACCAAACCTACCAAGAAATCCTCAGAGGCCACCAGCACAAGGGTGTATGCGGTCACCCAAGAGGAAGCGGAAGCTTCCAGAAATGTTATATTAGGTACGATTTTCATAAATGGCAAGAAGTCATATGCATTGTTTGACACGGGTGCTATGCATTCATTTATATCTGAAAGATATAGGCAATTGAGTGAAATAGAAGTTACGCCTCTTGATACGCCTCTTTGTGTTTCCACGCCTTTAAAGAATATGGTATTGTCTACGATGATGTGTGCAAAATGTAAGATAACTATAGAAGAGCGAGATATGGAAATAGACTTAGTCGTAATGGCTATGTATGACTTCGATGTTATCATAGGGATGGACTGGCTCCATAAGCATAGGGCTAAGGTGGATTGCTATAGGAAAGTGATCCAATTGATGTTGCTTGATTAGTCTAGTTTCGAATTTTTGGGAGGTCAGACAAACCCCTCTATAGCCATTATTTCGATGGTAGAAGTTTGTGAACTACTTGACGAGGGATGTCAAGGATACCTAGCAGTGGGAAGAGACCTTACTAAGAAAGAAGCTGAAATCGGTGAGATTCAAGTAGTCAGGGAATTTCAGGATGTGTTTCTTGAGGAGTTGCCTAGATTACCACCAAAGCGAGAAATTGAGTTTGAAATTGAACTAATGCCTGGAACAGGACCTATATCGAAAGCCCCGTATAGGATGGCCTTAGTCGAGTTGAAGGAATTGAAGGTGCAACTACAAGAGTTGCTTGACAAAGGATTCATTAGGCCAAGTGCTTCACCTTGGGGTGCACCAGTCTTGTTTGTCAAAAAGAAGGATGAGTCGATGCGTTTGTGTATTGATTATAGACAGTTGAATCAAGTAACTATAAAGAATAAGTATCCTTTGCCTAGAATTGATGATTTATTTGATCAATTGCAAGGAAGTTTAGTCTTTTCTAAGATTGACTTGAGATCGAGATACCATCAGTTAAGGATTAAGAAAGAGGACATTCCTAAGATTGCATTTAGGACTCGTTATGGACATTATGAGTTCTTAGTTATGCCTTTTGGATTGACGAATGCACCACCCGCATTCATGGATTTAATGAATAGGATATTTAAGTCTTATCTGGATCAGTTTGTGATTGTTTTCATTAATGATATTATGATATATTCTAGAGGACCTGCAGAGCATGAGCAACACCTGAGTATAGTTTTGCAAGCTCTAAGAGATCATAAGTTGTATGCCAAATTCAGCAAATGTGAATTTTGGCTGGACCGGATAATATCTCATAAGATTTTTCTGACAACCGAGACTTTTTGGGAAAAAGTTGAGTTAGGGCCCTTTTTTTTATCAGAATTTGCAGAGGACCATTTTTATTGTGCTTTTGGGATTCAAGATGGTTCTATGGACAAGTAAATATGTGAATTGAAGTGTGGTGACATTGGATTAATTTATGGACTTCGATTTGGTTAATTAGAAGAGAATTGAATGAAATTGAAAGAATTGATGTACAAACAAGTGAAATTCGTATGCCATGGTGGACTAAGCAAAATGGACCCATTAGAAGCTTGTTTTGGAAGCTTAGAGGTGAGTGGAAGGTGACGTCATATGAGGTCATGGTGGGCCAAGTTGTGATGACCTAAGAGAGAGAGAGTGTGAGAGAAAAAAGGAGAAATTGGTTTCTTCTTCCTCCCCTCTCTCCTCCGTTGACCGAAACCCCCCATCTTCCTCTTTGGCTGCTCGACGCCATGGAAGTCGAAGACTGAGCTGCCGTCGCCGCCTCTCGCCACTGTTGTCACATGCCTGCAAGCCACCGGAGCTGCTTGCGTGCACCCGAGCTCGCTGCCGTGCTGCCGCCCGTGTGCCTCCGCCCCATCTCCTCCCTCTGGTTCGAACAGAACCGACTAGCAGAAGCAGAAGCAGCGATCGGCATCGCTTGAAGGAGCTGCAGTCGCACCAGAGCTGCCGTCGCCATCACCGTCGTCGTCGTCGAGCATCGCCGCCATCCCATCCGCTTCACGCTCGCCCGCCGTGCGCCGTCTGCCCCTGTCCAAACGAGCTACTGTCCAGCCCCTGTTCCACCTCGGTTCAGTTCTGTTCGGCCACCTCAGGCCGCCGCCCGACCACCTCCAGCCACCGTCAGCCTCGCCAGAGCTCCGCCTTGCCCTCCGCCGCCCTTGGCCGCCTCAACCGACGCTGGAACCGCCTCAACCAGCAACGCACAGAGAAGGCAGAAAATGGGTATGACAATAGGGTTTTGGCCCGTTTTGGCCGTCTTCTAGAGCCCGGATGCTCGGCCCGCTTTGAGGAAAGTCGATCCTTACTTCGATCCCGTCGTTTTGAGTGAGTTTTACTCACTAATGCCTTCTTAGTTTGCTAATTATACTTAAAGGTTGATTAGTGTTAGTTAAGTGCAATTAGGTGGTTATATTAAAATGGATTAGCGATTATTAGTTAATTGCATTGCATATTAGTGAAATATGTTGTGTACTTAACTAGAGAATGACCCATAGTGTTTATTGAATGCTTCTTGGGATTTTTCCCGACCCTTATCGGGTGTTAATTAGGTAATTCGGGTCTAAATGGAATTTTTAGGAATTAAATATTAATTTTCGAAATTAATTATTTAATTATTTATTTTCTGAAAATTCAACTAGGATGGTCAGTGATCGAGATTTTATGCTGATGATCATGGTGCAGTCCGTTTATTTAATTGAGCTTTATATTGTGCTAAATTGAATTTATTGTATTTATTTATTTATTTTTCGAAATTAATTATTTAATTATTTACTTTTCGGAAATTCAACCGGGATGGTCGATGATCGGAATTTTATGCTGATTATCGTGGTGCAGTCTGTTTATTTATTTGAGTGTTATTTTTGCTGAATTGAATTAATTGTGAATTTATGATTTATTCCTAAATTATTTGATTTTGGTTATTAATGGAAAAAGAACCGGGCGTCGGTTGACAACGCCAAAAATATTTTGGTGGACTACAGAAAATGGTGGGATTTGTGGAAAGGAAATTTTAGTATTTTGACTAAGGCCAACCGTGTACCCACACACAGCTATTTATCGAGAATGATAAAAAGATGGAATTGATTGTATGAGAGAGTGGTATACTAAATTGGCCTGGAGGCCCTAATCTATCAGCTTTGGGCGAGCATATATAGTATACTAAATTGGCCTGGGGGCCATAATCTGTCAGCTTTGGGTGAGCAGTATACCTTATTATCAGCTTTGGGCGAGCAATTTATTATCATCTTTGGGTGAGCATATATAATATACTAAATTGGCCTGAGGGCCCTACTCTATCAGCTTTGGGCGAGCATATACATAGTATATTATATTATCAGTTTTGGGCGAGCTATACTATCTATTTGTCAGCTTTGGGTGAGCAGTCCTGATTTGATAGAACTTTATAGATAGTATTGAATGTGCCGACCAAGCATGGGTCGTGTTGACATGTGATTGACTAAGTCAATTGACCATTGCTTTGATTTGATGTTGTGAATTGATTGATTGAATGGAAATGACCGTGAGTGGTCTTGTTGGCATGTAATCGACTAGGTCGATTTGATCGATACTTCGATCTGTGATGTGATTGCTTGGGTGCCTATTTGATCTGTGCTAATATGTAGGTGGAATCTGAGGCCAAGGTAAGTCCTCTGACTCATGTTGTGCATAGACAGCCCTAAGGTGTATTAGTTTACTAATCGGGTCTTAAAGGGTAGAACTTGCTGAGACGTAGTCTCATCCTGGTTTGGGGAAAATATTTCAGGTTCCTAGATGACGATCGTGGAGGATCGGAAGTCCTGGAGTTCCGAAGGTGGAGGCTGAAGAATCGGCAAGTGGGTCTGATTAGTGGATGTTAAGACAATCCCCTTTTTGATAAGCCGACAATTTTGTAGATAGCCTAAGTTTGTAATTAACCAGTTTGTCTATAAAGACTTGTCTTGGTTTGAAAAATATGATCCTACTTTTCTATCCCATTGTTTAATTGTCTGGGGATTTTATTAAGCTTCCGCATGCGTATATAAATGAATGGGTCGGCGACCTTCCTGGGACGTCGCAAATAAATCGATCAGCTAAGGGATGGGCGTGCGCCCAGGATCGGGGCATGACAGTTGTTGAAAGGATATAGTGAAAACTAGATCATGGAAATGTACAAGCATCTTCAACCCATTAGACATCTCCGAGGGAAAATCCATCGAACATCTCCAAGCAAAGAATAACTGAGGAACATGGTTAGCTTGAGGGAATAATAAAGGCTGGTTCTTATGAATCCCTTTTTACACCGTTTCAACTTTTAACTACTTTAAAATGTGAAATTTTTGCAACTTTGTAATAATCTTAGTAAGTAAATATACTGAATGATGGGTAGGTTACAAATTAAGATTATAATAAGAAGGTTAAGATCACTACTGCATAACAATTCATCACATCACTAAATATATTAACTGTGCGAACTCGTCTTGTCTTCATGTGTGAATGTTAGCAAAATTGGATTGGCTTTTTGATTATTTAACCTGCCAATGACAAAAACACTGGTTTGAAGAAAAGCACAGAAAAAATGAACAAAATATAAAACACAATCATGAAAAATAGCACAATCCCACGCCCCTTACATGTAACATTCCTACCACGTAGTATTTAATATGTGATAATGCCATGACATTCAAGTATTTTATATGAGCACCATATGTGATGTGGATTTTGATATAATAAGATAAATTCTCTGACCAAGGGTTCTTATATGGACAAGTTGATAATGTGTGTATAAACACTGGCTTCACTTCTTCCTTTTAAAAGTATTGAAGATATAATTGATATTTGAATTCTCAAATTTGTAAACATCTAACATGTCCAGCAATGTGAAAGACAAGTCCTTATCGCCAAAATCTAGAGGAAAAGTAATCATTTTCCTTGAATTCATTTTAGTATTCTATATTAGATAAGATCGGCCAATGAATGTTCTCATCTGACCTCACATCCCTCGTGTTGTTACTGTGTCAAATTATTAAGATGGGTGGAATTTCATCACAAAGATTAAGTTTTTGAGAGGCCATTTTTACTTATCTTTGCAACTCCTAGTCCGATAGTTACAATTATCTTCATGTATAAGAGCAAAGTAAGGAATGCTAAGATAAATGTGTAAGATTGTTTATTAAAAGCAAAGAACTTTACTTGATAAGATTTATCTTTATCATAATCATTGTGAGAGATACTTTGTCACCTATCTCACGGTCGAACATCGCACAAGCAAAGAATATCAGACAAAGTTTGTTGTAGTAGACAAAAGAGACCACACCAAGAAAAGCATAGAAAAATGAAGAATATATATATATATATAGAGAGAGAGAAAAAATAATACGTCCTCACAAATTTATTCAATCCAAGCAAACAAGCCAACAGACACACAAATCCACGCGACCTCGCTAGAAAAAACCATATTGATTAGTCATGGCTACTTCCGACACGAGAAGCGGCACGATGTTCGACCAAGTCATCGTCCAGATTGTGTCGCAGAAATTAGGTACCTTGCTCTCCCAGCCGGTGTGCGTGGAGTGCTTATGGATGCAAACCCGCGTGAAGGATGCCAGGGTGAAGCTAGCGAGGATCCAAGAGTTTTTCACTCAATACAGACCGGCTGAAGGCATGGAGTGGTTGGGGCGGCTCCTCCAAGCCATGTACTACGCTGAGGAATTCGTCGACAAGTTCCACCTCAGAGAGGCCCGTGAGAGGCACAAGGCGCTCCACATGGCCGCATGGCCGCTCGTCGCGCTCGTCTCCAAGTACAGGCTGTGGAGGGACCTGTCCATTCTGGTGAGTAAGATGGAAGAGTTGTGTAATGATAAGTTCTTGAAGGGGGAGGTCGAGGGCAAGAGAAAAAAGAAACCTGCTAGTTCCTCCTCCCATGCTAGTGTCCCATGGCAAGGCCAAAAATTTGCAAGGCTGACTAGTTACTGGGATCGGCAAGGGCCTACAAACTTCTCATGTCGCGAGGATGAGAAGAAGAACCTAATTAACTGGCTCGTCGAGACAAAAGGATACAGTGAGATTTCGATTCGGGGCGAGCAAGGAACTGGCAAGACGTTCCTCGCGAGATGGGCCTACAGCCGAGCGAAGTACATGGGCTATAAGTGGCGCGCTTGGGTCCACGTCTCGCCTAGCATGGACAAGCGGGAGTTCCCGTTGGAGATACTGAATTAAGTCGAGAATGTAGCAGGGGACGTGAAGGGCATGAATATAGAGGAATTAGAGACAAAGCTGCGCCGGAAATTGGCCGAGTTAAACAAATTCCTCTTAGTGTTGGATGACGTGCAGCTGTCCAACTGGTGGCCACTCTTGCGAAGATTATATATTTTTCTTGATGGTACGCAAACCCGCGTCATTACCACGACTCAGTACGATGGGATAGCCCGCTGGATGCGTTGTAACGCGGGCCTGCTCCAGTTCCCGCTAGGAATATTGGACAAGGAAGAAAGCAAGAGGATGCTCGCTTGGAAGTTGCATGGGGTACCCGATGCTCAGAGACTCTCAAGTGTGGAGAAGGTTATACTAAGCATGTGCCGTGGCTTGCCGCTCTGTATATCCTTGCTCGGCGGGTTTCTGTCCAATGCTGGGGAGCATGAACGCGCAATGTTGGCAAAAGAGGGTTCTACAATGGCATTGTTAGATATACTACAATTGAGTTGCCATAAATTGCCGGTCCATCTAAAACCGTGCTTCATCTACATGGCTTTGTTTCCCATAGGACTCCCCATTTTGACAAGAAGGCTAGTGAGGCTGTGGTTGGCTGAGGGCTTATTGGATTCGCATTGTTACGACATAGAAAGAGAAAGGAAAAGGCAGCCCGAGGATGTGGGAGAGACGTTCATTCTGGAGCTTGCAGATAGGAATGTGATCGATGTGGTGAGCTGGAGGGCGGATGGATCCCCTAAAGCTTGCCAAATGCTCACCTATCTGTATGACGTGATCTGTCCGATCGCGATGAGCACGGGCCTCCTTCACATACATGCCACTAGTAAGTCGAAAGATGGGAATGACCGTTACCCAAGCAGCCAGCAACAACAGCTGTCGGCCCAATTGCAGGAAAGAATCAAGATTCGGTGGCTTGCGGAGCATACGGACATAGTCACAGACGATCACGGCAGCAGCTACCCCGATTTGAACCTTGGCTACGTCCGTTCGTTTCTTTCGTTCTACCAGAGGAGAGGCATGCTCACCAAAGACATCAGCACGTTTCTTAGGAAGATGACGTCTAGGACTGACTATAGCTTGCTAAGGGTGCTTGATTTGGAGGGTGTGTATAAGCCATCCTTAGATGGTGTGCTCCACAAGCTGGTGCTCCTAAGGTACCTAGAATTGAGATCCACGGTACTGGAATTGCTCCCGAGCGCCATTACGGATCTGCACCATCTCGAGACTCTTGACATAAAGCACACCAACATCACTTTGCTGCCGAGTTCCTTGTGGAAGGCAAGGAACTTGAGGCACCTGCATCTTAACTGGTTCTACATCGACTGGAAGAAGATTCTCAGGGCTTGCAGCAACAATGTCAATGCCTTGACTCAACTCCAAACTTTAAGCGGACTGGTTATCGGTGAGGTTAAGGAGAATTTTATGAGGGACCACATGGACAGCTTGACCACGCTCATCATGCTCAAGCTTTTCTTGCAACGCTCGAGTGGGGACACCTCGGGCGCTGCAGGAAAAGCAGTAGCCGATTGGATTAGCTTCAGGCTCACCAATCTCCAGTCCTTGACCTTTGGGGTGATTCAAGAAGACAAGCCCACCAAAGAAGACAAGCTCGCGGGAAAAGCCGGACCCCAGAAAGGAGCCCAGCCTGCCAAAGAAGAAAAGCCCGCGACGTCGTCTATAGGCCCGTTACCGAAGTTGTCGTTGGCTGAACGACATCACGAACTGTTGGAGCTCTACTTGCTGGGCCAACTCAACAAACCCATTTGGACACAGCTCTTGCCAGTCTCGCTTCGGGTTTTGACTCTGTCGGGTTCGAAGGTGGAAATAGACATGGTACCCGAGTTAGGTGGTCTTCTGAGGAACCTGAGGACATTCAGGCTCTTGGCCAATTCTTTCCTAGGCACTCGTCTGAGTTTTGTCAAAGATGGGTTCCCGAGCCTCATTATCTTGAAGATTTGGAAGCTGCCTCAGCTTGAGAAGGTGGTTATTAAAGAAGGAGCGATGCTACATCTCAAAGAACTCGAGTTTAGGCACCTCAATGCGAAGACAGAGGTTGAAGGGATCAAGGAGTGCAAGGAACTAGAGAATATCTACGTGGTAATCAAAAAGGGTGCTCGGGATTTTGTTGACCGCCTCCACGAGAAAAAAGAAGTGACACAGAATTTGTGTGAGATAGAAGACACCGAGACGGATGAACTTATGGACGATGACAACAGGTATGGGATAATAATATTAAATGTCAAATGTGATTTATAAGCATGATGATGGATTTTTTTATTTTTTTTTAAATTGATAATTTCAACAATTATTTACTAGTGGTTAAAACGAATCATTGGATCCTCATCAAGTAAGTATTTCATTGACTCATTCCACTATATCAAATCAATACATATCAAGCCTTTGTGTAGCTCCACAGCGAGTTTTTTTACAAGAAAGCAAATTTTCAGACAATCTCCACACTGTAATTGGTCACATAGCTTTTTTAAAGCTAGTCTGCATTTATAACTTTTTTCCTGTCACTATCACAATACCAAATCATGGGGGCAACATCATTTGTTCTTTGTACAACCCAATGTCGAATTCAAAAGTAACTTTTGGAACCAATCTTACTGCTCATAGCTGACGCATGTCTAGTGAGCCCTTCAAATAGCTTACATACAAATCGCTGAAGAATTGATACCAGTTAAGGCCTATCATTTACATGCTATATCGTATTTGAAGAAACGAAGCATATAAGAACAAATCTACAAAGTTGCTTTCCCTTTCATTGGTAGGAGTACCATTAGGAAAGTTTTGTGTGTGTGAAGATTACTTAAGTGGTTTCTTGTTTCCTACGGTCCCTGACGATGACGAGGACGAGGACGAGGACGCTCTTCCTTCAATATAAGCCACTACCATGATATTTCAAGCTGAACCTATGTATATGTCCCATCCTTCCACCTCGTCAACCTCTCTCTCTCTCTCTCTCTCTCTCTCTCTCTAAGTGTGCAAACAAATAATTTGGAATAAGTACACTATTAGTGTCATAAGTTGTGTACGGCGCTCACTTTGATACCAAAAGTTTATGTCGGATCACTTAAGTGCCAAAAAGTTTGAAAAACGCTCACTTTGGTGCCGACTTCAATCCGATTAGCCGGAAATCCAACGTGACACTTTTTTATTAATTTTTGAAGCTAATGTGGCTTGTCGGAGAGCACAGTCAGCGTCCTAACACCAAAACGACACCATTTGGTGTCTCCCCCAATTCAAAACCCTAAATCTTCGGCCAGTCGCCGTCCTTGATGGCCCCTGCAGTCGGCGGCCGCGGCTCCGACCCCGACCCTGACCCCGACCCCGACGATGGCCATTCGGCGGCCGCGACTTCAACCCCGACCCCGACCCAGACCCCGACCCCGTCGATGGCCACTCGGCGGCCGCGGCTCCGACCTCGACCCCAACCCCAACCCCGACCCCGACGATGGCCACTCGGCGGCCGTAGCTCCGACCCCAACCCCGACCCCCGACCTTGACAATGGCCACTCGGCGGCCGCGACTCCGACCCCCCCGACCCCGACGATGGCCACTCGGCAGCTGCGGCTCGACCCCGACCCGACCTCGACCCAACCCTGACGACGGCCACTCGGCGGCCAAGTTGAAACCCTAATTTCAATCCCCAAATATAAAAAAAAAAAAAAAAAAATCCCCAAATGAGTTAAATGGCGTCGTTTTTGTGAGGCCATCCATATAGGACGGCAAAACGACGTCGTTTTCTTAAGGAGGACTGAAAACGACGTTATTTAAAGGCCTTGTCGATTTTATTTTATTTTTTAAAAAAACCATGTAATCATTTTAGCCGGAATCTTTCTCCGGTGGCACCAAAGTGATCGTTTTTCCTCCGATTTGACATTTAAGTGATCCGACGGATACTTTTAACACCAAAGTGAGTGCCATACACAACTTATGGCACAATGTACTTCTCCCAAATAATTTCATGTAACTACTATCTTGTGTGATTACTGAGATGATGCCATTCAACCATTACAAGATACTCTGCATATACTAAATCCAATGAGGTCAGGAAAACCACGAGAGCAAAAAAAATGGGTTAATGAAGTTGAGGATCACTGAAAAAAAAAAGAAAAAAGTTGAGGATCGCACTCAACGAGCGCATGCCACGAGTCATTAGTTAAATTACTAATTTAACCAGGTACAAGCTTTTAAATAAAAAAACATGTAAGAGGATGGAAGAAATAGAAACATTATTATATTAGTCCAATTAACATCAGTCATGCGCCAGTACATATGTTAAAGAGCCAGGACCGGTGAAAGGACCTGCAAGCCCTCATTTGTTCATGAGTATATTACAAAGCCTTTGTACAATGACCTTGACCTCCATCTAAATTACATATATATTACCGGTTAAAAGGAATTCACACCATCACAGACATTTGGAGGAGCAATTTTGTCACCATTCCGCAAAAGTAATAGCATCCAAAACAAAGGTTCCCAAGAAAGACATCATAGTGCTTTTCCACTTGCGAAGTTTTGTGCATGATCGCCACGGAGTAAAGTTGAGGCCAAACATCTCCTTGGAAGCTTCCTCTGGCCGAACAAAACCAACAAGCTTTGCAACAATTTTGGCACTCCCGGCCACATGGTCCATATCTTCTGTGTCGGACCACAAGCGGTGGGCTAAAAACTTCTATGCTTTGTATTCAAACCGATCCCCCAAATTTGGAAGAGCATCTCTCTATCTTTCCTGGTGAGCTTCTTTGCAACTGCTTCGTGAGCATCTGCCTCCCATGACGAAGATCTTGTATGCTGCTCAGCACAATAAAATCCCAGACTTAATATGTTCCTACCGCGAATTAAACAAAAGCAGCGAGTGTTTCATATAATATGAATTCAGTACCTCGAAGCAGCAGTCAGGGTCTGATCATCTTCCAGAGCTTGATTAAAACGGGCAGATTTATCCCTAAGAAACAACAACCTCCTGAGCTCTACCTCCATGTAGATAGAATCCGTCAGATCACCTTTAAAAAGTAGGAAAAAGTAGCTCCTGTGAACTAATGAGACATGGCATTCCTTCCACAATTTGACGATCTCCTTCCGCAAGATTTTGAAGTGCGAAAGCCATTCCAAAGAACTTTCTGTATCATCTTGAATTGGATCCAAGCCAACATCCTTAACGTGCTTAGTAGGTGCAATCACATTTGGTTTTATATAATGTACCTGTCAATCAAAAGAACCCCTACTGAGCAAAATGTGTATATGTTGACAAAACATCCATATCTAATGGTAGTAACCAAACACTCAGTTCGTTCTCCAAATTTCAAAGCACTTTATATTCAAGTGAGTGGTAATCCAAACTTACTTGCATGTCCACATTTACGTATGACAAGACTATTATAGCTGAAACCACAGCTGGGCAATATCACTATATCGGTCATCATATATTTGTACAAAGAAAAACAATCTTTAGACGAATCAAAATTTTCTAAATTACAAGTTTACGATATTTATCAAACTTTAAACACCTGAAAGCCATGGCTTCTGTACCCTGTCCGCTAAGTTTTCAAAACAATGTAAGAGAAGCCCAGTCTGATCCACGCGGGCCAATCCCTAATAACTCCCATCCACTTGAGTCATGGGGTGTCAAGCCCAAATATTTGAATCAGATGGCAGATATATAACATTCTTTGATATGGAAAAAGCATAATAACTCCTATGTTATACTTAAATTCCAATAGAGAAAATAAAAAATTATAAGGTCCTCCAAAATAATTAATCCATCGTTCATTATATAGCTCAGTATGTCTGTGATAAAAGGAACAAAGAAAAGGCAGGGAACAAAGCCCACCCCATGCTGACCAGGTTGATCCTCCTGCCGAGCAATGGACTCCTCTATTTCGGAAGCGGAATCCATACTGCTGTCACATTTCTCAACTGTCCGACTTATCTCTGCTTGAAGCTCATAATCCAAAGAATGCTCCAGTGAATTATAAGAACCACTACCGGACAAATTTTCTTTGGACACATACTTCAATGAAGGAAACTTTCTCTGTCGCAGCAAGGGGAGGTGTGCTATGGTTTATCTCCATCTCCTTAATTGAAAATGAAATATTTGTGAGGCCTGACTCACAACTTTTACTTCTAGCTAGCTTGAAACTTCTGGATGTAGGTAACTCTTTCTCCCGCATCATTGAATATGCTTTTTCAAGAGAAGGTTCTACATGATGATGTGAATCGTTGCGGAAGGATCGTTCTACGAAGGCCCAGATGGTGCGAATTGCAAACCTCGACCTCCAATCAAACCTGTGATTGGCAACCTCGGTATGAACGTGACCTGTTGACGAACACGTGTCAACCAACCAACGTTATAGACGCCACGAGCGAAAGAATTCGCTATCTCGCTCGATAAGTCGAAGAGAATCTTGATTAGGTCAAGTCCTCAAAAGAACAGTAAAAAGAGAACCTCTCAATTCTTTTCCTCCAAAAAAAATAAAATATCTCTGTCCTCAAAGAAATTTGGCAAATCCTTTATATAGGCTGCCACACAAACCCTAAAAACCAACCCTAAAAATCTAATGCGATATATTCTAAAATATTCCTATTTTAGAATATTCTTAAACAAGAATATATATATATAAATTGACTTGGTCAATTGTTTGGTGACAAGATAATTAAATTGCACCAAGATTTCCAAGATTCTTCAAGATTTGATCCAAGGTCATCTTCACGCCAAAGATCACGAACCATGACGCCAACAGCTTGCTTGAATTGTTTGGCCCGCGCTCGAGTAATCGAACCAGTAGGAATAGACAATGGGTCCCTAGCACCTCCTCCTCGATATGACTCGATGTCCACATCATTCCCTCCCCCGTGCAAAGGATTTGTCCTCAAATCATCACTAGCATCAAAAAGAGTCAAGTCAGAAACATTAAATGTGGCACTAACGTCATACTTACCTGGAAGATCAAGCTTGTAAGCATTATTGTTAACTCTTTCCAAAACCATAAATGGTCCATCCCCTCGCGGTAATAACTTAGAATGTCGCTGCTCAGGAAATCTCTCTTTGCGCATATGAACCCAAACCCAATCGCCAGGTTCAAACACCACTTCCTTGCGCCCTTTGTTAGCTTGCCTTGCATATTGCTCAGTCTTGCGCTCAATATTTGTGCGCGTCTTCTCATGCAACGACTTGACAAATTCAGCTTTCTTTGCTCCATCTAAATCCACACGCTTATCAACAGGTAAAGGGGTTAAATCTAACGGAGTTAATGGATTAAAACCATAGACAACCTCAAATGGTGTAAATTTAGTAGCAGAATGCATGCTCTATTATATGCAAATTCAACATGTGGCAGACAATCTTCCCAAGATTTTATGTTCTTTTTAATAATAGCACGCAACAATACCCCTAAAGTTCTATTAACTACCTCGGTTTGACCATCGGTCTGTGGATGACAAGTAGTAGAAAATAACAATCGTGTTCCTAGTTTTCCACAATGTTTTCCAAAAGTAGCTAAGAAATTTAGAATCTCGATCTGAAACAATCGATCTAGGCATGCCATGCAAACGTACAACCTCCTTAAAGAACAAATTAGCAATATGAGATGCATCATCAGTTTTATGACAAGGTATAAAATGAGCCATCTTTGAAAACCGATCAACAATCACATAAATAGAATCTCTACCATACTTAGACCTAGGCAATCCTAACACAAAATCCATAGAAATATCAATCCAAGGATGCGTTGGAATAGGTAATGGTGTATACAAGCCATGCGGTTTAGTTGTAGACTTCGATTGCTTACAAGCAATGCATCTCTCACAAACACGTGTGACATCTCTCTTCATATGTGGCCAATAAAAATGTTCATACAGCACTTCATAAGTCTTATTAATGCCAAAATGCCCCATTAAACCACCACTATGAGCTTCTCGCACCAACAATTCACGCAAAGAACACTTAGGCAAACATAGTTTGTTTTCACGAAAAAGATAACCTTCATGCCTATAAAATTTATCAAATGCAGCGTGTTCACATGCTTCATAGACTCTCCCAAAGTCATCATCATCAATATATATGCCCTTGATATGCTCAAAACCTAGACACTTTGCTTCTAAAATAGTTAGAATCGCATACCTTCGAGAAAGTGCATCGGCTACCACATTTTCCTTACCTTTCTTGTACTTGATCACATATGGAAAAGTCTCAATGAACTCCATCCATTTGGCATGTCTTTTATTCAACTTTTGCTGTCCTTTCAAGTACTTCAAGGTCTCATGGTCGGTGTGGATCACAAACTCCTTTGGCCATAAATAATGTTGCCAAGTCTCCAAAGCTCGCACTAAAGCATACATCTCCTTATCATAGGTAGGATAATTCAATGTTGCTCCACTCAATTTTCGCTGAAATAAGCTATGGGACGCCCTCCTTGCATCAACACGGCTCCAATTCCTGTACCAGAAGCATCGCACTCTATCTCAAAAGTAGCACTGAAATTCGGCAAAGATAACAAAGGAGCATTAGTTAACTTATCTTTTAGCAGATTAAAGGCTTTCTCTTGCTCTTCTCCCCACGTGAAACCCACGTGCTTCTTGATAACCTCAGTTAAAGGTGCGGCAATGGTGCTGAAATTTCTCACAAATCGTCGATAAAAACTCGCCAATCCATGAAAGCTACGCACCTCTCCTATGGTCTTAGGCGTTGGCCATTCACGGATTGCTTTAACCTTTTCTTCATCAACCTGTATACCATTAGCACTAACAACAAATCCTAGAAATACTAATTTGTTGGTAACAAAAGCACTTCTTTAGATTAGCGTATAATTGCTCGGCTCTTAAAACCTGCAAGACAGCTCGCACATGCTCAATATGGTCATCAGGACTTCGGCTATAAATCAAGATGTCATTGAAATAGACAACCACAAATCGACCAATAAAAGCACGCAAAACATGATTCATAAGTCGCATAAATGTGCTCGGTGCATTAGTTAATCCAAATGGCATTACTAACCACTCATATAATCCATACTTGGTCTTAAATGCAGTTTTCCATTCATCACCTTCTTTCATCCTAATTTGATGATAACCACTTTTCAAATCGATCTTAGTGAAAATACAAGAACCATGCAACTCATCCAACATGTCATCTAATCTAGGAATAGGATGTCGATACTTTACCGTAATATTATTGATTGCTCGGCAATCGACACACATTCGCCAAGTTCCATCCTTCTTTGGCACTAACAAAACAGGGACGGCGCATGGGCTAAGACTCTCTCTCACATGCCCTCGTTCCAATAATTCACTAACTTGTCGCTGAAGTTCCTTTGTCTCCTCGGGATTGCTTCGATATGCGGGTCGATTAGGTAATGGCGCACCAGGAATCAAGTCAATTTGATGTTCTATGCCTCGAATGGGTGGTATCCCTCCAGGAAGTTCATTAGGAAAGACATCTTCAAATTCCTGCAATAAAGACACAATAGGACTAGGCAAACTTGGGTCAAGATCGTTAGTAGAAAACAAAACCTCCTTGTACACAAGTACAAGTATTGGTCGATCTAGAACTAAGGCTCTCCTCACTTCACTTGATTTTGCATAAAAATTATTTTGCCTCTTTTCTTTCCTCTCTTCTTTTCCCTCAGTTTTACCACAATCTTTCTCTCGGCCTCTCCTTTTCCTTGCGTCTCAGACACACCACGCAAGCCCTCAGATTTCTCACATTTTCTCTCTCTCTCGGCTTCTCGTTGTAACTTTAATTGATCTTGATACACCTCACTAGGTGTCATTGGTACCAAGGTATAAGTCTTTTGATTCATCACCAATGAATAACGATTAGTATATCCATCATGATGTACCTTTCGATCATATTGCCATGGTCTTCCAAGCAAGATATGACCCGCTTGCATAGGTACAACATCACACTCTACCTCGTCCTTATATCTCCCTATCTCAAATGGAATTCGAACTTGCTTCGACACTTTCACCTCACCACTATCATTTAACCATTGAAGTCTATAAGGCCTAGGGTGCTTTGTTGTCTTCAAGCCCAACTTATCCACCATAATACAACTTGCCACATTCGCACAACTACCTCCATCAATTATCATACTACAGATCTTACCATTCACCACACACCTTGTATGAAACAAATTATCTCTTTGTTGGTGATGCTCCTCCTCCTTTACTTGCACACTCGAGAGAACGCCTAACCACCAATAAGTCTCCTTTTATAGCCACTTCTCCATCACTACAATCCTCCAATGGTGGCATCTCATCATCATCTTCTTCCCTTTCACTTTCGGACTCAATAACACCATGTCCAGTCATGATCATCACCCTCCTATTAGGGCATTGATTCGCCATATGACCCCTGCCCAAACACTTAAAACATTTAATTTCACGAGTTCTAGTGTTAGGATTTTCGGTTTTACCTGAAACCGGATTCGTTCCAACTTTACCGTCCCTCTCCTTCTCCTTTGAGGTTTCGGTTTTGGTGTTGTTTCCTCTCCAATTTGGCTTCTCATCTCTCTTCCAATTGGATCTCCAATTCTGACTTGAACCTCCTCCACTCTTGTGATTTCGGTCCAACTTCAATTGCCGCTCAACTTTGATGGCTTTGTCCACCAATTCGTCCAATTCAACATAGTGTTGCAGCTCTACCACCCTTGCTATGTCTCGACTCAAACCACTCAAAAATCTTGACATTGTGGCCTCACGGTCCTCCATCACATTAGCACGGATCATGGCAATCTCCATCTCCTTGTGATACTCTTCCACGCTCTTATTGCCTTGTGTGAGATTTTGTAGCTTTTGAAACAAATCTCGGTGGTAATGACTAGGTACAAAACGCCTTCTCATCACCGCTTTCATCTCATCCCACGTCTCTATCGGTCTTTCACCATTGCGCCTCCTACTAGTCACAAGTTGATCCCACCAAATTATAGCATAATCAGTAAATTCAACAGCTGCAATTTTTACCTTTTTGAGCTCAGAGTATCATTGGCAATCAAATACCATCTCCATGCGTTTCTCCCACTCTAGATACGCATCGGGATCATTCTTCCCTTGGAAGGAAGGAATCTTCATCTTGATGTTGCCAAGTTCATCATCTCCTCGGTGTCTAAACCTTCGGCCTCCATTCCACCTTTCAAATCGAGCATCTCGATCATCCTCCATGTCGGCCTCATCATCATCATATTGTCGTTGCCTTCTATGTTGTGTTCTAGAGGCATCTCGCTGATGTTGTGGCCTTCCTCGGGGTATCTCTCGGTCACCATCAACCCTCATGCCATTCCCCATCATTCGGCCACTAAGCTCCTCCACTACGACCCTCAATTGCTGGATGCTTTCCACGAGCGCTTCATCCCTTCGTATGGAGTCGACCTCCCGTTGATTCACGCTTTCTTCGCGCGACATATTTTAGACCTGCAAGTAAACGTTAGTCTAAAAAAAATCCTCATCAATCGCTCCCTCACATGTTTTCTCTTGAGATGTTTGTCACTCCTCTCGTGTTTAACTCAAGTCTAGGCTTTTTCCACCCTCAATTAAGCTTACACACTCTTGCCTTTTTCCTCTCATATTCTCTTTTCACAAGCTCTTTATTGGACTCAAAACCTGTCTCTCAACCCCCTCACGACAATCAATCAAACTAATCAAACAAGATTAGATCACTATTGATTTTGTTTCAGCAAGTAACAATTTCAAACCAACAAGTACAACTTTCAAAATTCCAATTGAAACGCAAATCACTACTGATTTTGTTTCAATTTGGTCTACTAACAAACGAGTCGCCTTCTTGATTTTTTTTTTTTTTTTTTTTTAATTTTTTTTTTTTTTTTTGCCGAATCTGTTTTTTTTTTTTTTTTTTTTTCTTGCACACTTTTTTTGTGCGTTTCCTTTCTCTTCTTTTTTTTTTTTACTTTTTTTTTTTTTTTTTTGACGAACTCAGATACAATTTAAGATGCTAGAAAAGAAAATTTAAAACTAACAGCAAACAACTACGTATGGAAGCACAAAAGCAATATGATCCCTAAATTAGCTAGAATCGAAACCCTAACTCAATAAATCTCAAATTGCTGAATATCAACAGAAAAATTAAAGATAAATAGACCTTGTAGAAGCAAGCTCGATACCAAACTAATGTGAATCATTGCGGAATGATCGTTCTACGAAGGCCCGGATGGTGCGAATTGCAAACCTCGACCTCCAATCAAACCTGTGATTGGCAACCTCGGTATGAACGTGACCTGTTGACGAACACGTGTCAACCAACCAACGTTATAGACGCCACGAGCGAAAGAATTCGCTATCTCGCTCGATAAGTCGAAGAGAATCTTGATTAGGTCAAGTCCTCAAAAGAACAGTAAAAAGAGAACCTCTCAATTCTTTTCCTCCAAAAAAATAAAATATCTCTGTCCTCAAAGAAATTTGGCAAATCCTTTATATAGGCTGCCACACAAACCCTAAAAACCAACCCTAAAAATCTAATGCGATATATTCTAAAATATTCCTATTTTAGAATATTCTTAAACAAGAATATATATATAAATTGACTTGGTCAATTGTTTGGTGACAAGATAATTAAATTGCACCAAGATTTCCAAGATTCTTCAAGATTTGATCCAAGGTCATCTTCACGCCAAAGATCATGAACCATGACGTCAACAGCTTGCTTGAATTGTTTGGCCCGCGCTCGAGTAATCGAACCAGTAGGAATAGACAATGGGTCCCTAGCACCTCCTCCTCGATATGACTCGATGTCCACATCACATGATCTTGAGGGACACTAACTGTCTAGTTTCCTCCAAAGTTGGTGATCCCAATTTCCCTTTTTCCTCAACCACAATATAGTCTGAGATGCCTTCTCCTCCGCTGATGATATACCACCATTGCCATGGCAGTTCGAGTCTGGCTTTTCCATCTCAATGCAGCGTACTTCTCTGCAAAAGTCCTGGGAATTTTCATCTGTGTATTCTCCAATGTCCTCTGGACATATGCTATTTCGCTTGAATGAGATATCCGAATTGAGAGCTGTGAAGAGGGGTCCGAGAGTAAAGAGTTCTCTTCAAAGTCGGGAATGTGGATCATGTGCCCATCTGAATCACTCCTACTGTGTTGATCTGAATATTGACATGAATAAAATGTTATGATACCAACATCCACATACTCATTATCTGCTCAGTTTTGAGTATCTAAAATCGGGCTCTTGAGTTCCATGAACCTCGCACGTGAAGTTTAGGGTAATAACCACATGCATCCACCTGAAGTATTATATGAACAGACGATTCATTGAGGAATAGTTGGTGTTATGAGTTGAGGACGGCAAATCCATCAAGGAATCTAACAAAGTAGAATTACCTGTGCAGTCGAAGGTTTGTGATCCACAACCAATCGGTGCAAATCCTGAACCTCAGACTGAGCAAGGTCTCGCCGTAGAGACAATTCTGCAATTTCTTTCCTGAGCTGTGAGAGGATGCAACCACAGAAAATAATGGGTTAAATAATTAAGTGGTTTCCTGATTTATAAATGGACAAAAAATGCTTCACTGTTCATCGAACTTTAAAGGGGGTGACAACATGGAAATTTTACAAAACAACTAGTAAGACGGCCTGTTTATAAACTGCGTAGTTAGCTCTTCACAAATTAGAACTGATTTTGGTACCAGCTGAAGTTATTACTCATCCCAACAAAGGAAAATGCACATAAACCTACTGGCCATCCAATTTTCTATGCCAAATTACAACAAATAGTGAAACTTTGTATGCTTTTAGCTCTGAAGTAGATGCCTGTTGACAGCATCATGGCAAAACTTAAAATGGAATGAATATGAAAAAAGGAACAAAGTAATTTAATAGGACAATCTCACAATTTTTGCGGAGAAAAAGATTGCAGAAAACATCAGTTGGACATCCAGGTAAATCAGAACGTTTGCTCAAATAAGCTCTACTTATCTTTTTCGCCAACAAATAAATAAATAACATGAAAGAAAAGCTGATGAGAAGGTCACAGCTATAAATGCTAAAAGCATAATGGTGACGCTGTGGGTTATTGCCCAAAGGTGCAGAATGTTAGAAATGGTCCAATGGTACATGCTACGGTGAAAAAGATGAAGAAAATTTGCAATTGTGGAAAATATGCATTCTGCAGGGGAAGGTCAAAAAGGCCAGGCGAAGATATTGCTCTTAATATTTCTGTTAAGTCTTAGGTTCCCAAGTTAAATTTCCAACTTATACACGAACTTTCAAGTGGATGAGCTTGGTCAAGAGATGTCAATTGAGATGGAAATTGCATGTATTGTGCACTGAAGGATATTCATACTAATGGAACTGGTGGAATTCACCATCGGTACAAAATGAATTATAGACTTTCTGACACAGCAGTACTAAGGAAGAAGTTGGAGGATACACCTAGTTTATTTATGATAATTACACACAAGTACCTCCCTTTTCCATAGATAGTGAGAAAAACCTCAAAAATACAAGAAACATCGAATTACAATATTAAAAATCTTAATGCGGAATCATCACCTTCTCAATTTGGAGATCCTTTTCTCAAAGCAGCACAGCAATATCAGATGAAACAGACGCTAGTCCTGGATTTCTCAGCTCACTCTCCAATCTAGCCAATTCTCTCTGTAAATACTTCTACGAAGCTTTATCAGACATAACAACATTGACCTGTGCATTTGTGGCGACCTCTTTAGCACAACTTGCGAACAATAGTGTATTTCATGACTGTTCAACATGACTTCGGGCGGGACTCGTTGTACAGATAATGGAAGTTCTAGCATTTCCTTCTAGTGATGATTGCAGAATACGAGTCAGTTTGGAATCTTGGAAAGGACTATGTCCATTTCTTCCCTTGCTGGAGCCATTCAAATAGTTCTTGATCAATAATCTGTCGCGACCTACCCTCGGGGGGAGGGAACAGGTTTAGGGGTATTGCCCAAAGGACGGGCCTAAGGCCCATGATTAGGCGCGAGCTCTCCCAAGCCCATACCCCGCGTGACATTGTCATATATTTTAGGAATTTTGCATAAAAGGAGTCGCCACTAGCCTATTAGGGTCGGCTAGAAACCAAGTGAGGCATGGGAGCGTGCCTCACTTCCTACGCAACCAGAGAATTTAGGTTCGGGGACTTGATTACACTAATTAACCAATTAGTGCCCTTTCGGTACCTAATTTTGTTCATTTTAACAAAATGATTTTTGGCAGGCGGTTTGAATTGATTTTATACTTATCCACTAACATGTGAGGTGATCATGCGGGTGCGCAATCATTAAAGTAATAATTACAACTACCAAGATCCTAATTGCCATGAAATTAAGCACATGCCATCAAACATAATTAGATATGCAAATTAAACATGCAACATAATTAATATACGAGCACATAAAAGTCTAATTACGTTAAAATGGCAATACATAGTAGATCATAATCAAACCCCATCATTTTTTGAATTTTCGAAATTTTTTTTTTTTTAATAAATTTTTAAATTTTTTAAATTTTTTATTTTTTTAAATTTTTAAATTTTTTAAAAAAAAAATAATATTAATTTTTAATTAAAAATGGGCGAACCGGGTCGGGTTCGGTCTGACCCGACTCGGATTCGGCCCGATCGGCACGGGTCGGGTCTGGTCTACGACCGGACCCGGGTTTGGTCAGGTCAGTCCGGACCGGGTCTAACCCGGTCAAGGCAGGTCGGTCAGATCTGCCCGGGTTCGGCCCGGATAGGGGCCGGGCCGAACCGGCCCGTTCGAATGACAAGGCCCGACCATTGGTCGGGCCTTCCTTGGCTCGAATTGGGCCCCAACCAGTTGGTCCAATCTGCTATAATTTTTTAAAAATAAAAAAAGAAGCCCACGAGCCCTAAGTTCCTAGCCCAATATTCCACAAGTCCCTAAAAAGCCCGAAAGCCCAAAACCAACCCAAATAGCTTAGAAACCCTACCCGGTTCGCGACCCGTGTTCGACCCGTTTCTTTTGGCCAAAACCCTAGGGTTTCTTGGCGGCGTTGGCAGCGGCGACGGCGGCAACGGCGGCGATGGGTTTGGTGGTGGCGGTGACACGGCGGGCGGCGGCGGCGGCGCGGCGTCTGCGAAGACGAGCGGCACTCGAGCAGAGGGGGGCGTCACGGATGCGTGGGCTGCAGGCGAGTCGGGGCACGGCGATGGTGGTGCGATGCTCGCGGATCTGGTGCTCGGGCAGGAAGGTGCGGTGACGCGGGTGGTAGGCGTTGGTCGAGCGATGATGGGTAGCGCTTCGACACGATGGCGAGCTGCTGCAGGGCTCGCGGGTTCGAGCGAGACGGTGGCAGCAAGGTGGCGGCGTCGCAGGGGCGGCGGGCTGCCGGGGGGGACGGCGTTCGAGGGCGCGGCTTGGACGGCAGCAGCGGTGTTGACTTCACGGGTTGCTGGTGTTGCGAGGGGCCGAGCAGCGGCGGCCGGCGACTCGGGCAGTAAGGGACGCCGGGTCGGAGGCGCAAGCGCGGCGGAGGGGGCTCGGCGAACGCGGGATCTGCGCAGGCTGCCGAGGCGGCGGATGCGGTCGATGCTGGTTGTTGGCGAAGTGGCGGCTCGGCTTCTCTAGATCTAGGTTTCGGGGAAGATAGTGGCAGTCTCGGTTGGTCGAGCGGCGTCGGGTTGGGGCGGCGAGGAAGACAACGGCTCGGATGGGGAGATGGAGGGCGGCGGTGACGCGGGTGTCGAGCCTCGGTCGGCGGCGGCGCGGCGGCGCGGTGCCGCCGTCGCCGCCCTTCCTTCCGGTTTTCTCTTTCTCTTTTTTTTTTGCTTTTTCCTTCGTCTCTCTCGAGCTCCCTCTTCACTCTCCTCCTCCCCTGTTGAGCTCTCCCTCCTTTTTTTTTGCAGGTCTGCCCCCCCTTTTTGTTGCTAGGGTTTCGGCAAAGATGGAGACATAAAGCGGCATGGGCCGGGCCAAGGCGAGATCCGGCCCGGCCCTTTCCATGTCTTCTTTTTTTCTTTTTTCTTTGTTGTTTTTGTTTTCTTCTTTTTTTTTTTTTTTTTGTTTTGTTGTTATTTTTAAACGACTAATTCCTAATTCTGTAGACAATTAAATCCTAATGGGAAAATTTAGGTGTCAACAGCTGCCCCTCTTTGAATGGGAGCTCGAAGAGGTTCATTTTAAAGACAAAAGACACCTAAATTATTTTGACGATAGACCCAGGTGCATAGGCACGTATTAGGTTGATGGACAGAACTCATAACTATGAAAGAACGTCTTGTCAATAAGAGGAATAAAGACTCCGGGCTACAAAGCTCTCCGGGCTACAAAAGCTCTCCGGGCTATAAAGCACACCGTGTCATAGGAAGAAGGACTCCGGGCTACAAAGCTCTCCGGGTCGTAAGAAGAAGGACTCCGGGCTACAAAGCTCTCCGGGCTACAAAAGCTCTCCGGGCTACAAAGCTCACCGTGTCATAGGAAGAAAGACTCCGGGCTACAAAGCTCTCCGGGCTACAAAAGCTCTCCGGGCTACAAAGGGCTACAAAGCTCACCATGTCATAAGAAGAAGGACTCCGGGCTACAAAGCTCTCCGGGCTACAAAAGCTCTCCGGGCTGCAAAGCTCACCGTGTCATAGGAAGAAAGACTCCGGGCTACAAAGCTCTCCGGGCTACAAAGCTCAAAGCTCACCGTGTCATAAGAAGAAGGACTCCGGGCTACAAAGTTCTCCGGGCTACAAAAGCTCTCCGGGCTACAAAGCTCACCGTGTCATAAGAAGAAGGACTCCGGGCTACAAAGCTCTCCGGGCTACAAAAGCTCTCCGTGTCATAGGAAGGAGGACTCCGGGCTATAAAGCTCTCCGTGCTACAAAAGCTCTCCGGGCTACAAAGCTCACCGTGTCATAAGAAGAAAGACTCCGGGCTACAAAGCTCTCCGGGCTACAAAAGCTCTCCGGGCTACAAAGCTCACCGTGTCATAAGAAGAAGGAGAGGAATGAGGTCTCACCATGTAACAATGGGTTTTGACCGGGTTGAAAACGCATGATTTGAGGAAAACCAATGAACCTTTGTAGATAATATGGTTTAAGGTTGACCATGAACCTTTTGAAAAATTGCAGTTTAGAAATAAACTCATGAACATTTTAAAAGCGGGGTTTAAGGATGACCCACGAACCGTGTGGTTTAAGGATGACTCATGAACCTTGTGGTTTAAGGATAGACCCACGAACCGTGTGGTTTAGACTGTAAAAAATGTCTCACAATGTAAAAACGGGTTTCGACTAGATGTGATGGTCTCGCCGTGTAAAAATTGGTTTTGACTTGATGTGATGGTTTCACCGTATAAAAACGGGTTTTGATTTGATATGATAGTTTTTGACTGGATATAATAGTATTATCATGTACAAACGGGTTTCGACCGAAATGAAGGTCTCACCGTGTACAAACGGGTTTCGACCGGATGATAGTCTCACCGTGTAAAAACGGGTTTCGACCGGATGATAGTCTCACCGTGTACAAATGGGTTTCGACTTAAAGGAATGTCTCACCGTGTACAAACGGGTTTCGACCATGTGGTTTAGAAAAAAGTCACCAATCCCGTGGTTTAAGGATAAACTCACAAACCTTGTGGTTTAAGGATAGACCCACGAACCGTGTGGTTTAAGGATAGACCCACGAACCGTGTGGTTTAAGGATAGACCCACCAACCGTGCCACAAACCCCGTGGTTTAAGGATAGACCACAAAAGGATAGACCCCCAACCGTGGTTTAAGGATAGACCCACGAACCGTGTGGTTTAAGGATAGATCCCACCAATAAACCAACGAACCGTGTGGTTTAAGGATAGACCCACGAACCGTGTGGTTTAAGGATTTGGTTTAAGGATAGACCCACCAACCGTGTGGTTTAGGAAAGCCACCAACCCTGTGGTTTAAGGATAGACCCACGAACCGTGTGGTTTAAGGATAGACCCACAAACCGTGTGGTTTAAGGATAGACCCACAAACCGTGCGAATGACATGGTTTAAGGCTGACCATGAACCTTTGGAGATGACATGGTTTAAGGCTAACCATGAACCTTTGGAGATGTCATGGTTTAAGGCTGACCATGAACCTTTGATTTTTAGGGAAGCACCCGTTAATCCCCTGAAAACTGCATGGCTTCACTGAGGAATCTTGTGAAACTCAACTTGGGCAAATGTCATTAGAGACGTCGTATTAGAAATATTGCAGCATTAATTGAACAAGCTAATCAAGCTAAGTTTGACTGCTTTGGAAAAACATTTTATTTCAATCAGCATCATGTGGCGCAAAATTGTAATCTTGTTCGAGAATGCATCGTTAATAATCAAATTCTCTATGAGTCAAATTCTTACCAGAATGATTTCTATTCATGAAAAAGACTCATTAAGCATGCCAAACTAGAGCTTCTTTGTCAGAAAGGGCTTCTCACGTACTTTCGATAAAATGGCTGCTTGATCCCATCCGTTCATGTGGGAGATAACTGGTTGCTGAGGGTATCTCACATAACCTAGATCAAAGGCTTTCAGAAACATTCGCGATGAGCACAATCTGATCGATCAAAAAGGTCTTTTGAAAGGACCGCAATATAGGCTTGGTTAGGGCTTACACAAAGGAATGATTGCTTTGAGGCCAATAAAGGAACATGTGCCGCTATCCTCATTGGGTTTACGAGTCGAGAACTTGGAAGATAAGACAAGATAGAATTATTTCCACTCCTTCAAGCAGTAGCTTCTTTGTGGTATTCTCATTTTCACTCAAATCATCCCAATCAAAAGAGGCTTCGGAAAAGGGTTATAATGTTGGCTCGGGAAAGGCTTGAAAGGCTTAAAATTTTCAAGAGGGTCTTTAAGAGTCAGTGATCATTATGGCATCATGACCGGGTCACTTGACCTTTTGAAAGCATTTGGCTCTTGAAACACAGCACATCTCGAGAGTTCACTCACGATCATTTCTGCATGAGAGCTTTGCTCTTTTCTCTAATTTCCTTTGTCCTTTGCGATGATTTTTTTTTTTTGACAGCACTTGGATTTTGATAATTTTTCTTTCACATAAGATGCGGCCTTTTGGCTCTTTTTCTTGACGGGCATTGGCCTTGCTTTTACTAGGCACACTGCTTTTCATGCCCCCTAGTTTGTCGAGCTTTTTGCTCTTTGAACTTTGGTAGCTTATGACTTTTGAGATGCTTTTCACATTTTCCTGTGATTGTCAATTATATTTGGTCAATACTTATGCCTTGCCCCAGTGAAGGGAGATGATCACTGCTCGGGATTCATAAATGAATAATCAGGCCCAAATTGGTTATAGCAATGGGTATCGGTGTTTGGGTAGAGAAGGAAATGCTCTTCTTCACCTTGGGATGAGTCAAGCTCCGATGAGAATTCCTCTGAAGCTACCACAAGAAGATTGATGTAAGTGAAAGTAATAGAATCTTTCTCAACCTTTCGTTTTACAACACGACCGTAACCTCCTATGTTGCCCCAATGTAGGGTCGTTCTCGATAGGGGTACTTTGAAGGATCATCTTTTTCCAGCCCAAAGGGGTAACAAGAGATCGGTTCAATGCTTGGGATTGATGAAGGCAACGCCTTTATCATTTCGATCTTTGCGCTCAATGCGAATGAATCATTTGTCCTAAGAGAAGGTCTCTTTTCACTCAACTCTCAAAAGTGTTTGAATAATGCTCAACTCTCAAAAGTGTTTAAAGGACGTGTTTGGAAATGAGCTTGCCTTTCTTCATCCTAAGCACTTCTTGTTTGGCATGGTTAACATTTCCATTTCACTTTGCCGATATCATTCGAGTATATCAATCTCCATAGGGAATTTTGATTCAAAATGAATAATCCACAAGACAAGAAAACAATTTTGAGATAGAAAGGATGTTCAAAAGGTTTGTAATTTTTTTCTCAATTATTATTCATTTTTTTCTCTAGGAAAGCCCAAAAGTTCTCTTTTGTAATGGAAATTCTCTTTTTTTTTATCTTTTTTTTTACTTAAAAAAAAAAAAAAAGACTGAGAAGAAGGGTACTTACCTGCAGCATGGCGACCCGATAATCCTGTAAAGAATGTAAAAGAATATGTTAGTGCAAAGCTCCTTAGGGATTGAAATGTTGGAAACGATACATCATTACCCTTCACTTGCTTTCATCCTTTTGACGCTAACATCTCTTGGATTCACCTTCATTGATATTTGGCAACTCAACAATACCCTTCCCTTGCATTTGCCCTTAAGTGTTTGATGTTTTCTTGATTCCTTGGTAGAAGGTGCCGATTCTACTGTTAAGTGCAACCCTTTTTATTTTATATCACCCCACTTTCTTTCATTTGAATCTTTTTTGTTTAAGAAGAACAAGACTTAAAAGTGCTCCATTCCGTTTGTTGGGAACGTTACAAAACTTGGCACTCTTGATATCTCCTTGACAATGAAAATAAAATTATGTCAGAAACGGTATTAGAAATGAATAATTGGAATCGATACAGTTTACTCTTCCTTTGAATTCGCCCTTTTGGATACTTGGCAACTCCCTTCATTTGTCTCATCATGCAAAGTGAACGAGGTCAAGGGGTTATTTTGGCACGTAAGGCATTTGCGAATAACAAAATTTCTCAGAATGGAATTTGACTTCGTTCCGCTTTTACAGAAAATTGGCGCCAACGAAACCTCAACGCACGCTTGCTCCTCGAGTTCGATGAGCCTAAGAAAACGACTACATGAAGAGAGGGCCTTAAGCAAAGTTTTCTTGAAATTCACTTTGGAATGTAGACATAAAGGTTCACTTGAAACATTTCTAAATTTTTTTTTTCTTCTTTTCTTTCTTTCTTTCTTTCTTTCTTGGATGATTTTCACGAAATTGAATTCCATCAAAAAAATGAGTCGCATGATTTACCAAAGCATCAATTGGATTTGTGACCAAAACCCAAAATGGAAAACAAGATTCTTAACAAGAATAAAAACACTGATAAAATACAAGAGACTCTTTTATAGATGAAAGTAAAAAACAACTCTTGTCCTAGCTCTAGAATTCACTTCCTTGAATAGTCACCATGAGAATGTCAAAGAGCATCGCGCATAACCTGCAAAAAGACGACAATGTCAATATGTGAATAAGAGAAAATGATATTTTAATGACGTCGCTTCTTATAATAAAATCGAGGCGACGATACATGCCCCCACAATCTTTATTACGGGACTTTAGTATTTCACCAAGATTTTATCATAAGAGAAGACATCATTAAAATTATCAATCCACGGCCATCAATTGAATGTCCACTTTTATTCCAAAAGTTTCATAATACAAAAGTGTCTTTGATTTTTGAAAGATTGATTTGTGACTTTACTCCTAGGAAAATGAAGTGATTTCTATTTTGAGGAATTTGTACACAAAATGATTTGCATTATAGTCCCAAAACATGAGAATGATGAAATTTGATATATATATATAAAAGCAATTTCAATTTTTTGTGCCCCAATATAAAATCACAACTTGAAAGTTTTTTTTTATTTCGCCTTTTTTTTCGAAATGATTTTAGCCCGTAACTAGAAATTTAAACAAAACCATGTGTTCAACAGGGCCAAATCAAAATGTTTAGAACTTACATTCAAATGCTCACTTGTCAAAAGTGATTGTCAATTTTTCAATCATAAGCTTGCATTACTGAGGGCATTCGATTGATTTCCACAAATTTCAAGATGAAAATGCAATACAAAATGAACAAATAAAAAGGAAAATGACACTTACAATGGGTGCTGACCTTTGTCCTCCTTTTTTTTTTACATAGACATGCACATGAGATGTGGTTCGATTTCTACTCTATATGGCTCAAAATGAAGCCATAGGATCACAGGACTGAACCAACAAGCTCGTGGCTAGGTCGTGTTACCCATGACTCCGGCTTTGTCAAAGGACCGACCCGTGTCGCATGCTCGCGGCACCGGGGTGGGGACCTCGACATCAAGAAAGAAATTTCAGGGTTAAGGTGGACGACTCGTACTACGTGCTTGTAGTCGGAGTGGTATCCACCTCAACACCATCCTAAATGATCCTATGCGGCCCAGTCCGGCGGCGTAGTAGTGTGCTATAGTGTAGTGCAATGCAGGGGATGCAGGCATGACAATTTATAAACAATCAGCACTTCATACATGAAAAATAAACCATACATTCCTACACCTCCCTGCAAGACAAAGGTGAGCAAACACTTCCCCTTATACCTCCCATTCTGCAAAAAAATTTAACACCTACAATGTTAGGGGCGTACCTGGAATCCTCACCGCCAAACAAAAATACTTTTGAACAAGATTAATTTTGGCTTAAGTCCTCTAAGGTTTAAAACCAAGTCCCCAGCGGAGTCGCCAAGCTATCGCGACCTACCCTCGGGGAGAGGGAACAAGTTTAGGGGTATTGCCCAAAGGACGGGCCTAAGGCCCATGATTAGGCGCGAGCTCTCCCAAGCCCATACCCCGCGTGACATTGTCATATATTTTAGGAATTTTGCATAAAAGGAGTCGCCACTAGCCTATTAGGGTCGGCTAGAAACCAAGTGAGGCATGGGAGCGTGCCTCACTTCCTACGCAACCAGAGAATTTAGGTTCGGGGACTTGATTACACTAAGGGTGCGCATGGAAACACTTCTGTTTCTTTTTTTTTGCCCGGGAACAAAACAAAAAAAGTGTTTCTGTTAGAACAGTTTCTGAACATAAGAACGCGTTTGGTAAGTGTAAAAAAAAAAACTGTTCTTGGAATAAAAAAAGAACAGAAACATGTTTGGTAATGCAGTCAATTTCTGTTCCTAGAATAGAAAAAGAACGAAACACGTTTGGTAAAACGACAAAAAAATTTCTGTTTTTTTTTTTTTTTTAATTTTTTTTTTTTAATAAAGTTTAAAATTGATATTGAATTCTCATTCTTATGAAATACTCATTAATTTTATTTTGTTCATGGTTAGTGAATACAAACATTTTTAGCATGATCATATGGCATATTTCGTAGAAAATTTTGTAATTAAAGTTTGTATCAAATTTTTTCAAGAACATTTTTTTTATTTTTAAGTTTTAAAGCATATAAACTTCTTACGATGCCGCACAACCACGCTGCACCCCGACTTCGGCTGGATCTCCCCCTTGGTGGTGAAATCGTCCTTGAACGCCCTCGCCACGTGCTTCACCAGCCTGTCCATTCCACATCACCATGAGCAACAAAATAACAATCGAAGGAAACCACAGCTTATCCATTCAACATCACCATGAGCAACAAAATAACAATCGAAGGAAACCACATCACCAGCCTATCCATTCAACATCGCCAACCTGTCCACCTCGCTAGAGCTGCTGCTCAAGTAGCTGCAGCTCGCTGGAGCCTGCTCGAGGAGCGAGGCTCGAGCTGCAAAGGCTCGCTCCGGGGCGCTCCAGCTCCGGCGACACACGGCTCAGCTCAGCTCTCGAGCTGCTGCTGCGCTGCAACCGCAGCCGCGCCGGAGCGACTCAGCCGCAGCTGCTCCGGCTCAGCCCCGCCGAGCTCTGGAGCTGCAGATCGATCGAGCCTCGCTCGAGCTGCGGAGTCGCGGAGCTGCTGCTCGAGCGGCTCCGCCTCGAGCTTCGCTCTCGAGCAGCGTTGCCCCCCGGCGCGGCGGATCTGGGTGACCAACGCCGCTCGAGGCTCAAGCGAGCCATCCCGGATCCGTCGCGCCGAAGGGGGAGCAATGCTGACCGGAGAAGGAGCGCCGAAGGGGGAGCAACGCCGACCGGAGGAGGAGCGCCGAACGGGAGCAACGCCGACCGAAGAAGGAGGAGCACCAGAAACGTACACCGGAGTCGCCGGAGAGTCAGCCCGAGTGGGAGCCGCCGGAGAGATGGGAGAGACGCCGGAAAAGGGAGAACGAAGCTTCAGCCGACGAGAGGAGCCACGAGCACGCACGAAGGAGAAGAGCTTCGCCTTTGTTCCGATTTTGTTTTTTTTTGTTCTTTTGGTTTTTGTTCTTTTGTGCCTTCCAAGAAGTGTTTCTTTTCAAAAGAAACTACTTTTTTATGTTTCTTTTTTTCTGTTCTTACTTCGTTCCAGAAACAAAAAAAAAAAGGAAAGCAGAAACGCAACCAAACGCGTTCTGTTCTTTTTGTTCCCGGCACACTTTCCGTACGAAGTGTGCCGGAAACACTTTTTTGGAGTGTTTCCATGCACACCCTAATTAACCAATTAGTGCCCTTTCGGTACCTAATCTTGTTCATTTTAACAAAATGATTTTTGGTAGGCGGTTTGAATTGATTTTATACTTATCCACTAACATGTGAGGTGATCATGCGGGTGCGCAATCATTAAAGTAATAATTACAACTACCAAGATCCTAATTGCCATGAAATTAAGCACATGCCATCAAACATAATTAGATATGCAAATTAAACATGCAACATAATTAATATACGAGCACATAAAAGTCTAATTACGTTAAAATGGCAATACATAGCAGATCCTAATCAAATCCCATCATTTTTTGAATTTTCGAAATTTTTTTATTTTAATAATTTTTTTAAATTTTTTTTTTTTAAAATTTTTTAAATTTTTTAAAATTTTTTTTTTTTAAAAAAAATAATATTAATTTTTAATTAAAAATGGGCGAACCGGGTCGGATCCGATTTGACCCGACCCGGATTCGGCCCGGTCGGCACGGGTCGGGTCGGGTCTACGACCGGACCTGACCGGGTTTGGTTAGTCAGTCGGACCGGGTCTAACCCTGGCCAAGGCGGGTCGGCGAATCTGCCCGGGTTCGGCCCGGATAGGGGCCGGGCCGAACCGGCCCGTTCGAATGACAAGGCCCGACCATTGGTCGGGCCTTCCTTGGCTCGAATGGGCCCCAAACCGGTTGGTCCAATCTGCTATAATTTTTTAAAAATAAAAAAAGAAGCCCACAAGCCCTAAGTTCCTAGCCCAATATTCCACAAGTCCCTAAAAGCCCGAAAGCCCAAAACCAACCCAAATAGCTTAGAAACCCTACCCGGTTCGCGACCCGTGTTTGACCCGTTTCTTTTGGCCAAAACCCTAGGGTTTCTTGGCGGCGTTAGCGCGGCGACGCGGCAACGGCGGCGACGGGTTTGGTGGTGGCGGTGACACGGCGGGGGGGCGGCGCGGCGTCTGCGAAGACGAGCGGCACTCGAGGAGAGGGGGGCGTCACGGATGCGTGCGCTGCAGGCGAGTCGGGGCACGGCGATGGTGGTGCGATGCTCACGGATCTGGTGCTCGGGCAGGAGGGTGCGGTGACGCGGGTGGTAGGCGTTGGTCGAGCGATGATGGGTAGCGCTTCGACACGATGGCGGGCTGCTGCAGGGCTCGCGGGTTCGAGCAGAGACGGTGGCAGCAGTGGCGGCGTCGCAGCTGGGCAGAGGCGGGCTGCTGGGGACGGCGTTCAGAGGGCAGCGGCTTGGATGGCAGCAGCGGTGTTGACTTCACGGGTTGCTGGTGTTGCGAGGGGCCGAGCAGCGGCGGCCGGCGACTCGGGCAGTAAGGGACGCCGGGTCGGAGGCGCAAGCGCGGCGGAGGGGCTCGGCGAACGTGGGATCTGCGGGGCTGCGGGTGAGGCGGCGGATGCGGGTCGATGCTGGTTGTTGGCGAAGTGGTGGCTCGGCTTCTCTAGATCTAGGTTTCGGGAAGATAGTGGCGAGTCTCGGTTGGTCGAGCGGCGTTGGGTTGGGGCGGCGAGGAAGACAGCGGCTCGGATGGGAGATGGAGGGCGGCGGTGACACGGGTGTCAGGCCTCGGTCGGCCGGCAGCGGCGGCGGCGGTGCCGCCGTCGCCGCCCTTCCTTCCGGTTTTCTCTTTCTCTTTTTTTTTTGCTTTTTCCTTCGTCTCTCTCGAGCTCCCTCTTCACTCTCCTCCTCCTCCGTTGAGCTCTCCCTCCTTTTTTTTTTTTTGCAGGTCTGCCCCCTTTTTTTGTTGCTAGGGTTTCGGCAAAGATGGAGACATAAAGCGGCATGGGCCGGGCCAAGGCGAGATCCGGCCCGGCCCTTTCCATGTCTTCTTTTTTTCTTTTTTCTTTGTTGTTTTTGTTTTCTTCTTTTTTTTTGTTTGTTTTGTTGTTCTTTTTAAACGACTAATTCCTAATTCTGTAGACAATTAAATCCTAATGGGAAAATTTAGGTATCAACATAATCAAAAGTTTAAAAATAAATCAACGATAAATTGAAAGAAAAGAGAGCATAAGACTGAAATACTTCCACCAAATCCCGATTTCTCATAGGATCTTAATTTTAGTAACTTTTCTATTCATACAATCAAGGATGAAAAATTGATGAAACATCATCACTGATGGTTTGCTTTGAATTTCTTGAAGTTTTTTTTTTTCCTTTACTTTTCCTCCAAAACTTTGATAAAGAAAATAAAAGATACTTTAAGTTTTTAAAAAATATATTAAAAAGAGTCTATATAACCACGCATGTCAATATTCATATTTTTTAAATTTAAGATGTTCCATGTGCAATAAAAGTCAAATTTCAAACACTAAAAGAAAAGGAAAATGTGAAAAAGTCAAACTTGCTCCAAACAAACCTAAACAACTACTCGTGAGTCTCTTGAGTTCTTTTGCTTTGAAACGGTTAATCTTCTTGATGCTAAATTTTTTGCAGAAGTACAACCCAAGTGCCAAAACTTGGCATGATGGGACACTTAAGTACCAAAACTTTAGAAATGTACATTTAAATGCCACTTTCTTTGATAAGTGGGACACTTAAGTGACACATTCGGCGAATCTTACCGGAAATCCTACGTGGCAATATTTTATTATTTTTGCTTGCCTACATGGCTCGCCGGAGAGTTGACTCGGCTCTAAGTCACCCGAAACGACGTCGTCTGCAAAATAAAGCCCCAAATCTGCAAAAACGACGTCGTCTCCCAAATTGCCCCAAATCTAAAACCCTAAATTGGCCAAAATCCCTATTGAAGTGCTCGAATCCAAGTTTTGAACCCTAATTTTGATTTGCCCAAGATTCCATCATCAAATATTGGAAATGGAGAGCATGACTCGCAGCAGCGCCTTAAATTGCTCTCATTGAAGTGAAAGAGAAGGCCGGCGTTTTTGTTTTTGTGGGTTACTGAGTCCAAGAAGAATATCGTGGACTTGAATCAATCCTGGGAGAAAATTTTATGGATGTGTCCGATATAAAGAAGGGTCGAAGTGTAGATACTTCAAATGGGTCGATGCAAAATTCTCTGACCGAGCCACATAAGTGATATTGGATCTACTTTATAAAAAGACATCAATCTCCATCTATGTTCGTGGACAACTTGGACGATGTTGACTCAATGTAAGCTCAAGCGTCTTCAGCTAAACTTTTCAAGAATGAAGTCTCAATGCAAGCTCAAGCATCTTCAGCTAAACCTTTCAAAAATGAAGTTTCAATGATGAAAATTAAATGGAAGTGTTACCAATCATTTATTATGGTCTTGGTTTGTTGTCTATGTAAAGCACTTGAAGATGAGAAAAAGTTTCTTCGACTGCCATAGTTAAAAATGAGTGAACAAATATAATTGTTTTGGATTAAATGTAGGCTTTTTTCTTTTTGAAAGATGAAAAGAAGTTTGTGTTGTTCCACAAGATCATTATGGTTTTGTTGTTGTTTGTGTTGTCATATGTATTGTGAGTTACTTCTTGTGTTTGTGGGGAGGTTAAAAAAATGGAATGAGTGAATTAGATGCTATTTGTACTATATTTTTACTTATTCTTGAATATAAACCAATAATGATGGATGTGTATTGGGTCAATGTGTTGTGGTGGCTTTTTTACTTAAACCAAAGATAAACATAAACCAGCAGCAAATATTTGAATTGAATGGAGTTGCCATAAGTTAAATTACCACATCACATTCTTTGTTTTGCTGCGGACCAGCATATAAACAAGACAAACTTGAGTGATTACCCGAGTGCCATAAGTTGTATTTAGTAATCACTTAAGTGCTAGTCGTGATGAAAAAATGATCACTTAAATGTCAAGTTATTAGTAAAGTGATCATTTAAGTGTCACTCATAGTTAAAAGTGAACACTTAAGTGCCAAGTTTTTTAGAATGTAAAATTCACTAACCACATTAGGCGCTCCAGCCACCACTGTGCTGGTGGTGTTACTGCACAAGGTACTAATGCAAGCTGAGCCTTGCACTAGTACACGTGGTGTAAGATGTGCAAACTGCACACTTGCACCAGGTGTGGCATAAGCTCATAACCCCCACCACAAACCCATAATCACCGGGCATCACCAGCCACACCAGCACCCCAGCCACCACATTAGCACCCAAACAACAAACTCATTACCACTAAGTATCACCATCCACCACCACCAGCCACACCAGCACTCTAGCTACCACCATAGATCCAACACCAACAACAACAAGTAAAAGCAAAATCCATATCTTACAAAAAGCAAAAGAATTTGACAAGCAACAATATCATTCCATTGATATTGAAATTAAGTCTCACAAAATAAATGACAAACTAAAGAAAAAAAAAAAGATAACCATCCATAGCAAGTTATTATAACGTTTACAAAATTGACTCCTAAGCTCCACAAATCCTATCACGTCCCATCTCATCAATCAATATGCACGACACCCCCTGTTCGTGTTCCTTTCGATGGGTCTTTCACTTGATTCATAATTCTTGCACTCTTTCTAACTGGACGTGCAACTTTTTCTTCAACCTTCTCAGTATCCACTGACTCAGATGGAGCTGCAAATGTCCCAAGTTAAATTGATTCAAAAGGAGCTGCAATTGTCCCAGGCTAAATTAAATCAGATGGATTGCAACTGGGTTCTTGCTCTTCTTTCTTGTTGGCATAGCTGATGTTTTCCTTTTTGTTGGTGCAGCCATTGATTCTTGAGTTGGGCCTGAGATAAGAACTTCTGAACTTCTCCCAAGCTACAAAAGAACAATAAATTGTCAGCAAAAGTCTGCAGCATAAATTAAATTAAATGCAGCCAATAAAACTTACATTCAGAATGACTGTTCCAGTACGCTCATCTGTATAAAGGCCATAGCCATATTGTTTTAACCTCTTCCCAAGTGCCCATTTTGTTTGAATAGGGGTGTCACATTTAGGAATTTGTGATATGTTGGCTCTTTTTCTTGCCTATGATTTCTTGGACCCTTCAGCTACAGCCGGGGCTTCTTCGACCAATTCTTCAGCCGGGCGTCTTCTAGATGGCCTTTGTGTAGCTACCCTTCACTTGGCCTTCTTCTAGTTGTCATTCTGTGTAGCCCTTCAACTTCAATGACACCTTCTGTTGGGCCTTCTGGTGGTACTTGTGGTGCCCCTTGTAGTGATTCCCTTGGTGGCCCCTTTGGTGACGCTTGTGGTGGCTCTTGTGATGGCTCTTCAGTTGGCAGTTAAGCTCCAACTTGCTTTTTTCGAACCTGAGAAAGAGGCAAAAAACATCATAAATATAACACCGGGCCATATAATAACGTAAAGAAAAACCAAATACAAATTGTTGAATTTACTAGGTATTTCTTTCTATGTTGAAAAACAGTCAACTGAATTGGCCGTTTAGTTGCTTGGGCCAATCCTTCAGCTGACCGTCTTCTACCTTGCCTTCTTCGAACAGGTTGTTCAGTTTCATGACTTACTAGAGTTCTTCTTGTGACCTAACAAAGACATTACATACAAGGCCAAATAGGATATTATGTACATATTTATGATAAACCACAAAACAACATAAACATAAATTTTATTTCATGACTTACTGGGTTCTAGTTATCGACTAAAAAACAGTCAACTCACTTGACCCTTCTATTTGCCTTTCTCTAACTGTCTATTCACTAGGCCCTTCAGCTTGCCTCAACTGTTCTTGTTACTTCCTCAATTGACAACCTTTAATATTGTGCCTTGTTACGCGATAACAAGAGCACGTTATCTTTGCACCTGTCCTACTCATTCTTTGCTGACCCAAGACCTCTCCCTCCGCCATTCTTCGTCTTTGTTTTGGCCTTCCAATTTTTTTCTTTGGTGGCAAAGGTTGAGGTGCTCCATGATCCGTGGGCTCCCAAAACTTGCTACTTCTAATTGGCTGCATCATGAACTGGTACAAAGCAAGATATTTTGATTTTTTGTATCAATCATCGATGTAATCCTCTGTATTGTGGCCCTTCAACTGGATGGCACATATGGCATGTGCACAAGGAATTCCACTTAGTTGTCATGCTCTACATAAACACTTCCTGCTTCCTAGATTGACAACATACTTATCGGCACCCTTCATTATCTCATATCCATCATCTCCATTCCAAATGGGATGACAATACCTACTTGCAACCAAGTTCTCATCTAATTTCTTGGCAATCCTAGGACCATATTGTCTAGTCCACTTTGCAGCCTCATCTCTTTGATTCTGCAGCCGAGTCATGACCGAAACTCGTATATCTTCAAGCATTGATATGATTGGTTTGCATATGGCATCTATTATCTTCGAATTAAATACTTCACAAATGTTGTTGTCAATGTTATCGCACTTGAATTCCTCACTAAAGAATACCCTACACCAATGCTTTGGTTCTAGTTGAAATAGTGTAGCACAATATTCATTTATCAACTGAAGCAGTCCTTCTTTAGTTATCTTAAAGTCAGCCATGTTTGTACTCTTTGGTAATTGCCAAAATTGCAACTGCAGCTTATCTCTTTGTAGGTCTTTGCCCAATTTCTGTATATGTGCCGCACACACATTCAATGTTCAGCATGGGGCAACAACTCGGCTACTGTCGGAACCAATCCCTGCAATAATTCAAAGTAAGAAATGTAAGCAAATAACATGTTAATATTACAAAGCAAACTATTGACTAAATTTTTCAAAAAAACAAGTATTACCTTTTGTTGGTCGCTCATGAACGCCCACCCTTCCCCGTTTGTTATCTCCAAGTTAGCCATAAAATTTTTCAAAAACCAAGACCAATTGTCCTTGTTCTCAATCTTTACAACAGCCCAAGCTAGTGGGAACATTTGATTATTTGCATCTCTTCCAATCGCCACCAACAATTCTCCCTTGCACAAGCCCTTCAAGAAACAACCGTCCAATCCTATAATCCGTCTACAACCAGCTAAAAATCCCCGTCTGCATGCATCAAAGCACACATAGAACTTATCGAACTTGGTCCCACTATCAGAAAGCGGCCTCTCCACCACCTCTATATACACTCTACTTGAAGGGTTTTACACTCCCAAGCATACTCCCACACCTGTCCATATTCATTATCATATTAACCAATAAGTATCTTTATCACATTTTGCTTTGTTCTTTTGCACTGATTCCTAGATAAATTGATGCCTACACGCTCCTTCACCAGCATTCTAAAGTCAGTAATTTTCATCTCGGGCATTAGCTTGATCAGATCGAAGAAGTGCTTAGACAACCATGCATTTGTTACCCTTTTGTTTTGAAAATTAATGGAATAAGTGTGTTCCTCTTGATAGGCTCTAATCTGGAAAGACCCACTCCTCTTAACAAACGCACCGTAAATCTTCCATGGACAATTTTGCTGCGAACACCTAGCTCTTACAAAGTTCTTAGTGTTTCTAATGAAATCAATATTTCTCTGTGCAGCAATGGAGTTCTTCAATATAGCTTCCCTAAATTGTATCGCATTTTGGAATTTCATACCTACTAACAAAGTAGGAGAGGCAACATATGGA
Organism: Eucalyptus globulus; assembly: GCA_014182545.1. NCBI lineage: Eukaryota > Viridiplantae > Streptophyta > Magnoliopsida > Myrtales > Myrtaceae > Eucalyptus > Eucalyptus globulus. Next base: position 6,012,753 of record CM024726.1, read on the forward strand.
TTATAGGAAGGAAACTTACTTTTCCTTCTACGCACAGCTCCTTGATCTTCTTCAAGCTCAACCTGGGAAGTAACAGTGTCGATGTTTTCTTCATAATCCGTCTCTTGGCCAGCAACACCAGCATCTGCAGGGCCTTCGTCTATGTTTGGAACTTCATCAGCTACTTGCAAAGTTGCAAATCTATTTGACAAAAAGTCCCTTTGTTTTTTCCTTGACTGTGTAAGCTCCTCGTCGTTGTCATCACTTAAGATTAAGAAATTTTTAGCAACCAACCCTTCATCGCCATCATCACCATCACTGGATTCAGCTACTTCCCAATCTAATTTAGTGATGGTGACATCGCCTATGTCACCATCACTCTGGTGAACAGCATCTGCGCCTCTCTCCTCCTTGTCCTATCCATCATGCCCTCCTTCATCCCTAACCTCAGTACTAGCTTAAATACCATATCTTCCTTTTCCTACTTGGGTGATATCTCTGTCATCATCTTCGTCCTCACTATCACTATTGTATTCAACAAATACTTTCGCCTCTTCACCATAAACATAATGATATATGACATCCCTAAAACCATTATCATCTTCTAAATTTTTCAAACCATCTCTCAAGTCTTTCCAATGAACACAGTACAGCAACTTTTGTACTTTACAAGGTAAATATGTCATTATATCCCTAACAAATCCAATATAAGATGCCTTATTTATATCTACAAAGATAGTACCCTCATTCCCCTCCTCATACTCCCACTCATCCTCCCCAATCGCAAAATCCCCACCGTAGCAAACAATGACAGCAACATAGTCATTATCATGAGCCATTTCTGCAATAAAAGAGAAAAAAAAATACAATTAACTTTTGGGACCACATTCACAAAGGACAACAGACAATTGCATGTGGAGGTCCCTACACTCTTTATTAAAGAAAAGAAGAAAGAAAGAAAAGATGCACAGGTCAGATGACAGCTACTTTGATTAGAAAGATATCCTCAGGACAAATAGAGGTCCCCACCTAACAGCTACTTTGATTATGTCACATTCCCTTAAAATATGGAGAGGTCCCCCATATAAGCATGGGTCCTTATGACACTAATTTCAACACTGCAATTTTAAAAAAAAAAAGCCCAGAAGTCCCCACGACAACTACTCCGAACCCTAACAATCACCATCGCACATCACATTTCACATCCGACCCCTACAAATTATTTTCGCACATCACAATTCCACATCTGAGCCCTAAATCACACATCACAGTACCTAGCACCACATCTGAGCCTTAATTTTCCCCCCACCGAGCCTTACACTGAGTCCTACATTTTGAGGCCGATCCTAAATTGTCAATCCGAACCTCCAATAGGATTCTAGCACCACATCTTAGCCCTAAATCTCACATCAATACCATCCAAACCTAAGATTTCCCAACCGACCCCCAAATTTCAAGTTGGAGCCCTGATAAACGAGTTGGAGCCCTAATTTCACCACAGGGGAGAGGAAGAAGAGAACAAACCTGAAAGAGTGATGACGGTGAGCGACGATGATGAGCTATGACATGCGAACGGCGACCTGTGAACGGCGATGGAGAGGACGTCAGATCTAGCGTGAACACAAGTGACGACCAGTTAAAATCTAAATAAGCTAAACGACGTTGTTTAGCACTAAGGAAAAACAACGTTTTTTAGTTTGGCCAAGGTGGAGTGGATGGGGCGACGGCATTTTCCTCCTTCACGTGTGCTTTTTAAAAAAAAAAAAAAATTTGCCATGTCGATTAAGCATGTCGCCGGAAAATGCCACGTCTGCATTTTGGCTTTTGGATTGTCACTTAAATGATACATTTTACTCTGATTTTGGCACTTAAGTGTACATTTTCAAAGTTTTGGCACTTAAGTATCCATTCGTGCCAAGTTTTGGCACTCTAGGTGTCCGTACCTCCTAAAATTTGCATGGTAACCTATATGGAGCTAAAGGCTAAGAACTTAGTCGATAGCCTGGAAAACTAATCCCCTGCTCTCAAAATAACAATTTTCAGCTATGCATTGGACTTTATCCCTAAGAAACCCAAACCAACCCCAACACCCAACACCCCACACCCCCCAACCCCCTAAAACAAAAGGCCAGATAGAATAGATTCTTTTGGCCAATATCATGTCTAGTGAATTGGCCCAAGCATTTGGTACAAGAAGTACTTGCCATTACTAGAGATGAGCAAAGATAAACACCTTGTCAGCTCTGTGAGCACTTGGTAGTCACAACAGACAGGCAGACAAGCATAAATGGAACGAAACATGTGGGTGCCCATGCACTAAACCGGCCACGGGCAGCAATCACAAACCCTGATGAAGGATGAAAAGTGTAAACAGAGCTTAGAATCTGAATTTTACTGAAAGAAGGATAGGAAATAGAGAGCAATGGCATAACGGGATCCGTAGAGCCCGTCCTATTTTGTGGGAGAAGGCTTGGTTGTTCATGGTGTTGTTATTCGTATATCATATGTCTATGCAGGTAAACTAGTATTGTGTAAGAAATGGACCTTTGGCACATAAAAGGCGTTGCAGTGGTGCTCTATGTTCATGTTAGTGCCTGGTCCAACAAAATTATAAGATCTCTAAGATGAAGATAACGAAAAAAAAAAGGGCAGTTAGGCCAACCTCAGCTTGTGGATAACTGTTCCCAAAGTCAGTAAACTGCAATTTATGTGGCAGCCCTCTTCCAACCTTGCACCAACTGATAATGACTAAGATGCATGCTCACTTTCGGCTAGATCCACAAAGTTCTGCAGCCAAAAGAAACTATTATATTCTCCTGGTAACTTTGCATAGGTTGAAGTGGAGTATGAATATTAATACCACAGTAGCAGCAAGAGTGCTTGAATTATTGTTCCCCAAGAACTCACAAGCCAAACTTTCAGTTGTCTCCAGTAGATTCAATGAGCAATAAATCTTTGACATTTTAGTAAAAATTTACCACAAAACAGAGAGAAATCACCATTACCAATCTGAGAATCTAATGTGATCTTGAGCTAGCTTAATTATGGCATGTCCCTCTAACCAATCTTTGAGCTATGAAATCCAATGATCAGCCTAAGCATTTTATTGTGCTGCTAGATATAGTATGCAACCATGAAATTCATCCAATGCACGAGTGAATGAAGCCTTAGTCCTTACCTTCACACACACAAAGAAGTTCTCGGAAGTGGCTCTAGTCCTTCAGGGTTCCTCTTTAAGTTTCTCAACCGTAGTCCCTCTCTGTCAAGAGAACAAGCTCTCATAGTGATGTTGGATGAGCTCATAGTTCCTCACCATAGTACAAATAAATTTACCTCCGGATCATCTAGAAGTCTCAGTGGAGTACTATCTGCGTTGAGGAGGTCTCTCACAAACTCATTGTAGATCTCCATCGCAGAAAGCTTCAATAGAAATTCTCTTTCCTTGTGCTCTTAAGAAACAAGAGAATATCTTTATTAACAAGCAAATGTTAGAGGAAGAAGTTGCAAGTGAAAATGGAAGATATCTTTGAGTACTATCCGACTTGTTACCTTCTCTATGCAGCTGTATATATCTGCCATTGGGCATCAGTAATTCCACTCATGGTGTAAGTTTTTCCACCGCTTGTCTGTCCATATGCAAAAACACTTGATGCAACATTGGGCATCAGATGTTTGCAATCTCAGGCAAATATCAACAAAACAAAACATTGTCGAAAGGAAGGAAAAGAGGTTAAAGTTTACCATTTATCCCACTGACGACTGAGAGCAACTTTCTTGGTTCCTTCCTCGTACACTTGCCTTGTGGAGGAATCACACCGGAAAACTCTGTCTGCATATCAGCCGACACTAAAATCAAATAACACTAAGAGATATTGAACATTGTGCTTCCTTAACTCAATAAATGATTTCCATAAAGACAAAGACCAAATCACTTATCAAAAAGAACATCATTAGAAACATTTTGTTGGAATTTGAAGACGTGGGCTCAAGATCAAAAGGATGCTAAATCCAACATAACATGAAAATGTGCTCAAGTGAAGGCAAAGAAGAAAGAAAGGAAAAAACTTAATGAATGGGATTCAATTACCAAATGTGTAGGCAGCTGGGTACATGGACCGCTCTGAAACAGAGAGATTGTTTTTGTAGATGATGGTGCTGTCATCAATGCATTCCCAATCTGATAATTCTGATGGTTTTATTAATTATTGTGATGGGCCTAAGTTGGCACGTCCGCCCATGATGGGCCTAAAAGCCCGGCCCACAATATTAGGGCCCATGGATGAAGGGATATGATGAAGGGACACGTTTCTTTTTGGAGGGGACGTATATAAAGGGAAATAAAGAGGGAGGAACGCACCTTTTTGGCATAACGTACGTTCCTCCTCCCTCTCTCCCTAAAAAACGCTCCAAAAAGAAAAACAGTGCGCAAAAGACGACACCCATCTTCCCTTTAAGGCAAATTGACGTCATCGGATCGAACGGGATCAGTTTCTCTTCCTCATATTGGCGTCGGTGTTTAATCTGTGGCTAACAAGGTACGTTCGATTATGTGATGTGCCTTAGGATCGGTGATGCATGTGTTTTTCCCGGGCTCGTCTTCCGCACAAGTTTAGGGGTTCGATTTAGTGTCAAATCCGGTTTTTGGGAATCCGACAATCCCAACATTGGTACCAGAGCCGTAGTTCTTGTTTTTCGATCCTTTTCCATGTTTTTCCCGACCCCTTTCATGTTTATGGATGATTTCTTATTGATTTTCCTGAAATTAATCGGTCGACACCGATCGGGGCGAAAAAAATCCCGACACCCGAGCACTATTCATCCATTTTTTCGAGTTTATGTAAGTCTAAATCAATTTCTGATGGCGTTGGATGGAAGGTCTCATCGAGACGAGCACGATGAGTGGTGGAACGCCGCCAACGGCCGCCGGACATGCCCCCATGCGCAGCCGGAACAAACCGGCGTTGCATGCGCCGATTCGCAGGGGCAGGCGCGTGCATCGCACGCGCGAGCGAAGGCGCATGCAACGCACGCGCGCGGTGCTGGCTCGTGCCGCGCACACGCCGGATGACGTCATCGTGACGTCATCCAAGCACGCGCTTGGCACGTGCGGGTCGGCTTATCCTACCGGTCCGACCGGCCCGCGCGACTCGGCGACCCGACCCGTTGACCGTGACCGTTGACTTTGACCGTTGACCGTTGACCCAAAAAAAAAAAGGGAAAAGAATGTGTTTCTTTTTCCAATTAAGTCTATGTGGATTATATGTAATCCCTTATTTGTTCTGCATTTGTTGCAGGAACAATGCCTCCCCTGAAGTTGCGCACATCTATTCGCGCAATTACCGATGAACAAAAGGAAATGCTTTCTAAGTTGATAGCTGAGCTGACTGATCATCAATGGGAGAGTGGTGACTTAATTGACCACGTTCTTGAAGTCAACGGGAAAATTCAAAAGGTCATATGGAATGGTCATCCTATGCCACAGTCTGAGATGGTGCGATTTTTCATGAACACCCTTCCACCAGAATGGCAATGAGTGTTGAATCGCATATGGGATGTCAACAAAGCCGCTTCATATAGGAAAATTGTGATGGATTTTATAGATAATTATTACTGGATTGTTACAAGGGAAAAGATCAAGAAATTGAACAAAAGATGATCTTTCCCAGTTCGTGTATTGACTTGGTGTTAGATGTATTGGTTGATCTTTGTTAAGTGTGCTTTGTGAACATCTTATGTAATGTTTACTACCTGATTGTTGTTGATGTAGCAACTGATATGTTTGTTGTATTATGTGAAAGCATTATTATTCTATTGGATGTCAAATATTATTTGCTTTCTGTTATTGTTGACTGTTGTGGGTAGTTCATAGAAGTTTTTGTAGCTTCATAGAATTTATTTTGCATAAGACAATTTTATTAATGATAGTTTTAAGTTAGGATTTTTGGAGGATGATTGGAAACATAGTGACATTTTGATTCTGAAACCTTACTTGAAATTGTTCACTAATATGATGGGTCTGTGCAAAATGGATGCATAAATGATAGGCATTAATAATTCGTGCATATATGTCTGATGTGTTCAGATCAATGGCTTCAGCCACAAAGAGCATAGTTGCCGAGCTGAACAAAGGTGAAAAGTTCAATGGCGATAACTATGAAATATGGCACATGAAAATCCAATATGTGCTGGAAGAGTAAGAGGCACTATAAGCTCTTAACCTGACCATGGCAGAACCTGAAGAATGAAACACTGCACAGCACAAGAGAGATAAGGAAGCATTTGCTGCATGGAAAAGAAAGAACTCTCTTGCTCGCATTACGTTGCTGAGTAGCATGGAAAATGACGTCATGCGAGAGTTTAGGTGTTTTGAGAATGCCAAGGAAATGTGGGAAGCATTGGTAGCAAGATTTGGTCATACTTCGGTGACCAAACTGAGGCAGCTCACTATTAGGTTCGACTCTTATAAGAAGCCTCATGGTCAGACCATGAAGCAACATCTTAGAAAGATGTCAAACATGATTAATGAGCTAAAAGATGCTGGCCATGTCCTAACTGATGAGCAGCAAATGCAAGCAGTGATTCGTTCCTTGCCTCAGAGTTGGGAGCATATGAAGGTGCACCTGACCCATAATGAAAATATCAAAACCTTTGAGGATGCAGTGCATCATCTTGAGCTGGAAGAGGACCGCCTCTTGGCGGCTAAGCTGGAAGCTGAAATCTATCATGCTAGTTCTAACTCACATGGAGCTTCGAGCTCCAAGCGCAAACGTCCTAACTGGTTTGATAAAGGGAAAGGCAAGGAAGCAGGTCCTTCAAGAAAGAAACCTAAGCTTAACCAATATGAAAAAGGAAAGCATCCTCGAATGAAGAAGCTTACAAGGGTGAAGTGTTACAATTGTAACAAGAAGGGTCACTATGCTCGCGACTGTCATGAGCCAAAGAAGGTATACACCCCTTGTACTTTTCAAAATTTTGCTTTTGTGTCGAGTTCTGTAATCTTAACTGAGTCTAATCCTTTGTGGATTGTGGATTCAGGACCGACAGACCATGTAGCGAAGGATAGAGAATCCTTCGTGGAATTCCGACGAGTACCAACTGGAACTAAGTGGATCTATGTGGGAAACAACTCCAGAGCTGAAGTGAAAGGAATTGGCACCTGCCAACTGAACATGCGTGGTGGACGCACTTTGTTCCTACATGATGTATTGTATGCTCCGGAGATTTGTCGGAATTTAGTGTCTGTTTTAGTGTTGGTTAAACTAGGTTTTACTATGAACTTCCATAATAGGGGTGTGGATTTGTTTTTGGATACAAATTACTATGGTTGTGGTTATTTTCTGGATGGTTTCATTGTATTAGATATTGACTATATTAATGCAAATGTTTGTTATTCCCTTCTCACGTCTCATAATTCATATGATAATGATGTGAATGTGTGGCATGCTAGACTTGGTCATATTGGCTAACAACGTATGAATAGACTAGCCAAAGAGGGCTTGTTGGGCAACATTGAAAAAGTCAATTTGCCCATATGTGAGCATTGCCTAGAAGGGAAAACGACAAGGAAACCATTTGGAAAAGGTAAAAGAGCTGAATTTCCTCTGCATTTAATCCATTCTGATGTCTATGGTCCAATGAATATGAGAGGAAGGCATGGGGCTGTTTATTTCATCACTTTTATAGATAATTATACTCGATTCAGATATGTCTATTTGATTTCTCATAAATCTGAATCATTAAGTTGTTTCAAAAGGTTTATGAACTTGGTAGAAAATCAATTAGACAAGAAAATAAAAGTATTAAGATTCGATCGAGGTCGAGAATATTTATCTGATGAGTTCAGAAAATTATGTGATGAAAAAGGAATAGAAAGACAGTTGTCTATTCCATATACTCCTCAACAAAATGGTGTTGCGGAAAGAAGAAACAGAACCCTACTAGAAATGGTTAGGTCCATGATGGCGCATGCTAACTTACCTATCACTTTTTGGAGTGATGCGTTGTTAACTGCTACCTATATACTTAACCGGGTGCCTTCCAAATCAGTTACTTCCACTCCATATGAGTTATGGACAGGTAGAAAACCGGACTTAAGTTTTCTTAAGCCATGGGGTTGTGCTACCTATACTCATAAGTCCTCTCACAAGTTTGGGAAATTGGGTCCCAGAGGAAAGAAGAGTATTTTCATAAGATACTCCGAACACTCGAAAGGGTATGTGTTCATAGGTGAGCAGGAAAGTGTGAGTATAACTGAATTTGAATCACGGAATGTTACATTCTTAGAGGATGAATTTCCTAAAAATGGCGAAATAGGGAAAGATTACTCCCTATTTGAAACCTTGGATCAAGATAATGATATTAGTGGAGTTTGTCCAAGTGGGAGTAATATAAGAAATGATGAATTGAATTCAACTCATTCTCATTTACAACCACATGATGAGATGACATTATCATTATCTAATCCTAGTGGGAGCATAATGGGGAATGATGTGCAAAGTGTACAATCTCCCATACGGCAAACAAGTCGCCAAAGTATTCCCCGTCGACGTTTTGACATTGAAGGGGAAACTTTTATGATTGCTCCGCAAGCTGAGGATGAGCCAAGAAATATTAATGAGGCTCTACATTGCCCTAGTAAGGAAAAATGGATTCATGCAATGGAAGAGGAGATTGAGTCAATGAAGTCAAACCAAGTTTGGGAACTAGTTGATCTTTCAAAAGGACGCAAAGCTATTGGGAACAAGTGGGTTCTCAAAATAAAGCGAAAAGCTGATGGCTCAATAGAAAGGCATAAGGCTCGCCTTGTGGCGAAGGGGTATAATCAACAGGAAGGAATTGATTATAAAGAAACATTTTCTCCTGTAGTGAGGTTTACCTCGATTTGCATTATTCTGGCAATAGTGGCTAATATGGATCTTGAGTTACATCAAATGGATGTAAAGACTGCTTTCCTCAATGGAGAATTAGATGAAGAAATATATATGGAACAACCTGCTGGTTTCATAGTAAAAGGCCAAGAAGAAAAGGTATGTCGACTTTTGAGGTCAATATATGGCCTTAAGCAGTCGTCAAGACAATGGTATATACGTTTTCATAATGCCATAATGGCATATGATTTTACAATGATTGATGAGGATCATTGTGTATATATCAAAAGATCCAATGATCAATTTGTGATCATATCATTATATGTTGATGATATACTAATTGCCGGAAGCAATATGGAGTTTGTTAATACTGTCAAAAGTTGGTTGTCTTCCAACTTTGAGATGAAGGATATGGGTGAGGCTGCATACATTCTTGGAGTTAAGATTTCAAGAGATCGTTCAAAGAGATCGTTATCTCTTTCGCAAGAAACATATATAAATAAGGTTCTTGAACGATTTCGTATGCAAGATTGTAAACCCATAGACACTCCTATTGCAAAAGGTGAAGGATTGAGCCATAGACTGTGTCCAAGGACTCCACAAGAGAAGGAACAAATGAAACATGTTCCTTATGCTAGTGCTGTTGGGAGCTTGATGTACGCTATGATGTGTACAAGACCTGATATATGTTTTGCAGTTGAAATGGTGAGTAGATACCAATCCAACCCAAGTCAAGCGCATTGGAAGACCGTTAAGAGAATACTGAGGTATCTGAAGGGAACTGCTAATTACAAGTTGAATTACCAAGGAAATGATCTGCGACTTGAAGGTTATTCAGATGCTGATTGGGGAGGAGATTTAGATGAAAGAAAATCTACCTCTGGATTTGCTTTCTTACTGAACAATGGTGTCATATCATGGAGTAGTAAGAAGCAAACGTGTATAGCCTTGTCCACGATGAAAGCTAAGTTCGTGGCATTATCAGCAGTGATACAAGAAGGAGTTTGGCTTAAGAGATTTTTGGATCATTTAGATGTTATTGAGAAAGCTGCAAATCCATTGTTGGTTAACTGTGATAGCCAAGCAGCTATAGCGTACACCAAAGATCCAAAATATCATGGCAAGACCAAACATATAGATACCAAGTATAACTTTGTCAAAGATATGGTTGCACGAAAGGATATGAACTTACAGTACATATCTACGCATAGAATGGTAGTAGATCCTATGACAAAACCAATACCTAGAGATGTGTTTTGTGGTCATGTAAAATCTCTAGGATTGCGTAGAGTCTGATGTACTGGATATTGTAATTTCCTTGAGTTGTTCACATTTATGAACTTGTGTTTTTCATTATTAATGCATATGAATCTTTGTTTGATCTTTATGTATCTTAATGCTCAGTGCATTACTTTAAGTTGAGGAAGTATGTCGGACAGATATAAGATTGGCCCACTCACATGGGTAATTGCCTCTATTTACTGTGTGATAAATAGAGATGAGACGGTTTTTAAGCTTATTATCTAGGTGATAATCGAGAGCTCAAGTTTAAAATATTTATGTCGCCTTAACTAAGTGTTAAGATGAGGACATGATATATACTATGTCCGAAAGTAAAATACCCCACATATTTTACTTTATCTGTCTAAGATGCCAGATGTGAGTTCTGATGAATTTTGTGAATGAGTAGATACGTGAACTCAAGTTAGACATTGGGTATGTCTGAACTATTATCTGTACGGTATTGAAGGTGTAGACATACGCTCCATGGGAAATGAGTTAATACCGTAATACGTATTTCATACTACGTATGCATGAGACGACCAATAAGAGTGGCAAAAGTTTGATCTCAACTTTTATGCTGTGTGAGACTCTTGAGGAAAAGAGTTCCTCAATTTGAGTGCCCTCATGACTCTTACTTATTCTCAAGATTTCTATTTAGTGTTTGCTATCTTAGGATGTTGCCAATGATCATGAGTTGATTCGATTTAATGGGACATTTCTAGAAAAGCAAGCTGAACTGAAATTGAGAGTTTGAAGGAAAGAGGAAGATCGAATTTGGAGAATCACATTGTAGTTTTTGTATTCACTGGTCGACCAATTATGACTATCTTTGGGATAATCATAATTGTGAATACAATAAATATATCATTGTTTAAAAGAGATCAAGAGAGATATAAATGTGATCGATCGATCTAGGGTACTGCATACTAAATCTACTAGAGTGTGATGCCCATTATGAGCTGCTATATATTCCTAACAAATGTATGGTAACGAGTTCTCAAAGTATGCTGTTCGCACGAATTATTCACCGGTATGAATGTTGAAGAGAGGTAAAGAGGATCCTGTTTAGCCCACTATGTGCGAGTGGGAGATGATGGTTTTATTAATTATTGTGATGGGCCTAAGTTGGCCCGTCCGCCCATGATGGGCCTAAAAGCCCGGCCCACAAGATTAGGGCCCATGGATGAAGGGATATGATGAAGGGACACGTTTCTTTTTGGATGGGACGTATATAAAGGGAAATAAAGAGGGAGGAACGCACCTTTTGGCATAACGTACGTTCCTCCTCCCTCTCTCCCTCAAAAACACTCCAAATAGAAAAATAGTGCGCAAAAGGCGACACCCATCTTCCCTTTAAGGCAAATTGACGTCATTGGATCGAACGGGATCAGTTTCTCTTCCTCATATTGGCGTCGGTGTTTAATCTGTGGCTAACAAGGTACATTCGATTCTGTGATGTGCCTTAGGATCGGTGATGCATGTGTTTTTCCCGGGCTCGTCTTTCGCACAAGTTTAGGGGTTCAATTTAGTGTCGAATCCGGTTTTTGGGAATCCGACAATCCCAACAACTTCATTCCTAGAAATTTCCTTCTGATTCGAGGGCCTGAGACGAACTGATACAAAGATTTTCTCATCACGGGGACTTGACCCCTGCATTATCTCCTGGCCGTCAACTGCCACCATCGCTTACCTGCTTACTACTATCCAAGTATATGAACCTTCCGAAATCAAGATTGGTCTTCACAGAAACCAAATATTCCGACAAACCCCACAACACGTCACGTAGTTCTACGCCCCATCACATCATCATTGTCCGACTAGGCATGGTAGTTTTGGAGTCAACAAAGCTGAGTGACGTTGGGATCTTATAAAATCTGAGGCCCATCCAACTTCTACACCTACCATCATCACCTGTAATGAACGAGCTAATCATGGCTTAGAGCTAAACCACCTACGCTCCGTCAATTTATCTTAAGCACAAAAATTCATTCCTCCTTAATTGCTCCTTCCTTTTGTCATTTAATTTAGAAAAGTCAAACAAACCATTATCTGAAGTCACAAGTTCCCATTCTCCGAGGGAAATGGGCGGTGCTTCTATTTTTTTTAGATTAGAAAATATAAAATTAGATGAACCATTTGGAGTTTTCTGAGATGGTCCCATAAACACCTTGACGTGGCTCCACGTGTTGCTTCTTGGGTGGTTTGAGACCACGCTGACTTGGCAGTCCGGGACCATCCAACATTTTCTCAATATTTTCTCCCATAACAGACTGTCAAAAAAGTCTCCTTTGCTCGTGCTGACTTAGAATATAGAATGTCTTTAGAAAAACAAAGCAAGACATATTTTCACCTTGGGAAGTGAAGACATGGTCCTTGCAAAATTTTCAGTTGCCTCATTTCCTTCCTAATTGGACTGTAAACAGCAAAATCTCCACAGAGCGGAACATGAATTTCCGGAAAACTGTTGGCTTTCTCTCACTTTAAAACACAAAGCGAATGCGCTTAGAAGGAAGGGACCAAATTTTCATGATACGTATCCAAGCTACTACAAGCGGAGCCACCTAAATTCAACAAGTGATATGGCAATGCGAATTTGCGATGGCAGAAGCTTCACCAATCTGTCCTTGGCGGTTTCAAATTACGGTTCCACCCTATGACGGATGCCTATGTCCTCTAATAACTATTGCAAGCATAATAATTTTGTTGTTTCTTACTACACCATGAGATAAGTGAGTTATCTAGAAACAAGTAGTAGCCGGTAGTGAAGCGACGATCAAGAGAGTCTCCAACCTATGAATAAGTGAAGATCATGGTGATCAAGAAGCAATAGCCGGTAGTGGAGTGATGATCAAGACGATCAACTCCAAGGTAGATTAGGCATAAAGTGAAGACCATGAAATAAGGAGCCCTTGACACAGGGAAGTATGAGTGGCTTGCAGTCTAACAATGTGAACAGCATAGACTATGTTAGGTCGAGTCACGGAATGATATATAAGACTATCAACCGGCTGTCAATAAAAAAGAGGATTCAGAAGAAGAAACTCATCTTCATCATTAAATTTGGCATAGGTTTCAATAGGAGTTGTAGCAACTTTGTTACCAATGAGTATTGCTAGAGAAAGAAAATTAGTAGCTTATTTAGGTTGGGAAAGCTAATAGCCCGAGGAATCTAAAGTAGCCTCCAAGCCTAGAAAATAACTTGAGTCACCTGAGATCTTTAATTTCAAACAGTTGACTGAGATACTACTGGATATTGTAATGCCAATATGATCATTGCAAGTGATAGCCATGTCGTCTACATATAAAAGTAGCATAATGTACCCAGGAGATGTTCGTTAAACAAATAGAGCACTGTGATAAGGGCTAGATTTATAACCAAGGCATTCCATGGTGGGGTTGAACTTAGAATACCATGTACGAAAAGCCTAGTTCATATATACTTACTCAATAAGATCGCCATTGAGAAAAGTATTTTTAACATCCATCTAGATCAGAGGTTGTTGATTAATAGAGGCAATGACAAAAGTACTTTGAATAGACAAGATGAGCAACTGGAGCTTGCTTGAGTCCATATAGTGCTTGATGTAATCAACACACTTTATCAAAAGCAGTGTTTTGAGGAGGAGGTTCCATATATACTTTATTAGTAAGATTGCCATTGCGAAAAGCATTTCCAGATCCATCTGGAATAAAGGCCATCGCTTAATGGAGGCGATAGCAGGAAGACTTCAAACAGACATAAGACAAGCAATTGGAGCAAACATCTCATCATAGTCAATCCCACACTTGTAAGTAAAATCTTTTTCCACTAATTAAGTTTTGTACCGTTCCACCATACCATATGTCTATGTTATGATAGTATACACCAATTTACAACCTAACAGATTTTCTTGGAAATAGTTTCACCAAAGGATTGCTAAAGAAGCAAGCGGTCGGATATGACTCAAAAGGACGGAGAAATGAGAACATCTCATGTTCCCAAAAAGTAACATGATGAGACATGTGTAGATGATCAAAGATAGGATCCCAACTTCTATACCCTTTATGCTGAATGCCATACCTAAGGAAGTAACATAAGTGAGCACGAGGTTCTAACTTCATGCGTGCATTAGGAAGTAGATGCACAAATAGGCACTACCGAAGACTCGAAGAAGATTGTAATTAGGAACACTCCCATACAGGCATTCGTAAGGAAATATGTTACCTATAGTAGGTGATGGAATACGATTGATAGTGTATACAATAGTATGACAAGCTTCTCCCCAAAACTACTCTAGACAAGAGGCTAAGATGAAATAGTGTGTACAACATCTAGATTTGCCTATGTTTATGCTCTACTCAACCATTTTATTGTGAAGTTCCTAGACAAGAATGATGGACAATAGTACTGCTTTGAGAAATAATTTGAAGAAACTCTATATCTCTATATTCCATGGCATTGTCGCTTTGAAAAATCTTGATATCTCGAGAAAATTGTGTTTTTATCATGACAACAAAATCATGATAAATATGAGTAAGTATAGAGCGATTTTTCGTAAGATAAAGCCATTTATAATGAGAATAATCAATAACATGTCTCATAAATTAACGAGATCTTCCCATATTTGGAGTACGAGATGGCCCCAAAATATTAGAGTGAATAAGATTAAAGGGAGCATAAGAGACATGGTCACTGAGATCAAACGGTAAAGTATGATGTTTTCCCAACTTACAAGATAAGCCATCAAAGTGTTTATTGTCAATATAACCTAGACGACCACAAGAAATCAAAGGATCTAATCTAGAGAAAGAAGCATAACTCAAGCAAGAATGCCAAGTTTCAGATTAAACTGTGGCAGCACAACCAATAAAAGAGTTTAGAAGCTATAAGGAAGTAAGCTCAAGATGTCCCACTTTACAGCCTATCCTAATTCTTTATCATCTGTGAATCGTGCACATGACAACCATTTGAAATTGATCTAGAGAAACAAGCATGACCCAAGTGAGAATTCCAAGTCTCAGATGAAAGGATTTAATCTAGAGAAAGCAGCATGACCTAAGTAAGAATGACAAGTTTCAAATGAAATTGTGGTAGCACAAATGAAAGAGTTCGGAAGCTATAAGGAAACAAGCTCAAGATGTCTCACTTTATGGCCTATCCAAATTTTGCCTCATGTATGGATCCTGCACATGACAACCATTTGATGAGAAATGGATATCAAAACCAAGCTCACATGATTATCCCACAGTTATCAAGTTTAAAGAGAGTTTAGGAACCGAGAAGGTGTTAGGAAAGGACAATTTGGATATCGAAATGTCACCTATATGACTAACTATCATTTGTGAGTTATCAATTATATGAATAATGGATACTTGTGAAGTGAATGATTTTGACTTGAATGAGTTGGAGTTGGAAGTCATGTGATTACAGCAGGCAAAGTCAAAGAACCATGAATTAGGAGTACTTAGAATGACTGACAAAGTAGAACCGCTAGGGACTGCTGAGCGAGAAGTACCATATTCTCAAAGAATTGAATGAAGATCTTCTAATGATAGAGTCACGGATGAGTCTTTGGTAGAACCCTCAACAATAGCAGCAGTGGATTGACATCCAGGTTGAGGTGGACCTTTATACTAGTATCGATTGTTTATCCCTGTAGGTTGCCTAAGTTGTCGTCGATAATAATTGGATGCAAGATGACCAGATTGATGACAATTCATTGCGTGAGGAGAAAGAACCAAGAGTGGCAAGCATTGTGTCTTCAGGCGAGGACAAACAGCATCGCACCTTTATGGTAGCAAGTCGAATCTCCTTAGCCAACAACTTGGAGACAATTGCCTCAAGACGGGGCAATGGATCTTGATGTAGAAGTGAAGCTCTCATATGTTCAAATCCATCATTAAGCGCCATAAAAAATTACATAACACCCATCCGATCACTATATTCAGCAAATTTGCAAGCATCAGAATCTAGATCCTATTGTAGTTTAGAAAATGCTAGTCGATCCTAGAAAGCATGCATGGAGGATAAAAAATCATTAATAGACTAACCTGTCTCCTGATGCATGTGATGCAGATTTCCTAACAACTGCTATTGATGGGCAATGTGTGAAGTGGAATATCGACTGGCAAGAAGATCCTATGCCTCCAAGTTTGATTGAAGGAATCAAAGTGTTTTGAAACCACGTAAGGATTTGTTGATTCTTGCTATTCTAGGCATCCAAGTGTTCATTAAATTTCTCCTTAGTTTCACAAGTAATCTAAGTAGGTGCACGAGTGGCACCAATGATATAAAGCCAAAGCCAGTGTCCTCTAAAAATGCTGGATATTTCTTGAGCCCTTAATATGCAATATACTAGTATTCTACTATAAGTTCGAAGAAAACCGGTACTTGCAGAGCTATTATGGACAAGATAAGGCCAAAAATAGATTTAGGAAGTCAAAATAGCTCGGGAACATATTGAAAAACACCAAGAACTGGTCTAAAACGAGTTGAACCGGTTGGAAAGGTATGCGAATCGGTCTGGTCAATACTGGTCAACATACGGTCAATGCCAATCAACAATTGGTCAGCGCGGTCAACAGTCACGATCAGAGGTAAATATGGCAATCATGTGTCAACGACGTGGCTAAAATGTGGCGCTAACATGGCGACTGTTGTAAATCGGCGTCGCAGCGGAAGCGGATCGTATATTTGCAATTATATCGGGAGCTATAGAAATCGATCGAAATAAAACGAGGAACAATAAAAGGACAAGGACACCAGAAATTTACGTGGTTCGGTCCGAATGTCGGAACCTACGTCCACGGGGAGAGCCAGCAAATCATTCCACTAAAATCGGAGAATTACAGGATTACAATCACATATGCACTCAAGTATTTCCCAGCCCTACTATACACCCAATGCCCACGGTGTTTAGCAACTCAACTCACTGGACTCAACTCAGCACAAAAACTCTCTGAGCTCTCTCGTCTCTCACACTCTCTCGAGCTTTTTCTTCTTGCTCTCTGCCGAGCTCTTTTCTTTCGCTCTACTTGCATCTTCGGACGTCTTCTCCTCATATAGAGAGAAGGGCAGAAAACAAGACAAAACAAATGAAAATAAATGGCCTCATTAAATGCAGCGCAGGCGCCCACAAGACAAGCCGCAATCGGCACCGAACGCCCACCATATTTGAAGGCATGCATGCGGATCATGCATGTGCATGGGCAAGCATTTAATGAGGAGGAAGAGAGTCAACAAACGTGCGCCTATGATCCTTGAAGATAACCGTGAGCTGAGGTGGGCGGCCGTCTTCGAATTTCTTGTTCATGGAGAGAAGCAAGCGTATGACCATCATCCACTGACACACACGTAGAATAGCTTCTGCCTACTCTCTTTCTTTATTCTGCCATCCCTCTTTCTTTATCAATAAAAACAAGAGAAACCCACAAAAGAGAAACCGTGAAAGGAAGGGAATTCGGCGCCTACAAGTGTTGACCAATTTTCTACGTGCATGGCCATGTGCATGCAGCAGGTGGTGGGTTCTTTATTTAATATAGAATATTGTTGATCCCTTCCTTTGCTTGCATGCTTGAAGAATAAAACCCCATGCAGCTTTTGGCTTCTTCTTCCTTCTACGCATACGCACGAAGAGATGGGATTAATGCCGGAACAAGAAGAAATTCGAAGACATCACAAAGTCTCCCTTGAACTTTGTTATTTGGCCAAACTTATGCATATTAATCTAACAGGCTCAAACTTGAGACACAATATAACAATTCTCCACCTTGGCTCAACGTTTGAGGCCAACTTATAGTGATTATTTTCCATGCTCGGCTCTCCCAACGCCCGATGGGCACTCATATTCTACAGGACGCCAATCGAGCTCATACGAGCTCGAGCTTTGTGAAGGAACATGCTTCGTCATCATATCTGCTGGGTTCTCCGCCGTTGCTATTTTCTTCACAACAATTTTACCCTTCGCTATGACATCTCGGATGAAATGGTACCTGATGTCGATATGTTTTGTTCGCTCGTGATATATTGGATTATAAGCCAAATATATCGCACCTTGATTGTCACAGTGTATGGTGACACTTTTCTGCTCCAGTCCAAGGTCCGAGAGCAAACCCCTTAGCCATATCGATTCCTTTGCAACAAAGGTTAGTGCCATGTACTCCGCCTCGCCGAAGACAATGCAACATCATCTTGTAAAGACGCTTTCCAACTTATTGCACCACCTGCAAGTGTAAATACGTACCCGCTAGCGATCTGCGATCATCCAAGTCACCGGCGTGATCTGAATCCACGTACCCGTGGTCTCATTGCCATTGACGTTCCTCCGATATATAATGCCGACGTCTGCTGTCCCTTTTAGATATCTCGAGGATCCATTTCACGGCTTCCCAATGAGTCTTACTGGTGCTTCATGTAACGACCGACAACACTTACAGCCTGTGAAATGTCGGGTCTAGTACATACCATGGCATACATAATACTACCCACTGCACTAGAATAAGGAACACGGGACATATGTTCCTCCTCCTCCTCGGTTGCGGTGATAACTTGTCGAAAAGTTTAAAATGTGCGGCTAAAGGGGTACTTACAGATTTTGCTGACTGCATATTGAAACGTGCCATGATCTTCTCAATATATTTCTTTTAAGACAAACGCAACGTTCCTGCAGCTTTGTCACGCAAAATTTCCATACCCAATATTTTCTTAGCAGCACCTAATTCTTTCATTTCAAACTCAGCACTCAACTGCCGCTTCAACACATCAATATCAGACATATGTTTAGCTGCTATCAACATATCATCAACATATAATAGCAAATAAATCAAAGACCCATCCTCCAATCTCCTAAAATAAACACAACTATCAAACTGACTTTTCGAATAATCTTGACTAGTCATGAAAGCATCAAAACGCTTATACCACTGTCTAGGAGATTGTTTCAATCCATACAATGATTTCTTCAGTAAGCAAACATGGTCTTCCTTACCTGGAATAGCAAATCCTCGAGGCTGCTTCATGTAAATTTGTTCCTCCAATTCACCATGAAGAAATGCCGTTTCACATCTAGCTGCTCCAGCTCAAGATCCCGTGCAGTAACTAAGGCAAGTAATACACGAATAGAGGTATGCCTTACCACAAGAGAGAACACTTCATTGTAGTCGATGCCCTCTCGTTGAGTATACCCCCTCGCAACAAGTCTCGCCTTAAACCTGGCTGCCTCTACACCGGGAATGCCTTCTTTCCGTTTGTAGACCCATTTGCATCCGACAATTTTCTGACTTTTGGGTACTTTGACCAATTCCCATGTCTGATTCCGATAGAGTGATTCTATTTCTTCACTCATAGCCTCTAGCCACTGTGATGACTCAGCACTAGCCATCGCCTCAGAATAGGATGAAGGCTCATCCATCTCCACCTCATCACCTACGGTTAATGCATATGCAATATCGAATAACCATAACGTACCGGTGGTTTAATTTGTCTTCTTTGTCGCCCGTGGCTATGTTGTGTTGTGGCTCGCCGGTTGTTCGGTATCACCGTCTTCGAAATGTGGCCTCATCGGTAATCTCTTCCTCTGTTACCTCTGAGGTCTTTGGAGACTCCGCCTGAATCTCCACCTCACTTCTGACACCATGATCCGTTTGCTCTGCTGGTTGAGTCTCAATACTCCTCTTTTGAAGCATTGCAGTCTCGTCGAAGATTACGTCTCTGCTGATTATAAAACCGGGTGATCTGGGATCAGTGCACCACAGCCGGTAGCCTTTCACCCCTTGTGCATAACCCATAAATATGCACTTCTTCGCCCTCGGCTCAAGCTTACCATCTCTTGCATGAGCATACGCAGGGCATCCGAATATTCGTAATCCGGAGTAATCAACAGGTTTCCCCGACCATACTTCTTCGAGTCTTCCACTCGATAGCGAGAAGATGGAGATCGATTAACCGGGTAACACGCCATATTTATTGCTTCGGCCCAAAATTCCTTGCCCAATCCCGCATGCGCATGCACCGAGCTCGCTCGAGTAGAGTTGTTCTTCCGTTCTGCTACGCCATTCTGTGTGGTGTCCCGGAACTGTGCGGTGTCTCACAATCCCTTCCTTTTGGCGAACTCGGTAAAGTCCTTACCACAGAACTCCATGCCATTATCAGTTCTCAGGCACTTGATTTGTTTACTTGACTGCTTCTCAATCAATGCCTTAAAATTCTTGAACTGATCAAATACCTCGGATTTGTGCTTTAGGAAGTACACCCATACCTTCATTGAGTAATCGTCGATGAATGTCAGCATATATCTGGCACCCCCTTTCGATGGAACTGGAGACGGTCCCCAAACATCTGAATGAATGTATTCGACTGGTTGCTTGGTCGAATGTAGAGCTGTACCAAATTTGACACGACGCTGCTTCCCGAAGATGCAGTGCTCACACAGGTCCAGCTTTCCTGTCTTCTGACCTTTCAACAACCCCTTCTCACTCAACATTGTCATACCTGCCTCACTCATGTGTCCCAATCGCATATGCCATAAGCGAGTCAAATTTGAGTCTGACTTACCCGATGAAATTGCAGCAACTCCGGTCACGGTTTCTCCCGATAAATGATAGAGAGAATTCGCCTTCTTCCCTTTCATCACTTTGTCGGGGCACCTCGAGAAATCTTCAGCACTCCACCTTCAGTTGTGTATTTGCACCCGAGGTCATCGAGTGTTCCCAAAGAAATAAGGCTCTTCTTGAGCTTCGGTACGTGCCTTACGTCTGTCAACGTCCGTTCTACGCCATCGTGCATTCGAATCCGAACTGTTCCTATCCCCACAACCTCGCAGGCTGCATTATTCCCCAAAAAAACTCTACCACCATCTGCAGTCTGGTAGGTAGTGAACCAGTTCTTATGAGGAGTCATGTGATAGGAACATCCAAAATCTAGCACCCATTCGTCTTCTGACGAACTCGTAGATACACATAGGACAGCCTCGGCATCACGGTACTCTCCTCGGCAACATTCGCCACACTACTTGTGGCATTTTGCCAAACGCCTTTATTTCTTAGCTTTGGACAATTTCTCCTTATGTGCCCCTCCTCGTGACATTCGAAGCACTTCACGCGACCTTTTGATTTTCTATGTCGCGACTTCGACCTGCTTTTTGCTTTGGCTTCATTCTTCTGGGCCTCCGATGTTGGTCTCTACCTCAAATCACCAGTCCACGTGCTACATCTTGCGCTAGACTGTCATCACGCAACTTTCTCTGCCACTCCTTTGAAAACAGGGCAGATTTTACCTCCTCTGAGGTAATCGTAGTACGTCCTTGTAACAAGGAGTCGGTAAAGTGCTCCCATGACTCCGGTAGAGACGCCAACAACATCATGCCTTGTTCTTCATCATCTAAAATCTTGCCAACATTTTTCAAGTCCATCATGAGTTTATTAAACTCATCTAAGTGAGATCTAATGGACGTACCTTCAGTGTATCGGAACTGGAACATTCTCTTTAACATATATAAGCGATTGTTCAAACCCTTCTTTACATAGAGGGCCTGGAGTTTGGCCCATAACGCTGCGGCATCCTCCTCCTCGGCCACCTCTATTAGCACTTCATCTGATAAGTTCAATAGGATGATACTCATGGCCTTCTCCATTAGCTCGTCCTTTTCAGCATCTCGCATTGTTTCGGGCAACTGAGCCTTGCCCTCCAATGCCTTGGCTAATCCTTGAGTTGTTAATAGCGCCTTCATTTTGACGCTCCACAACCTGAAGTTGTTCCTCCCGTTAAATTTCTCAACTTCTACTTTTGCTCCAGACATAATTGCAAAGCAAAGCTCTGATACCAATTGTTGTAAATCGGCGTCGCAGCGGAAGCGGATCGTATATTTGCAATTATATCGGGAGCTATAGAAATCGATCGAAATAAAACGAGGAACAATAAAAGGACAAGGACACCAGAAATTTACGTGGTTCGGTCCGAATGTCGGAACCTACGTCCACGGGGAGAGCCAGCAAATCATTCCACTAAAATCGGAGAATTACAGGATTACAATCACATATGCACTCAAGTATTTCCCAGCCCTACTATACACCCAATGCCCACGGTGTTTAGCAACTCAACTCACTGGACTCAACTCAGCACAAAAACTCTCTGAGCTCTCTCGTCTCTCACACTCTCTCGAGCTTTTTCTTCTTGCTCTCTGCCGAGCTCTTTTCTTTCGCTCTACTTGCATCTTCGGACGTCTTCTCCTCATATAGAGAGAAGGGCAGAAAACAAGACAAAACAAATGAAAATAAATGGCCTCATTAAATGCAGCGCAGGCGCCCACAAGACAAGCCGCAATCGGCACCGAACGCCCACCATATTTGAAGGCATGCATGCGGATCATGCATGTGCATGGGCAAGCATTTAATGAGGAGGAAGAGAGTCAACAAACGTGCGCCTATGATCCTTGAAGATAACCGTGAGCTGAGGTGGGCGGCCGTCTTCGAATTTCTTGTTCATGGAGAGAAGCAAGCGTATGACCATCATCCACTGACACACACGTAGAATAGCTTCTGCCTACTCTCTTTCTTTATTCTGCCATCCCTCTTTCTTTATCAATAAAAACAAGAGAAACCCACAAAAGAGAAACCGTGAAAGGAAGGGAATTCGGCGCCTACAAGTGTTGACCAATTTTCTACGTGCATGGCCATGTGCATGCAGCAGGTGGTGGGTTCTTTATTTAATATAGAATATTGTTGATCCCTTCCTTTGCTTGCATGCTTGAAGAATAAAACCCCATGCAGCTTTTGGCTTCTTCTTCCTTCTACGCATACGCACGAAGAGATGGGATTAATGCCGGAACAAGAAGAAATTCGAAGACATCACAAAGTCTCCCTTGAACTTTGTTATTTGGCCAAACTTATGCATATTAATCTAACAGGCTCAAACTTGAGACACAATATAACAGCGACTGATGTCGCTTGGTCAACAAGCTCCGTGGATCATACGAGAGGCACGTGGCGCATGGAGTTCACTCGCAAAGATGGCTAATGGTGCGTGTGGCGTTGGACCGCAATAATCTTCCCATATCCTAAATTGCTAGAGGATGGAGAAGTGGATAGTGGTGTTGATTTGCCGAAGTAGGATACCGAAGTGTCGGAATAGCACCAAAAGCTGGTGGGGCGGTGAATTTGAGACATGGTGGCAAATGGTGGAACATGTAGCAGCGAATGGCGATGAAATTTCAGGGTCGGGCTTTTTTGAGGGCGATGAGTATGATGGTGTAAATATTGCGAAAGAAACAACAAAAAGTGGCATAAAAGCCCTCAATAGTAGCGAGTTTGACCAAATACGAATACCAGCGCAGCTAACGTAATGTTGCCGTGACCACCACCTTTTAAGATTCAATGGGTGGCACTTCCTCAATCTATAATGTGTTCCAGCACACCACTCTCTATTCGAGTTATCTTAGTCTCTTTTGTATTATCATGCAAGTGGAAGGCATTAATTATTTTAAGAATTTATAACATGAATTATGCATAAATGAGTACTCATAGTTACTAACCAAAAGGAAGGGAAACCAGACATCTATTTCATTGAAACTTATTTACGCACACCAGGTGGTTGTTCATACTACAAAAGAAACCCACACAAGGAGAATCAAAAGTGTACTCCACTCCCTATCCACCACCACGTGAACGTCCCACAGCTACCACCATCCTTCGCCACTTGGAATCACAGTCCTAGCTAGAAAGTTACGACTGCGTTATCCCAAAAGTGGTTTCCTCCCAACGAACTAGGCCATCTCCTAGCTGCTCTCCCCACTGTCGCCTCCCTTGCTACCGCTGCCATAAGTCAGAAACGGGATCGATCCTACTAGTCTCCCGCCCACCAGCACGAAAAGCGCTACAAGGCGATATATAGCAAGACCCTCCAGAGATTTTATATCCATACAAAGTGTGGCAATATATATCACAAACATCATCGATGGAAAAGTCGGGTCCATGAACTCATACAAATCATCCGTAAAATCTACAGGTGTACCATAGCAAAAGGCGAAAGATGTAGGAGTCAGACATGGCTAAAGATCTGTAAAAAAAAAAAAAGAGTCAGATATCGCTCAACAAGAGAAATAGTTATCTCATAAACCAATCGATCAATCAAACTCGATTTCTAGGACACCTCTAGTATCATAACAACTAGGACACAAGAATGAGCACGTCACACATTGGATGCAATATCTCTAGTCATGTGCACAATGCCCGCATGCATTTGATGCATCACACGTTTCCATTCTTAATCACATCAAATTATTTGGGTCCACCCCATCTCACGATTCAACTGGTTTGCTAGCCGGCCCATGCGGGTGACTTCTGGTTTACTGGCCGCAGACATTTCTACTCAAGGGCATCTTGGCTTGTTAGTCAAGACATTCTCCTCCAACATCCAACCTAATTTCGTCAGGCTCTTGGTTTACTAGCCAAAACTTCCAAGGTTTATTGGCCTTGGGCATCCCTACTAACAATCGAGGCATCTTGATTTACTAGCCAATGCATTCTCTTCCGACATCCAATCCTGACATCGGGCATCCGAGGTTTACTGGCCCTAGGGGATCACCCATCCAAGGTTTACAGGCCTTGGACATCACGGAGTAACAAACTTTCTCAAGCACCTCAGGTATATGACACATGCAATGACACGACAATCACATGTAAATCACATCCCATTTAGCACACCTTTTACTAGGAAAGATACTATGTCTTCGCAAACAATTTGATGCCTGATTAGTACATCCAAGCCGTGTACCATTCAAAATTCCAGAATAGATGCTCATGCCGTCAGCTCAATTTCACAAACAAATGGCAATTAAATTAAAGCCAAACATACACCGTAAGATAGCCTTATGAGTGTATTGGCTATCTCCAGTAGACCACAAGCCAAGATTTAATCATATTCGAATAGAAATTCATGAATTCCCAAAAAATGGATAAAACAAAATAGTTTTGAGCAATTTTTGAAATCGAAGCCACTAGTATAACAAATGAACTTCAAAAATTATAAAAATTTAAGATGTTGTAGAAAAGACCTTAAATAGCATTTTTCATGAGGGTACTAAGTCCAAAACATTTTATATAAAGAGCAGTAATTCGTACAAAAGAAATAGAAATCTGGTTCTCTGGAACAGAACAACTGATCTTTAAGAAATACTTATCTCGCAACCCAAAACGTCCCAAATTTTCTTAAAATTTGGATATGTTATAAACAAGGATGTTCTTTACATCTTTTGCAAAGGAAACATGTCCAAAATCAAAAGGGAAAATTCTATAAAAATTCAAGAAGACAAAAGTGTAGTAACAAAACTTTTGTACCAACCATTTCAGCTCAGAAAAATCTGAAATTAAAATATATTGTAAATAAAGATGTTTTGCACAACTTTCATGAAGAATGTCTAATCAAATTCGAACCCCAACAAGTTTCACAAAATTAATAAACGGAGAAGGTCCAGCAATTCCAATTCTGGAAATCCAAGCAAAAGTTCTAGAATAATTGCAAAACTTGAACCACACGAGAGAGAGGTGATCGGTTTAGGTGGTGAGGGAGAGTGAGAGAGCTCGCGTGAGAGAGATGAAAAGAGAGAGAGAGTGAGCGAAATGAGAGAGGGAGGAAAAGCAATCTTCCTTCTCCTGCACTCTTCTTGCAAGGAAATTCAATTGGGTCGAGGGGTGGCAATCTCATCATTAGGCTAATTTAGCCTGTTTTGTAATTTCAATTCAATTTGCATGCAATTGGCTAATAGAGGTGGCAAGCCATAAGTAGGGCTATAATACAATTTAATTTCATGCAAAATACAAAGATAGGTGACCGGCCATATATATGCACATTAGAAGTCTAATTGTGCTTTAAAGTACAACCCTAGGCACAGATAATAAACCATACAAGGCATAGGTTAAATGCCTTCGTCCCCTAATTTTGCTTGCTAAATTTGATTGTAAAAGAAAAAATAAAAATAAATCCTACATGCCTCACTAATATGGTTAGGTGGTAATTCCGGATATCACATATAATGACTCATACCATGATAAGAATAAAAAAGAAAATAAAGTTATGGAGTTTCGATTTCCATTGATGAATTATACAAGAAATAGGGTTTACAAGATGACTATCTATAATATTATAATATTATAATAAAAATTAAAATCAATTAGGATAATGAGATTATAATATGAGAAATACATAGAAGCAGGTAATATATATTTTTAACATCCCCTCAAACTCAATTGGAGTTTGGAGAAAAAAAATCTTAAAAACGCCCATGAAAATGTGCCTTAATTTATACATAAGTAATTTGATTAATTGATGAAATGGAGACAAAACGAACAATACCATGAAGCAATTGAGAGCACATGAAATGGCGGTCTATTTCAATATGCTCGGTATGCTCATGAAAAATATGTGCTATTTAAAATTTCAAGTGGGGCATGTAGGAGATTTTTTTTTTCTCTTAATTTATGCGGAGCCTTGACTAGACGTAGACCGAGCCTCGGGCTAGGTGCCGACTCACATGAAGGTGGGTTGGAGTATGAGAAAATATACGAGAAATACGAGAAAATAAACCCACGGGTGTGGGCCCCACTATAATGCTTTGAAACATCAGTGCCACGCTGGAACGGGGGTCGTAAAATATTAGCGCTGATATTTTCTCGTGATATGCAATTGAAAAATCGAGTTGGTGTTTTACTAGTTATAAATAACAAAAAATGTTCCTGAAGAACCCATGCTATAATTATTATTCTTAATCACATGCCTCAGTGGCGACAATGATACTTAGCAATGATAACTTATGTCTTATTGTCTATATTATTATATAAAAATAAAAAGCTCCTATTTCTAGGGGATTTTAGTCTCTCTTTCTACCCTTTCAGATAACCTTAATTGCTTATTTTACAGATATTGAATTTATGAGAAGATGCGCAAACTAGTAATTTCACATAATTTCTCACATGTTGTAATATTGAAAATAAGGACCTTTTCCATCCAACGCCAGTTTCTTTCTTAAAGAATTCAAAAGATCCCTAAAATCTGTATCTTTTCACGTACTAATATGCATTTCCTATTTTATATATGTATTTCTTATCAATAATTTATTTCGTATTTAATGATTAAATAGTATAAATA
This sequence comes from Eucalyptus globulus, assembly GCA_014182545.1. Taxonomy (NCBI): domain Eukaryota; kingdom Viridiplantae; phylum Streptophyta; class Magnoliopsida; order Myrtales; family Myrtaceae; genus Eucalyptus; species Eucalyptus globulus. The sequence goes on from CM024726.1 coordinate 6,039,999, forward strand.
TTTTTGCTCAATCTTAAATATTAATTTTCTCATGTACTCATATTCGTGTGCATGTTTGCTCATTATCTATAAACATTCATTGTTCACTTCTTTTCAAATGGAGCAAGCAATCAGGTTACAATCATTATTTTAATGTGTTGATATTCACAAGCCTTACAATTTCCAATTCTTGATGTATCACTGTTTTCTGCGACGAGAGGAGAAGACATTAGGTGATCCCGAGGTCTAGACAAAGACCTCGACAGAACAATTTAACGACTTACTTGGATCCTACTTTTCTAATGATCCCTAAATAAAAAATATTGGAAAAACAAAGGGTGGTCCACTTCTCCCTTAATGCCACACCGCCAATCCCACGTGAGAACTCAGGTGCGGAGCCAGGCTCGGGTTCGGGAAAACGACCGCGGTTCTCCTTTTTTGGCTTCGAGGAGGTGCCTGGTGGCGTCAACTTCGGTCAACGGCGTGGGGGTGTAGGCGTCAATGTCGATCTCACCTACATCGACCCCACAGCGCCCTCAGGACCACAAGGCCCGGATGAAGCTGCACTACGCCGATCTCACCGACCCTCCTCTCCCGCCACTGGATCGACACGATCTCCCCGATTAGGTCTATAATCTCGCCGCCCAGCGTAGCGGTTTTCGAGATCCCTGATTACACAGCGCACGTCGTTGCCACCAGCACCCTCCGCCTCCTCGAGGCCATGCACCCTCACGTCGCCGCCACCAGCCGCAGCCACATCCGTCACTGCCAGGCTGGGTCCTTGGAGATGTTCGGATCGACCCCACTGCCGTAGTCGGAGACCACTCCGTTCCACCCACGGTCCCCCCTACGCCACGTCCAGGTGTGCCGCACACTAGTACACCGTGAACTAACGCGAGGCCTACGGCTGTTCGCGTGCAACGGGATCCTGTTCAACCACGAGTGCCCGTAGAGGGGCGAGAACTTCATGACCAGGAAGATAACTCGGGCCGTGGGGCGGATCAAGATCGGTCTGCAGGGCAAGCTGTTCCTGGGAAATCTGCAGGCCTTCCGGGCCTGGGGGTTCTCCGGGGACTGCGTGGAGGCTCTGTGGATGATGTTGCAGCAAGAAAAGCCGGATGACTACGTGGTCGCAACGGAGGAGTCACACACGGTGGAGGAGTTCTTGGAAGTAGCATTTGGGTACGTTGGGCTGAATTGCAGGGACGATGTGGTGATCGATAAGAGGTACTTCAGACTGGCGGAGGTTGACAACCCGAAGGGAGTTGCGAGTAAGGCCAAGAAGGTGCTAGGTTGGAAGCCCAGGGTCGGTTTTGAGAAGTTGGTGAAGATGATGGTCTTTGAGGACATTGAATTGGCCAAGAGAGAGAAGGTTCTTGTTGATGCTGGGTACATGGATGTGAGAGCTTGAATTTTTAGTATTTATTTCGATTAAATAAATTAGGCATTTCGTTAACATGCCGATAGTGCTATTCTCTGAGCTGATCACTCACGAGATAACTAGACTATCTGGGGAAACCACTAAAACCATTAAGGGATTTTAATGCAATAGACTTGAGAATTCGACTAGGAATTGATTGATCTATTAATCTATAAGGGTCATTACGGCACTGTTAAAATCGATTAGAGACCGGATATAGGTCGATTTGACTGAGATATGCGATCAAAAGATGGGTGATTCCACCTGATTGCAAAATACTCGTCGATCGGCACTAGACCGATTTTTCTATCGTTTTGGTACCCAATGCCCGTATTTGAAACTTTTAGACTTTCATGACAATCGAAGGTCGCCAATGTGTCAAAGATGTACTTTATGACTCGAGGTAAATCGATTATGGGTCAATTGTACCAAAAATTCATAAAAGTTATTCGGTAGACTATGTCACGCTAAAATCACATAAGATTGAAATTAACCGCGAATTTTAACCCGATTTCGAAATTGCAAGTTAAATCATCACGATTTATTTTAACGTCGACTCATCCTCCTCAAGATTTTTACGGAAAATCGATTAGGACATTCGGGAAAATTAACGGAAATTCGGATGGCTCAATTGAAGGAAATTTGGACTTCCAAAGCCTTTGAGTGTCGGAGACTGGACGAGAAAATTGTACGGGATTTTTCTTCACCGAAATTGAACCTCATTTGGGAAATTTTATGAAGAAATTGGAGCCAAAATTTAAGGAAATTCGGAGTTGGATTTTGGGGTAGCAAAATTGGCTTCAATTTAGTTAATTGGTGGGAAATTATTGTTGGAAAGTATTAGGGGGCATATAGAATAAGATGGAAGACCTTTGGGAGACAAACATTTAATTAGATGGATTAGTCTCTTGACTTTGGTCCCCCTAGTCTCTTGACTTTGGTCCCCCCATCTGCTTTGCTTTTCTTTCATTTTCCTCTTGGAAGCCCCTAGCTCATCCGCACGCCCCAAATTCCACCGCCGCCTGTTCTTGTTTTGCCCTCAATTCCGTCGAAGACATCTGCCACATACCACCATCTCTCTCTCTCTCACCCACACTCATCCACCGAACCATCTCTCTCTTGCTGCTCTTCTCCTCCACCGTTCGAACGCCAGCGCCCCACCATCCGCTGTCCCCTCTGCCGCTCATCCACTGCTTCACCAATTCTTCCCCAGCAGCAATTAGCGGCCACGTCCTCACGCCTCTCCATCCACCGAAGCTGCTTCTCTGTCTGCTTCCGTCGGTGTCAGCACACGGGTCGACAAATCAACTCACCAGCCCCAACGTTGACCTCTCTCTCCGCCTGTGCATTCCACCGAAGCTGCTCCTCATTTCTCCTTGCAGCTGCCGCTTCACCCATCAATTCCATGCTCCTCTCCTCTTCATACGCGCGTCCATCAACCGCTCGCGTGGAGCCCAGCGAGTCAAGCTGTTCGGCCACAATTTGGCCGAGTTTCGACCCAGCTTCTTCAACGCAAGTCCAGCTTCAATCCTCAACGTTGGAGTCCAGCCCAGCCAAGTAATTATTTGGCCCATCTCCTCCGGCCCATGAAAATTGCAGCTCCAATTCAGTCCGCAAGTTCAGCAATCCAGCCCACAGGTTCAGTTCAGCCCATCTTGGGCCCGCGAAGCAGCCAAAGCCCAGACTTAGCCCATTCTGTGGGCTTGCAAGGCTTTTAGGCCCGGCCAGAGTGTCCGTCGACGTCACTGAAAATTCGGATTTCGGCCGCTATCGCGTCGTCGTCGCGGTGAACCGATTTCCGCAATAAACTGGTGAGTTGATGCACTAAACTCTTCTGAGTAGGTTAATGACGTTTAAGGAGTGTTTAATTTAATTTAATTAGGACTTAGGTGGTTAGTTAGATTATATTAGTGATTTAATTAGTTAATTATGCACGTTAGGTGGTTAGATTAGATTAAGTGATGCCTAGATAAATTGTGCTATTTATCTAGAAGGGTTCGGAAATTTTCCAAACCCGTTTCGGTATTTAATTTAGTTATTTTGACCTAGGTTGGTATTTTTTTTAAATAATTTAAATTGAATTATTTAATTAATTTTAGAAATTAATTAATTATTAATTATTTTTCCGGAAATTAGATCGAGATAGTCAGTGATCAGAATTTCGTGCTGATTGCAATGGTGTAGTTAATTTCTACAATTGAGTGTTAAATTGTGCAATTTGAATTAAAGTCGTAATTTTGGGAATTTATTCCAAAATTTAGTATTTTCAGTAGTTAATTATAAATTATCGGAGCGTCGGTTTACAACGCCAAAAATGTTTTCAGACTCTGTATAAATAGTGAAAGATATTATATTTTTTGCTTAGGCCGACCGTATACACGCACACGATTATTTTTATCGGGTACATTTTAATATGGTGGAATTAGGCCAAGTTGGATACTTAATTGAGGAATTGATGTGCAAAGCACAATATCCTTGGCCTAGAGTAATGTATCGTGGTTCAGCTTCAGTGAGTAAATTTAGACATCAGCTTTGGGAGCAATAATATATGAGTATATCTATTTCAGTTTAGGTGAACACTATAGATATCAGCTTCGGCGAGCATTATAGTTATCTAGCAGCTTCGGTGAGCAAATGTTATTAGTAGCTTCGGTGAGTAATAATTGATCTAGCAGCTTCGGTGAGCAAATTTAGACATCGGCTTTGGAGAGCAATGATATATGAGTATATCTATTTTAACTTAGGTGAGCAGTGTTCGAATCGACGGAATTTATAGATGGCATCGATGACATGGAGTCGAATGAGTCAACTGATTGATGGTTGAGTTGAATTGAATTGAATTGAATTGTTTGGCCTAGTATTTGAATTGTACTGATCTGCAGGGTGGACCTGAGACGAGGTAAGTCCCTATGATTGTATGATTGTGTGGTTAGGACGCCTCTGGGCGTTTACCCTCCTAATTGAGGTTTAAAGCGTGAACTCGCTGATATTTATATCTCATCCATCGTGAGGCTTAAATTTTCAGGGTCATCAAGTGGAGGACCGGAGCCGAGAGAAAGTGATTTGAAGTGTAGATCAGTTAGGACCATTTCTTTTTGGGAAAGCTAGTTTTGTAGTCCTTTGGTCATAGACCTTGTACATGACTCTATTGTGAATATAAAAGCATGTTTGTTGGTGAATTTATTGTCCTGCTTTTCTATCTCGAGATGGTTACTGTTAGGGGATTTTTTATTTGCTTCCGCATGTGCAATAAAAACGAAAAGGTCGATGACTCGTCCTAGGAAGTCGCAAAATCTTATTGACCAGAAAGGGATTGGCACGCGCTCGAGGATCGGGGCGTAACAATGGATGCTCAGCAACAACCTTGAGAAATTGGTACTTTCTTATTTTTGGTGGCTCTATTTTTCTAATTATTTTTTCTGTGCTCTTTTTTGGTCTTTTTTTTTTTTTTTTAAGATCAGCTCGAAGCAAGTAAAGTTTTTATTTTTTAAGGTTTAAAGGGTTTGAGATGTTCTTGGGATGGCTATAGGTTCTTAGCCAATTAATTGTCTATCTTGTTGGGTAGACCAATGAGCTCAAATGCCTCCTGGATTTGTTGTAACTTACCCTATTCATTCGCTTTCAATTAGTACATTTAGATTTGTTCATTTTCCTTGGTTTGCCTCATTCGAAGTTTCTACCTGTTCAAGTTTGGATGAGCTTCAGATGGGTTGAAGCCTGTGTGTTTACTTTCTTTAGATCTGGTTAAATTCTGGAGACTGCAATATGTTGTGCGCAAGAAAGAGAATGGACCAACCCTTTTGTGTTTGCGAATTGATAGGAAAGCAAGGGAAAATTTCTAAAAAAAGGGCAGTAACTGGAAGTTCTGTTCTGTCATTTCATCTATTGATAGGTTTCACAATGCTTGATACAATCCAATGAGATCTCGATCTGGTCGTTTTTGGTGTGATCCCTTTGTTTGGGCTTTCAAACTTGGATGATTGTCCTTTTCATTGAAGAACTGTGTTTGTGTCGGTGCAACCATGTCTCCTTCATGAAATTGAAGATCGAAGAGGATATTGATCTATTATAAGATCCAAAAGAACTTGTATTGGTTAATGCTGCATTGGGAAAGTATGGGGACTCTTGCAAAACTAACTGACAAACTTTTAAATATCCTCCTATTGAAGTTACACATTCATAAAAGGATTTTATCATTAAAGCGAAAAAAATTAAACAATGACATGACGGATTTTCTATAGATCTACATACTGTATATTGGAGTAGGGTTTGCTGTCTTGTGTGGCATGGTATGTTGAATTGGGATTGTAGCATCTACCTGAGATGATGAGAAAGTTCTCGAAGATTAATCGGTCGATAAATGATATTAGAGCATCTTCATGATCTTTGTTGTCTAGTTTTATATAAGCTAAGTTAGAACTTATCATAATGGGTCATAAACTCATTTCTTAACCTATATTTAATGACCTGAGTCATTATATGGGTAGTTATGTTCAGTAAATAGATCATAAATGAGTTCAAATTGGCAAAATCCAAAAAATTATAGATGTTAAATAGGTTTACAGTTTCGACCAAAAAAAAAAAATTAGGTTTACAGTTTATCCAATTGTAACCTACCTTTGTGAATTTACCCTTTACAAGAAAATTCTCAGACTGTTCTAAATTCAAAGAAGTTTTAGTGAGTTCGTAAGATCAGCCTGACTTCACCTCTATTAAAAATATCAAGACGGCTTTTTTTTTTTTTTTTTACCATTGTTTTTATTTTTATTTTTATTTTTATTGTAAGTATCATCAGTTATTTATTGGACTATATCTTTTCTTGGTTGCATTTCACATTGTATTTTTTATATAATATTCTAATTTTAGTTCTTGTCATTGCAATTCCTGGTCATCATAAATCGTGTTATTCAATATCTTACATTACATTTAATTAAAGTTTTGATTGCTCCATGTTATTTGTTGCTGAAATTTTTCAAATTTACTACTAAGTACTATAAAATTTGAAAATTCTATACAATATTTGAAGCCGATTCTTTAGCATCTTTTAGTCGAAATACCGATATAACAAATACACACGAAGAGCTTTAAGTGTGTTAACTAGGTATATATTCATAGATTGGATTATAAATGGGTCGGGTCGGGTATGAGTTGGGTGCAGATTGGGTCGAGTATTGTCACTAATTTTTATTATATGTAAATTAGTCAAAATTGGTTAAATTGATTAGTTTGGGTCATATCATTCTTTACTTGACACGACCAACCCATTTAGGGCGTGTTTGGTAACGCGCTTCCGTTTGACACGACCAACTTATTTAGGGCGTGTTTGGTAACGTTTCTGTTCCAAGGAACAATTTTTGCTAAGAAATGATTTTTTCTGTTTTTGTTATCGAGAACAATTTTTGAACAAAAGAACGCGTTTGATAACTTTCCAAAATTTCTATTCCCGGGATAGAAATACATTTGGTAAAATTCTTAGATTTTTTTATTTCTTTTAATTTTTAAATTATTTTATTATTTTTTCCTTTTTTCTTTTTCCTTTTCATTTTCCTTTTTAACAGTGGCCGACGACCGACTGGGCAACGTTCGGTGAGCTCGCCGGAGCCTCGCTAGGCCGGGCGAGGTCGGTGAGCTCGCCGAGGCCCGCCCCCTGCGAGGCTCGCCTCGCCGGATCTTGTTGAGGCCGAGCCTCGCTGTGCTTCACCAAACCATGGCGAGGCTTGTCGGAGGCTCGGGCCAACGAGCCTCACCATGGCTAGGCGTCTCCGAGGGCCGGCAACACTCCGGCGAGGTCACCGGCCAAAAGGAAGAAAAAGAAGAAGAAAAGAGAAGAAAAAAGAGGAGAGAGAAAAATAGATTCTAGAAATTATTCTCGGGAACAAGAAACTACTTTTTTCTACTTCTTGTTTCTGTTCCAAATCTATTTCCGGAAATAAAAGTTTTACCAAACAGGTTTCTATTCTTTTTTTCGTTCTCCAGGACAAAAAAACAAAAAAATTTGTTCCGGAGAACAGAAATAGATTTTAACAAATAGGCCCTTAACGGCCTTACGCTATGTATTATCATCAATGTTAATTGATTTCATTATGTTTTGATAACTAGATAGCCATCCGAAATATATAGTGATGTGTAGGTGGATCGTCCCGAAAATATAAAACAAAAGACTATATCTTCTTTACCGAGTACTCTTATTGTGATATTCGGCAGAAGTGCGAGTATTTTGAGGAACGCCATCCATATTCCAGCAGGCTGTCTAAAGGATACAGTGAAAGCTAGATCATGGAAAAGTACAAGCGTCTTCAACCCGTCAGACATCTCCAAGCAAAAGCCCATCGGACATCTCCAAGCAAAGAATAACTGAGGAACATATTTAGCTTGAGGGAAGAATAAAGGCTGGTTCTCATGAAGTCCTTTTTCCACTGTTTTAACTTCTAACTACTTTAAAATGTGAAATTTTTGCAACTTTGTAATAATCTTAGTAAGTGGATATACTAAATGGGTAGGTTACAAATTAAGATGATAATAAGTGGGTAAAGATCACTACCACTTAACAATTCATCACATCACTAAATATATGAACTGTGCAAAATTGTCTTGTCTTCGAATCCAAACCTAGTGTCCTTTCTCTAACTCTCTTATCTTTGAGTGTGAATGTTAGCAAAATTGGATTGGCTTGTTGATCATTTAACCTGCCAATGACAAAAACACTGGTTTGAAGAAAAGCGCAGAAGAAATTAACAAAATATAAAACACAATCATAAAAAAGAGCACAATCCCTATGCCCCTTAAATGGTAACATTCCTACCACTTAGTATTTAATATGTGATAACGATATGATATTCAAGTATTTTATATGAGCACCATATGTAACGTGGATGTTGATATAATAAGATAAATTCTCTTTGAGCAAGGGTTCTTATATAAATAAGTTGATAATGTGTGTATAAACACAGGCTTCACTCCTTCCTTTTAAAAGTATTGAAGATATGATTGACATTTGGGATACAATTGAATTCTCAAATTTATAAACATCTAACATGTCCAGCAATTTGAAAGACAAGTCCTTATTGCCAAAATCCAGAGGAAAAGTAATAATTTTCTTTGAATTCATTTTGGTATTCTATATTAGGTAAGATGTGCCAACGAATGTTCTCATTTGATCTCACATCCCTCCTGTTGGTGCAGTGTTAAATTATTAAGATGGGTGGAATTTCATCACAAAAATTAAAGTTTTTGATAGGCCATTTTTACTTATCTTTGTAACTCCTAGTCCGATAGTTACAACTGAATTGATTATCTTCATGTATGAGAGCAAAGTAAGAAATACTAAAATCAATATGTAAGATTGCTATGTTAAAAGCGAAGAACTTTACTTGATTATTTTTATCTTTATCATAATCATTGTGTCAAACATCACACAAGCAAAGAATATCAGACAAAGCTTGTTGTAGTAGACAACACCAAGAAAAGCATAGAAAAATGAAGAATATATAGAGAGAGAATAATACGTCCTCACAAATTTATTCAATCCAAGCATACAAGCCAACAGACACACAAATCCACGCGACCTTGCTAGACAAAAACATATTGATTAGCCATGGCTGCTTCTGACACGAGAAGCGGCACGATGTTTGACGAAGTCATCGTCCAGATTGTGTGGCAGAAACTAGGTACCTTGCTCTCTCACCCGGTGTGTGTGGAGTGCTTATTGATGCAAACCCGCGTGAAGGATGCCAAGGTGAAGCTAGCAAGGATCCAAGAGTTTTTCACTCAATATAGACTGTCCGAAGCCACGGAGTGGTCGGGGCGGCTCCTCCGAGCCATGTACTATGCCGAGGAATTCATCGACAAGTTCCACCTCAGAGAGGCCCGTGACAGGGACAAGGCCCTCCACATGGCCGCATGGCCGCTCGCCGGGCTTGTCTCCAAGTACAAGCTGTGGAGGGACCTGTCCATTCTGGTGAGTAAGATGGAAGAGTTGTGTAATGATCAGTTCTTGAAGGGGGAGGGCGAGGGCAGGAGCAAAAAGAGACCTGCTAGTTCCTCCTCCCATGCTAGTGTTCCATGGCAAGGCCAAAAAATCGCGAGGCTGACTAGTTACTGGGATCGGCAAGCGCCAACAAACTTCATATGTCGCAAGGATGAGGGGAAGAAAATAATTGGGTGGCTCAAGGCAGAAGAGTACACAGAGATTTCGATTTGGGGCGAGCAAGGAACCGGCAAGACGTTCCTCGCTAGATGGGCCTACAGCCAAGCGAAGTACATGGGCTATAAGTGGCGCGCTTGGGTCCACGTCTCGCCTAGCATGGACAAGCGGGAGTTCCTGCTGGAGATACTGAATCAAGTCGAGAATCTAGCGGGGGACGAGAAGGACATGGATATAGAGGAAATAGCGGCAAAACTGCGGGGGAAAGTGGCCCAGCTAAATAAATTCCTCGTAGTGTTGGATGACATGCAGCATTCCGGCTGGTGGCCAATCTTGTATAAGTTATATATTACCTTTCGATATACGCAAACCCGCGTAATTACCACAACTCAGGACTTGGAGATTGCCAACTACATGAGTCTACATACGTGGCCGATCGGGCTAGAAAAATTGGGCGATATAGAAAGCCAGAGGATGTTCGCTTGGAGTTTACATAGAGTACCTGATGGTGAGAGACTCTCCAGTAAGGAGAAGGATATCCTAAACCTGTGTCGTGGCTTGCCGCTCTATATATCCTTACTTGGTGGGTTTCTGTCCAATACTGGGGAGCATGAACGCGCAACGTTGGCGAAAGAGGGTTCTACGATGGCATTGTTAGATATACTACAATTGAGTTGCCATAAATTGCCGGTCCATCTAAAACCGTGCTTCATCTACATGGCTTTGTTCCCCTTAGCATTCCCTATTCCGACAAGAAGGCTAGTGAGGCTGTGGTTGGCTGAGGGCTTATTGGATTCGCATTGTTACGACATAGAAAGGGAAAGGAGAAGGCCGCCCGAGGATGTGGGAGAGACATTCATTCTGGAGCTTGCGGATAGGAATGTGATTGATGTGGTGAGCTGGAGGGCGGATGGATCCCCCAAAGCTTGCCAAATGCTCACCTCTCTGTATGACGTGATCCGCCCGATTGCGATGAGCAAGGGTCTCCTCCACATACATGCCACTAGTAAGTCGAAAGATGGGAATGACCGTGACCCAACCAGCCAGCAACAACAGCTGCTGGCCCAACCGCGGGAAAGAACCAAGATTCGGTGGCTTGTGGAGCACACGGACATAGTCACAGACAATCACGGCAGCAGCTACCCCGATTTGAACCTCGGCCACGTCCGCTCGTTTCTTTCATTCTACCAGAGGAGAGGCATGCTCACCAAAGACATCAGCACGTTTCTTAGGAAGATGACGTCCAAGACTGACTATAGCTTGCTAAGGGTGCTTGATTTGGAGGGTGTGTATAAGCCATCCTTAGATGGTGTGCTCCACAAGCTGGTGCTCCTAAGGTACCTAGGATTGAGATCCACGGTATTGGAATTGCTCCCGAGCGCCATTGCGGATCTGCAACATCTCGAGACTCTTGACATAAAGCACACCAACATCACTTTGCTGCCGAGTTCCTTGTGGAAGGCGAGGAACTTGAGGCACCTGCATCTTAACTGGTTCTACATCGACTTGAAGAACATCCTCAGGGCTTGTAGCAACAATGTCAATGCCTTGACTCAACTCCAAACCCTAAGCGGGTTGGTTATCGGTGAGGTCAAGGACAACTTGATGAGGGACCACATGGACAGCTTGACCACACTCACCACGCTCAAGCTTTTCTTGCAACGCTCGAGTGGGGACACGCCAGGGGCTGCAGGAGAAGCAGTAGCTGATTGGATTAGCTTCAGGCTCAACAATCTCCAGTCCTTGACCTTTGGGATAGTCCGAGAAGTCAAGCCCACCAAAGAAGACAAGCCTGCGGAAGAAGCTAGACCCCAAAAGAAGCCGAGCCCACGAAAGAAAACGAGCCCACTGAAGAAGACGAGCCCGTGACATCGTTGATAGGCCCGTTACCGAAATTGTCGTTGGCTGAACGACATCACGAACTGTTGGAGCTCTACTTGCTGGGCCAACTCAACAAACCCATTTGGACACAGCTCTTGCCAGTCTCGCTCCGGGTTTTGACTCTATCGGGCTCGAAGGTGGAAATAGACATGATGCCCGAGTTGGGTGGTCTTCTGAGGAACCTGAGGACATTTAGGCTCTTGGCCAATTCTTTTCTAGGCACTCGTCTGAGTTTCGTCAAAGATGGGTTCCCGAGCCTCATGATCTTGAAGATTTGGAAGCTACCTCAGCTTGAGAAGGTGGTTATTGAAGAAGGAGCGATGTTACATCTCAAAGAACTCCAGTTTAGGCAGCTACCTCAGCTTGAGAAGGTAGTTATTGAAGAAGAAGCGATGCTACATCTCAAAGAACTCCAGTTTAGTCACCTCAAGAGGTTGCCAACTGTTGAAGGGATCAAGGAGCGCAGGGAATTGGAGATTATATATGTGTAGTATCGCAAAGTGATGCTCTTGTTAAACAACTCAAGGTCCAAAAAGGAAAGAAGACGATTCTACATTTTAAAGAAGACATCAAGAAGCCCGGATCTATAGATGATGACGAAGGTGACAGGTATGGAACAATATTAAATCAAACATGTTCTCTACGCATGACGATGAAATTGTTTTTATAGGCTTGATACTTTCAATAAGTCACTTATTAATTATTTAAAGAATGATAAAAATTAGGGACAAAATGGAGAGATGCCCTATCCGCGTATTGAAAAGGAGAGGCCTTAATTTGTAAAATGACGATGACAAGTATGGGATAATATTAAATCTTAGCATATTCTTTACTCATTAAGATGAAAATGTTTTTGTAGACTTGATAATTTCTTATGAGTGATTAAAAAGAACTACAATGATTTTTATCAAATAATAATTACCTTGACTCATTCCACGAGACCAAGCCAATACATATTACGAATCTATGAAAGCTATTTGAGTCCTACTAAAAATATAACATAAATGGTCCCATCACTTATAAAATGAGTTTAAAGTATACTTTTTCTGTTCATTATCACAACATAAAATCACGTGGGCAGTATTATTTAACCTTCGTAGAACCTAATGTTAAATTCAAAAGTAACCTTCAAAATCAGCCTTACGCTCAATAGCTTGTGCATATCGAGTGAGCCTTTCACCTAGCTCACATACAAGACACTGAAGAAGAGACAATGATATTTTTTTACACTAATTAAGACCTCTCAATTGTTTCCCTTATTTAATTCAAGAAAAGAAGCCACTTGCATAGGAACAATTCTACAAAGTTGCTTCCTTTTTGCCATTGGGAGTACTATTAGGAAATTTATGTGCATGTATCGTGTGAAGCTTTACTTATTTAGTAGTTTCTCGTTTTCCACAGTGATGACGATAATGAGGCAACAGATTCTCCTTGAATACAAGTTACTACAATGATCTTTGGAGTTGAACGTATGTATATATCACTTTTCTCTGTCACTTGGTGTGTGAATAAACAATTTTATGTAATGGTTATATTATGTGATGAACTGATGTAATGACATTCATTTAATGTAAGATACTCTTTCTTCAGTCCTTAGCATCTATGTCGGCATACACCTAGTCCAATGAGGTAAGACATGCACTGCACCAGCGAAAAAAAGAAAAAAGAAAAGTGGCAGCTTAGATGAAGATTAGGGAGTCACAATTGATAAGCGCATGCCATGAGTAACGAGCTAAATAACTAAATGAATCAGCCATAAGCTTTAAAATGAAAAAAAAAAATATATATATATATATATATATATAAGAGGATGGAAGAAATGGAAACATTAGATACCAGTATAATTAACATCAATCAAATGCCAATGCCTATGTTGAAGAGCCTCCTAGACCGGTCAGAGGACTTGCAAGCCTTCATCTGTTCATGGCAATTTGGAAAGCTTTTGCTCAATGACCTGCATCAAAACCACACACACATGTATATTTACCAATAATAAAGAAGTCAAACCATCTTAGATAGTTAGAGTTGGAGGGCGATTTCGTCCCATTGTGCAAAAGCAAAACTGTCCAAAACAAAGCTTTTCAAGAATGACGTCACGGTGCTTTTCCACCTATGAGATTTTATGCTTGACTGCTGAGTAAAGTTGAGGCCAAACATCTACCTCCACGTCATCCCCGTTGCCGTAGTCCGACACCTCCCCGTTCCACAACGGTCCCCTTTTGTCGCATCCAAGTGCGCTGCGTGCGTACTGGTACATCGTGAAATATCGCGAGGCCTACGAGTTGTTCGCGTGCAATGGGATCTTGTTCACCCAGGAGTCCTCGCGGCGGGGCAAGAACATCGTGACCAAGATGATCACCCGGGTTGTGGGGCGGATCAAAATCGGGCTACAGAGGAAGCTGTTCTTGGGGAATCTGCAGGCCTTCCGAAATTGAGTGTTCACGGGGACTACATTGACATTTGGTCCCTTTGACTAAACAAAGAAAAAATAAAAAGGAAAAAGTTTAAATAAAAACTTGAAGTGCCCTCATTTTGTTAAATAAGGGTTTGAAGTCAATTTTATTTCAAATAAGGTAAATAAAATCTTAAGTGGCAATATCAATTTCAAAGAAAAATCTCAGGGGTTGGTCAAAAGCATTTTTGTCCTTTACTTCTTTTACTTAATTCTATTTTCCTTTATTTGTTTTTTTCAATAAAAAAGAAAGGCTTAAAAAAAGACAAGCTACACTTGAAAAAAAAAAAAAAAAAACCTCCCAGCCGTGGCTGCTAACCCCATCACAGGCGGGGCGTTGGCCATGGCCGAAGAGGTCGCAGGTGAGGGCCCCGCTCTCGCCAAAATTGGAGAGGGTTGTGGCCCTTTCCGAGGGGTCGGCGAGATCGCAAAGAGACCCGGCTCTGCTGCTCCCTTCATTCTCCAGGAACCCGCTCACCAACACCTCCAGGTCGTGCTCGCTCCATGGCTAAAACCTCCCCAGAGTTCCCCAATTTTCCTCTGACAGAAAATTCTCCGTCATCGGCGTGCGCACCGTGCAATACATGACACACGGCGTCGTAAGGCGATTCAACTAGCCTCAATCGACCGCCGTTAGAACGTCCCCAAGGAACTCATATTGACGCTCCAAATAGATTTCACAAAAACCTAAAGAAGCCAATCGATTGAAAACGAACTCAAGTCAATCCAGCAACAACGGAACTCAATTCGACAGCGGAGACCTATAAAACGAACTAAAAAGATCGGTGCTGAACGGGAAATTCTCCGGAAAAACCCTGAGAAAGCGATCGATTGAACGAATTCTGCAAAATTCGGCGTCTCGGAGCTCAATTCGAATTCAGATATCAACCCAAAAAAAAAAGACCGAAGGCCTCTAGGTCGATCAAAAATATAAATTTTTTTTTATTGCAGATTCTGAAACTCAAATTTCTTTGGCCTTTTTTCAGCTTCAATTTCGGGAAAACAGAAAAACTAGACACCAACTGCGATGATTCTCGAGTTCCATTTTCTGGAATTTCCCTTTCGACGATTTCATCCCCAAGGAATGCAAATTTAGGTCCATTCGTTTCGTGGAAAATAAATTTCAAGAAAACGTTTTCCAAATTTTCCAACGTTTGTTTTACGAAAAATGAATTGCTTGGAAAAACATTTTCCTTAAAAGGAAAAAAAGTCTTCTAAAATAGGGGAAAATGTTTTTCACTTTTGAAAAATTGAAAACATTTTCCTCACTTAGTCTCTCTTATCTCACACCCTGCAAATCCTCACTTCCTCCTCATCTTCCTCCTATTGCTTCTTCTTCTTTTTATTTATTTATTCAAATAAGTCGAATTATTTTTTCTTTTTCTTTTCTTTGTTTTCCCTCTTCTTCTTTATTGGCCGGTCGTCGGCCACAATGACGATGGTCGACGACCGGCCTCTCCGGCAAGCTCGGAGCTTGCCGCTGCCGATTGGTGAGTGCGAGTGTTGAGCTTGAGGCTCACCAATTTGGCGAGCGATGAGGGTGGTGAGCTCAGGGCTAGCCAGATCGACAAGTGTGAGCCTCGCCACAAGCTTGTGCTTGTCGACCTTGGGCCTCGCCAGATGGGCAAGCTTCAAGCTTGCCATCCTCACCATTCCCAGATTGGCAAGCCTCAAGCTCGACGCTCTACAAAGGTAGGCAAGCCTCGCCTATGGCTCGTGACCGGCCACGAAGAAGAGGAGGAAGACAAAGAAAAAGAAGAAGAAAATAAAATAAATATAAATATAAATAATTTAATAATCGATTTTTAAAAATAAAGAATAATTAAATAAGCGATTTTCAAACAAATAAAAAAATAATGAAAATCCATTTTAAAAATTAAAAAATATATGAAAAAGAGTGTATAGAGGAAAAAAATTTCCTAACGGAAAATATTTTTCACTTCATTTTTAAGCTTCACTCGAATATCAGAAAATAATTATATTTTCCTTGAAAATGGCTTCTTGGAAAATATTTTCCAGAAATGCCATATTTTTCACAAAATGAATGGACCCTTGATTTCTGAGCAAGTCCTCGCTAAGGCACCCACAGCCCTACCAGATCCAAGCAAGCTCAGGCTCCACCAAGGTCGGTGAGCTCAAGTTTCACCTGGGGCCGGTTGACAGCAGAGGAAGTTTGAAAATGAAAAGGAAAGAAAGAAAAAGAAAAAGAAAATAATTCAATAATTAAACATTCTTGTTTTCAAAAAAAGAAAAACAAGTAAAGATAATTAAAAATTCAATTTTTTAAATTAACAATTTAAGAATTATTAAAAAATCGATTTGTGTTTTTTTCTGAATTAAAGTCATGAGATTAAAATAATTTTCCAATGACGTCCAAATATTTGAAAATGTTTTCAATCATATCACCAAACAAAGGAAACTCAACCGCATTTTTGAAAACGCTTTTCAAGAAAGACTTTTTCTTTATCATTGAGTTTTCGCGAAATAAACTTACTCTAAAATACATATATAATACCAATTAAAAAAATTCGTACCATCCCAGATAGTTGGAGGCCAATTTGGTCGCCATTCTGCAAAAGCAAAACTGTCCAAAACAAATCTTCTCAAGGATGATATCAAGGTGCTTTTCCACCGATGAGATTTTATACTCGATTGCTGAGTAAACTTGAGGCTAAACATGTTCTTGGAAGCTTCCTTTGGGTAAACAAAAACCAACAAGCTTTGTGACGATTTTTGCACTGTCGGCCGTGTTGTCCATATCTTTTGTGTGAGCTTCTTCTGCAATTGCTTGGTGAGCCTCCGCCTTTCAAGACGAAGATCTTGTATGTTGTTCAAAACACTAAAATCTCGGACTTGATATGTTCCTACTGTGAATATAACAAAGGCAGCTAACGTTTCCTATTGTTTGAATTCAGTATTTTGAAGCATTGCTCAAGTTCAGACAATCTTCCCGAGCTTGATTACATCGGGTGAATTCTCTCTCCAAAAAAGGACAACTTCCTGAGCTCTACCTCCATGTAGAGAGAGTCTGTCGGACCACCTTTAAACAGAAGGAAAAAGTGGCCCTGGTGAACTAATGAGTTATTGCATTCCCTTCACAGTTTGACGATCTCCTTCTGCAAGTTTTTGTATTGCGAAAACCATTCCAAAGGACTTCTTCTATCATCTTCAATTGGATACGAGACAACATCCATAGCATGTTTCGTAGGCACAATGACATGTGGTTTTATATGCTGTACCTATCAATCACAAGGGGCCACACCGAGCAAAATGCGTATGTTGACAAAACTTCCGTATCTAATATGAGTCACCGAACACCTAGTCTATTCTCCAAATATCAAAGCACTCTATATTCAAGTGAATGGTTCTCCAAACTTACTTGCATGGCCACATCTAAGTATGACAAGACTCATGTAGGCCAACACCATAGCTGCGCAATATCATCGCACTGGCCATCATTTCTCATTTGTGCAAAGAAAGCCATGGTCAGTCCATAGTATGTTTTCCAAAAATAGTAATGTTTTTGGTTTATTCTTGTATAGCATTTGGAGAATGACGATGTTGAAAAATGATCCATTTATTGAAAAAATCGTTTTTGGTTTATTCTTGTATAGCATTTGGAGGATGACGATGTTGAAAAATGATCCATTTATTGAAAAAATCTCTAGTCCAAACTTGAGAACCTAGAATTACGCGGGAAGCAAGAAACTTCAGTCTGGAAAATGTCTAGGTCGGTGACGGAAAGCTGTTGAAGAACATCCAGCACTCAAGTTGAATAAGAAAAGCTTAGCTTAGTCAAATACGTGGCTAACAAAAGGTTAAAAAAAATTCAACTGTATTTGAGCTATCTTCTAAGGCGGTTGTAATGCTGATTAAATGGAATTGCTCTATAAATAGAGCTTAAAATCGTTAATGTAATACTACGTGGAGGCATTGTGGACGGTGCAGCAGCAAGAAAAGCTGGACGACTATGTGGTCAAGACGGAGGAGTGGCACACGGTGGAAGAATTCTTGGACGTGGCGTTTGAGTTTGTGGGGCTGAACTGAAGGGACCATGTGGTGATGGATAAGAGGTAGTTCAGGGCAGCGGAGGTCGACAACTTGAAGGGAGATGCAACTAGGGCCAAGAAGGTGCTGGGTTGGAAGCCCAAGGTTGGGTTTGAGAAGTTGGTGAAGATGATGGTCGACGAGGACATTGAATTGGCTAAGAGAGAGAAGGTTCTTGAAGATGCTGGGAACATGGATGCTCAGCAGCAGCCCTGAGAATTTGGTGCTTCTTATCTTATTCCACTCCGTTTTCCTTAAGTCCTTTTTTCTGGGCTTTGTTTTGGTTATTTATTGGAAGATCAGCTCGAAGCAAATGAAGTTTTCTTTTTCCAAGGTTTAAAGTGTTTGAGATGCTCTAGGGATGGTCTATCTTGTTGGGTAGACCAATGAGCTCAAATATCCGTTCGATTATTCATTCGTTTTCGATTAGTACATTTAGATGTTTTCATTTTCCTTTGTTTGCCTCATTTGAAGTTGCTACCTTCTTATTCAAGTTCGGATGAGCTTCAGATGATTTGAAGCCTGTATGTTTCCTTTCTTTAGATCTGGTTAAGTTCTAGAGACTGCAATATGTTGGGCACAAGAAAGAGGAGAAAAGTACCAAAAAAGTCATAAACCTATTGCATTGGTATCAATTCAATCATAAACATTTCAATTAGACTAATTTAATCTCAAACTTTTTCGCATTGATACCAATTCAATCTATTCGGCTAATTTATGACAGAAATTGCTAACGTGGACTCTGGCGGTCTTACATGGCACGACCGGCGCTTACATGGACAAATTTTATAAATTTTAAATATTTTAAGAATTTTTTTAATTTTTTACTCTTTTCTTTTTTTTTTTTTTTTTTTATCTTCACCTTTTGGTCGATGAGGTCATCGACCGATCGTTGCCAACGACAGACTGGTTTGGGCAAGGGCCTTGACGCCCTTGCCAGCCACAGTGAGGGTGGGCGAGAGTGTCGAGCCCTGCCTAGATCTAGGCGAGGGCTAAAACCCTTGCCTTTTGATCGACAAGGGGGGTGAGGACCTCCGCGCCCTTGCTCATGGCTGTCGAGGGCCGCGACGCCTCAGTCGAGGGCACATAGCCCTCGCTAGCCAACAAGTGAGGGTTTTGACGCTCGCTTGGATTTGGGTGAGCCGTCACTGGGGACAGCAAGGTGCGGCGACCCTTGCCTAGACTAGCCTGTCATCAGCCAAAGGGTGAAGAAAAAGAAAAAAAGAAAGAAAAGAAAAGAGAAAAAATTAAGAAAATTATTTGAAAATTATAAAATTTGTCCACGTCAGTACCGGTGGTGCCACATAAGACCGCTAGCATCCATATCATCAATTTCTAGTTTAAATTGGCCTGATTGACTGAATTGGGACCAATATGAAAAAAGTTTAGGACTAAATGATCCAAATGAAAGATTTAGGATTGAATTGGTATGAATACAATAAGTTTATGATTTTTTAAGTACTTTTCCCCAAGAAATTGAATGGATCAACCCTTTCGTGTTTGCAAATTGATAAGGAAAAGCAAGGGAAAATTCTCTGATGGGAATGCAGTAACTGGAAGTTTGATTCCGTCATTTCATCTATTGATAGGTTTCCCAATGCGAGATCAATCCAATGAGATCTCGATTTGGTCATTTTTGGTGCGGTCCCTTTGTGTGAGGTTTCAACCTTGGATCATTGTCCTTTTTTTTTTCTTTTTTCTTTTTTGTGGTCAGATTGTCCATCTCATCGAAGAACTGCGTTTGCGTCAGTGCAAGCATGTCTCCCCTTTACGAAGTTGAAGGTCGAAGAGGATTTCATCTATTAAATAAGATCCAAGAGGACTTGTATTAGTCAATGCGCATTGGGAAAGAAAGGGACGTTTGCAGAACTATTAGACGTTCGGAACTTCCAAAGATCCTTCTGTTGAAGTAGTACGTTCATAAAAGGATTTATCATGAAGTAGGGAAAAAAGTAACACAATGATTTAACAGATTTTCTATAGACTTGCAAATTGAATATTGCAGTGGGGCTTGCTGGCTTGTGTGGCATTGTATGTTGAATTGAGATCTTAGCTCTTTACCCACGAGATGATGAGAAAGTCCTCCGAAGATTAATCAAAAAATGATATAGAATTTTCTACTAGCTCTTTTTATAGTCTAATTCTATATATAAGCTACGTTGGACCTATTGAAATGGGTCATAGACGCATTTCTTAACCTATATTTGATGTGTTGAGTCATTATATGGGTTGGATATATTCAGTATTGAGTTAAAAATGATTTTAAAATGATAAAGCCCAAAAAAATGTGGTTGCTAAGGGTTCACAATTTATCTAAACACAACCCTACTTGGTGACTCCCTCTTCACTTCCTATGAGAAAATAGACTCATTGGACTGTTCCAAGTCCAGAGAAGCCTTGTGGGCTGCAATATGTGCCCGACTTCACCCTTATTAAAAACCTCAAGATGGCTTCTTATTTTCCTTTTTTATCTCATAATTTTCGTCTAAGGTTTTGCTAGCATAACGGTCTTTGAGCTACTGTGAAAATGATAGTTTATTAAGAGCCACAAATTCTTAAGAGAGTGAACCCTACAACAATTTATAATTATTTGTTATTTGGCTTTTTGTGGTTCAAAATAGACTATTATTTTCATAATACATTGAAAACTGTCACATAATCATGTCTTTTTCATCTATTAGTTATTGGAGAAGATCTTTCCTTGATTGCATTTGTCGGTTGTTATTTTTATGTAATATTCTAATTTTAGTTCTTGTCGTTGTAGTCCGTGGTCAGCATAAATCAACTTCTGCAATATCTTACATTTCATTTAATTAAAATTTCAATTTCTTCATGTTATTTATTACTGTAAATTTAAATTCACTACTAAGTACTAACTTTTTCTTATTCTTCATAGTGAATCAATACAAGAAATTGAAAAATTTTATATAATATTGAAAGCCAATTCTTTAGTATCTTATGGTCGAAATAACGATTTTACTCAAATAATATACACACATGAAGAGCTTAATGTGGCTTAACTAGGTATATATGGATTTTCGTAAGTTAGATTAAATATAAAGGTATTTTAGTAAATGGGTCAGGTATGAGCTGGGTACGGGTCACTAAATTTGTGTTGCATATAAATGGGTTAAAACGGGTTAAATGAGTCAATTTAGGTTGACCATGTTTAAACCAACCTAAGTTACCCATTTGATGGTCCTAAGCCACGTACCATCATCAATGTTAATTGATTTTATTATGTTTTGACAACTGACTAGCCATCTGAACTCTATAGTGACGTATAGGTGGATTGTCCGGAAAATATCGAACAAAAGAGTATATCTTCTTTACTGGATAATCTTACTAGAACATTCTACTGAAGTGCGAGTGTTTTGAGGAACGACACCCATATTACAACTGTGCGGTTGAAAGGACAAGGTGAAAACAAGATCATGGAAAGGCACGGGCATCTTATACCCCCATAAGACATCTCCAAGTAAAGAATGACTGAGGAACATGATTCGCTTGAGGGAAGGAAAAAGGCTGGTTCTTATGAATTCCTTATGCCGCTGTTTTCACTTTTTACTATAAAATTTGAAATTTTTTTGCAAGACTCGCTGTAGTAATAATCTTAGCAAGTGGACATGCTAAATGATGTGGTATACATTAAAATAAGTGGGTCATTTTCAAGTCCGAACCTAGTGTCCCCTCTCTAATTTTCTCATCTTTGAGTCCGAACTTTAGCAAAACTGGATTGGCTTGTTAATTGTTTAACCTACCAATGACAAAAGCACCGGATACTTTCTTGTGTCTTGGTCAAGATTTTGCTTAGTCAAGAATCAATCTGGAGGAAAGGCACCCGTTTGAATAAAAGCAAAGAAAAAAAATGAGCAAAATATAAAACACAATCATTAAAAAAAAACACACACCCATACCCACGTTAAATGGTAACATTCCTTCCATGTAATATCTAATACGTGATTCTAACCAAAAAAAGAAATTCTAATATGTGATAATGACATGATATTCACGTATTTTATATGAGCACTATATGTGATGTGGATATTGGTATTATCAGATATGTTCTCTTTGAGCAAGTGTTCTTATATGGACAAGTTGATAATGTGTGTATAAGCGCAGGCTTCACTTCTTTCTTTTAAGTATATAGAAGTTATAATTTATATATGAGATGCAATTGAATCCTAAAATTTGTATATTGTGTAATTAAATCCTAAAACTTGTAAATATATAATATCTCTAACAATTTGATAGCCAAGTCCTTAATTGCCAAAATCTGGAAGAAAAGTAATGATTTTCTTTTAATTGATTTTAGTATTCTATATTAGACCAGATAAGCTGAAGAATGTTCTCATTTGATCGCCCAACACTCATGCTGGTAAAGTGTTAAATTCTTAAGATTGGTTGAATTTCATAACAAAAATTAAATTCTTGATGGGCCATTTTTACTTATCTTTGCAACTCCTAGTTCGATAGAGGAAAACTACCCCAAAAAAAAAAAAAATTCTAAATCTATTATATTTTTTGCCAATTCAATTCTGGACTTTTTAATTGTGCCAATTCAGTTCTAAATCTTTTCACGTTTTTGCTAATTGAGTCTATCTAGCTAACTTTGATTGGAGTTGTAAAAAGAAAAAAAAAAGAAAAGAAAAAATTAAAAAATTAAAAAATCGAAAACATATTTAAATATATTACTGAAAATTGTCCACATTAATGCCGGTTATGCTACGTAGAACAATTGATATCCACATTAGTGACTTCTAACCAAAATTGGCTGAATAGACTCAATTGACAAAATATGAAAAATGTATTGGACTCAATTAGTACAATTTAAAGGTTTAATACTAGCTTGACAAAAATACAATAGGCTTAGAATTTTTTGGGTAATTTTCCCAGTTTGATAGTAAAAATTGGAATGTTTATCTTCACGTATATGGGCAAAGTAAGGAATATTAAGACGGATTTGTAGTATTGTTATATTAAAAGCACATAACTTTACCTTTTATCATAATCATTCTGAGAGATACTTTCTTCTGTCTGACGGTAAAAATGGCACAAGCAAAGAATTAAACAAAGCTTGTTGTAGACAGGAGAGGCCTCACCAAGAAAAGCATAGAAGAATGAAGAATATATGCATTGAGAGAGAATAATATGTCCCACAAATCAATTCAATCCAATCTAACAAGCCAACATACACACACCCACACGGCCTTGCGCGAAACAAACATATTGATTAGCCATGGCTGCTTCCAACTTGGGAAGCTGCACGATGGTCGCCGAAGCCACCACCCAAAGCGTGTCGCAGAAACTAGATATCTTGCTCTCTCACCCATTCTGCAATGAGTGCTTATCGACACAAGCCCGCGTGAAGGATGCCAAGGCAAAGCTGGCCAGGATCCAATAGTTCATTTCCAGTCGATACAAACTATCCAAAACCACGGAGTCGTCGGGGCGGCTCTACCGAGCCATGTACTACGCTAGGGAATTCATCGACAAGTTCTCACGTTAGAGAGGCCCGTGAGAGGCACAAGGCCCTCCACATGGCCGCTTATCGTGCTCATCTCCAAGTGCAAGTTGTTGAGGGGCTTGTCCATACTGGTGAATATGATGGAGGAGTTGTGTGATGACAAGTTCTTGAAGGAGGAGGCCGAGGGCAAGAGGAATAAGGAACCTGCTAGTTCCTCCCGTGCCAGTGTTCCATGGCAAGGCAAAAAGGTGGTGAGGCTGACTAGTTTTTGGGATTGGCGAGCCCGGACAAAATACTTATGTTGCAGGGCCAAGGAGGAAATAACGAACCGGATCAAAAAGAATTTGAAGTGCTCCCAAGGGACTTCGATTTTAGGCGAGCAAGGCACCAGCAAGATGTTCCTCGCGAGATGGGCCTACAGCCAAGCGAAGTACATGGACTTTGAGGGACGCGCTTGGATTAATGTCTCGGCCAGCATGTGTAAGAGTTTTCCTAATGTGGACTACATTAATTAATATTGTAATTTATCGTTTTACGGGATTAATTTAAGGTGAGATAGAATGTTTCTTAATTAGTCTAATATGAGACTGACTATTGTAAACCAAGTTGAATCTGGCCCATAATGAGAGAGCCTAATTAGAAACTTTATAAATAGTGCTCAAGTTTCTCCTTTAACTTTAACTCTCACAATTATCCTCACAAAAGGCGTTTACTTAGCATTAAATGGTGATAAGACCGTCTCATTAAGTCAGTGATACATAAAGCAATAGAGTAGAAATTCTTAAGTTTGGATCGTCGCTATTCCACATCAAGAACGGTGGTACAAATCAGGTATGTAGATATTTATATGATTATATATGTGTTCTTATTTCTAGTTATGGAGATCTTATGTTGCGCTTTCGCGTTTTAAATGTGGTATCAGAGCAGCCATAACCTATAACATGAACGCATAGTTTTTTCGTGATTCTTTGTGATTTTCGTGATTTTTTGTTTAATAAAAATCAACTTTAATTACAAATTCGGAATGGGCTCGTTGGGACGAGTAAAATTGCGGTCGACGGGCCGCCAAGGTGTTGAGCACGCACCCCACGCGTGCTCACGTGCCCTTACGAGCTCCAATGTGCAGGGTGCCACTTGTGTGTTCGTCACACGAGCAAGGGCTGACGTCATGCCGATGTCAGCAACCGCAGGGCTGACCTAACTCGACCCGACTTGTTGACTTGACCCCGTTACAGGTTGACCGACTCGTTGACTCAACCCAAATCTGACTTGTGACCCGACCCGTTTCTTTGTTGACCGGACCGCCATTAACCGGTCAACTGATCGGACCGATGGTCGACTGGTCTAGGCATTGGCTCATGCGACACACATACGGGCGCGTTCAAACTCCAATTGGGGCGTTTTTGGAGTCTATGTTCTTGTATGGAAATGCTTTACATTGTGGTATATTTATTTTTATTTATAATAATTTTAATGCAAAAATACGTTTGAAATCCTAAATACGTGTGTTTTTGGGTTATTTTAGGTTTTTTTTGCGTATTTTCTTGTATTTTTCTATGATTTTGGAAATATAGGTCCTAGTTTCTAGGTATGTCATCACATAGATATTGTTTAGAGTGTGATTCATGTATAATATATAAAGTTTAATTTATATCAATGAATAAAGTAATGTAATTGGCATGATATATGATTTTAGTGATAAATTGCTCCCGTCACTAAAGTTAAAATCATATATATATATATATATATATATATATATATATATATATATATATATATATATATATATTGTATGCGATAAGTAAAGTTTATATCCCCGGTATGAGAGAGTTTCAAGGATTTAATTGAGTTGTGATTACCAAAGTGGCACACTTGATTGGGTTTGAGAAATATCGATCTTATATAATGATGAGATGTCTCATGTTCTAATGCGTGGTCATACTCCCAAAGGAGGTGATTGTGTATTAATTCATGGAGGGATACATGACAGTATGGTGGAGGAATGACTAATCCTAATTGTTCATATACCCAAATGTGATGAATTCATGGAGGTTGTAATATATTCTCATTACCGCTATCATGTGGAGAGTATACAACTGTATGTCATGTATTTTGCCCAAATGTGATTACGTGATAAGGCATGTAACTCTCTGGATGTATAATTGTGTATCTTCAAGTTACATAATACTCACATGATGCTAATACATACTTTTCTTGTTATTTTAGTCATCTTATCTGTAATTAGTAACTCAATTATTATTGAGATTTTTACTGGTTCAAATTTTAAGTGGTAAAAATAGAATTTTATGTTTGGGAAAAGAGCAATCAGATTTGCTTGTTATCCATGAAACGTTCCATTCATAAACACTTGAAAAATGGTTTACCAACTGACTGTACCGCTAACTGATGATGGAAGCTTAGGTGGCTTGAAATTATGTCTTGTCTAATACCGAGATTAGGACACATCTGCAATGACTCTTTAACATAAGGTATGATTGTTCTGATGAAGTTAAAGATTACATTCTAAGGATGGTAGATTTAAAGTTTAGAAATCATACTCATAAAAGAACTCATGAAACCAATGGTCATTCTAACAGTTTGGGTCTTACGATAGAATTTTTCAAGAAGAATTAGTGACTATTATTATTTTATTTTTTTTAAAGAAAAGTCACATAAAGATAGACTACAGTAAGGGCCTGTTTTGCAAAAATAATTTATGTTCCCCGGAACAACTATTTACGTTCTTTTGTTTCAAGGAATGAAAAAAGAATATAGACGTGTTTGGTAAAAAATTTATTCCCGGGAATAGATTTGAAACGGAAATAAGAAGTAGAAAAAAAGTAGTTTCTTATTCCTGGAAACAATTTTTTCTTTTCTCTTTGTTAGGGAAATCCCTTATAATGTTTTGAAGATGACAAAATAAATCAAAGGCTACTAATGTATTTGATGGTTGAGTAATAAGCTATGCAGATGATAGAACGTGTAAAAGATATTATCAAATATATATTTGGAAGAACCAGAAGACAGACTTTATGCTGAAGCAGAATATGTTTAGATTCAGATTGTAAAGTCTATTGCACTCAAACTTTACATCCAGATTCGACAGAACGTAATACAAGCCCAATCATACAATGGCTAGTGATCTGGTTTGGATTCCACATCAAGATTGATTTGATTGACTCAATCTAATTGATTGACAATTGGATCTTGAAGACAAGAACTTTCTATATGAAGGAGCTCTACTTATGGAAACCAAGATTCTGTTTGTATGGGCGATCGGAATCAATTTGGGATTCTACCTTTGTCACTCAACGGCTACCAAATCTTCTAGATACAGATCTGTTCAATGGGTAGATTGGAAGACGATCCTCGAGATACTGTCCAACGGCTAGTTTGGAAGTGGAGGAGTATTTAAGGAGATGAAGGACCGATGAGCAAGTACGAGATGGAGCGTAGAATTTATAATTCCAAATCTGAGTGACCTTCAATCATACACTTGTCTTTGGTGAGCTTAAACGTTTGTGATCGTGAGAGAAATACTAAAAGAAGGACTTAGTGAGATAGTGTGATCTACTACTAAGTGTTTGCACTCAAAGTTGTAATCTCTTGTTGATTGCATAGTGGAATCCAGCAAGAAGGCTGTTAGCGTGAGAGAGTGGACGTAGGCTTAGATTAAGCCGAACCACTATAAACATTGTGTTCTTATTCTCTTCCCTAACTCCTTTGTTTTGTTCGAAGTTTATTTTATTCCGCATATATTTGTCAAGATTTATTTTAAACACCTATTCACCCCCCTCTAAGTGTTCGTACTAGCTTTCACACTCTTCTCTTTTCTCTTCTTCCCTTTCCTTTCCTTCTTCCTTTTGGCCGGTCGCCGGCCTCGGCCATGGCTGGTGATCGACTGACGAGAGCTAGCGACCTCACCGGAGCGTCGCCGACTCTCAGCGACGTTGAGCCATGGTGAGGCTCATTGGCCCGAGCCTCGTCGTGGCTAGGCGAGCCTCGGCCTCACCTTGGCCAGGCGAGCTAGAGCTTGCCCAGATCTGGCGAGGTGGAGCTTGCCTAGCCACCGGTGAGGCCGACCTTGCGCCGCTTGGGCGAGATTGAGCCTCGCGATGGCTAGGCAAGACTTCAGCGAGCTCGCCGGCCCTCGCCTTGGCCTAGCGAGGCTTCGGTGAGCTCATTGGACCTCGCCCAGCCGATCGCCGGCCAAAGCGGTGGCCGGCAACCGGCCGCAAAGGAGAAAGAATGAGAGAAAAGAAAAAAAGAAGAAAAAGAAAAATATAACAAAATTATACAATTCTACCAAAATACATTTCTATTCGGAAATAGAAATTTTGTACGATTATCAAGCGTGTTCTTTTCCTCGAGGAAATTGTTCCTGAGAGTAGAAATAAAAAAAAATCATTTATGATAAAAAATTATTCCCGGAATAAAATCGTTACCAAACGCGCCCAAAGTATACAAAATTTGGTTGTTCGAGTGTGATTTTGTAATCAACGATTTTTTTTTTTTTTGCATTTTTTTAATCAATTATCTATTATAAGCTTGTCCAGTTCATGGTGGCTAGATAGTGGGGCAACAAGTTTGTTGTGTTTATCATATGGGGATGAATAAATTTAAAGAAGCTAAATTAAGATGAATCATAGCTCATTGTGGAAAATAATGGTAAAATTGACATTGGAAATCATTTTAATTATAGATTCTATTTTAAGAAACACATTTTATGTACTTTCCCTACTCTATAAAAAAAAATTATTTGTGTGTTCTTTAATTCAAATAAGGTTGAGTACTATATTATATCAAATGAATTGTACAGATTATGTTTAACTCCCAATGATATATACGTCTTGTATATGGTTGAAAAGGTTGTTTCCAAAAGTTTTCAGTTTAAGGAATAATTTCACACATGTCTAAAGAAAGAGTAGAAAAGTTGCTAATGTTGATATTTAGTCTACTATTAATGGTTACATAAAGACTTATGTAGATTATTGTGGAAGTTAGATGACTGAGATAAATAATAAAACTACAGTTTGAAATTCTGACATGTTATAGGTCATTTAAGTTAATCTTAGTAAACCCTATATGGTAATGTTATGCAGAAATTTTATTTCAACAAAGTCATTGACAACTATTTCTTTTATCTTTAATTAAGGAAAAGTCTGAACCTCTGGATAAATTCAAAAAAAAATTCTTACTAAAATTGAAAAACAATTAGAACGAGTCTTAAAGGTTGTTTGTCCTAACCGTGGTGGTAAGTATTTTGGCAAGTATGGCAATATTGAATTGATTCTAGGGTGGTAACTTAATTTACTATGCCTGAAAATCTTGACAAAATGATTTGGCCGAAAGGTATAATTGCATCATAATGAATATGGTGATGAGTATGATTAGTAAAACTAATTTATCCGGTCTTCTGTGGGCTGATATTTTGAAAGCAACATTTTCACATACAAAAACGTGTTTCGGACTTGATGAAAATCTAACTTGAATCATATTAAAATTTATGGGTGTCCTACAAAAAGTGAGGTTATATAATCCAATATTAAGTGCGTTGGAATCCAAATTCACTCGAAATTATTTCATATCTTACCCAAATTGTTCAAAGGGGTATCGATTTTATGACCCCTAATGAAGGTACAAGAATTATGGAATCACAAATAGTAAAGTTTCTAGAGTTCGACATAACTGTAATGATATCTGTTCTCAGACTATTAAGGATAACAATATAGTGGAGATCACCGTGTCTTTATTTTTACCTATACGGATAATTGTGGAATCTCTTATAGCACAGACTAAGCTTGTTGAGGTTCAAGATACTATTCTTGAAATAATTTTTGATAAAGTTTTTCAAGCCTCTTAGGTGAAGAATAAAGTGATTGTAGCTCTACTCATAAGATCTATTAGGGAAAGACGATCAGTTATACCACCAGATTATGTAGTCTATCTATAAGAGCATAACTATGATATCTACTACATGGTTGATCTAATGACTTATGCAAATGTTATTTCTTGTTCTCAATCAAGTATGTGGTTAGATGCCATAAAAAAAACGAGATATAATTTGTGAAATATTATAGTGTTTGGGAACTTATTAACTTGTCTAAAAGTCACAAGCTCATTAGTTACAAATATGTGTACAAAACTAAAAGGGATTTTAAAGAAAGATTGTGGAGTTTAAAGCCAAACTGGTAACTAAAGTTTTCACTTTGAAAGAGGGGTGGACAGTGAAGAAATATTTTTTCCTAGTCTCTTTTAAAGATTCTTTCAGAGTGGACACGACATTAATAGCTCATTTTGTTATGGAGTTACGCCAAATAAAAGCTATTTTTTCAAATGGACATATTGATAACAAAAGCTGTATAGTGCAATTGGAAGGTTTTGCAGCAAATGATTCAGATAAACTTGTGTCTAGATTGAAAAATCTTATTTATAATCTTAAGCAAGTTTCTAGATAATATTATTAAAGTTTCATAGTGTTATCACTTCGTTTAGTTGAGAACAAAGTAATTCAATATATATATAAGGTCAGTGGGAGGAAATTTATTTTTCTCATACTTTATGTACATGATATTTTGCTTACAAGCAGTGATATTAAATTACTGTATGAGACAAAGTAGATATTATCGAAATTTTTTTTTGACATGGAGGACCTTGATGCATCTTTTGTCCTTTGCACTGAGGTCTATAAGGATCATTCTCACCATATATTAGGTTTATTTTAGAGGACATTTGCTAATCATATTTTGGAAATATTTAGTACACATCACTGCAAGCTAGGAATTGCTCCTAACATTAAGGGTGATGAACCGAATTTGTTATATTGTCCTTATTTAGATATTGAGAAAATCCAATTAAAAGGTGTACCTAGTATCAATGCACTTGAAAGTATTATGTATGCTCAAATTTACACTAGACTAAGCATCGCTTTTGTGATAGGACTTGTAGGAAGATATTAGTTAAATCCAGGACATGATCATTGGGTTATTGCCAGTAAGTATTTTGAGGTATTTAAATAAATAAAAAAAAGAAAAAAAATGACAAAAGACTATATACTGATTTACAGACATGTTCGATTCCTGTAGCTAGTGGGGTATTTAGATATAAACTTTGATGGCTGTTAGGATGACATGAAATCGATAACAGAATATGTATTTATGTTAGCAGGAAGTGCAATAAATAGAAATCTATGTCATCTTCTACCATGTGAGTGGAGTTTGTAGCATGCTTTTAGGCTGTTACTTAATCTATTAGATTTCAAAACCTCATTAGGGAGTTGACCGTATTTAACTTTATGGATAGACTCATATGGTTGTATTGAGACAATAATTATATAGTGTTGTTTATTAACAACAACGGTCTTGAGAAGTCTAAACATATGACAATCCAATTTTTTACCATAAAGAAACAGTACAAAATAGTGACGTTATAATACAACATATTTTCACAGATGATATAGATACATATCCACTAACTAAAGGACTTCGTTCTTCTATTCTTGAACGTTGTGTCATTAATATGGGTTTAGGAGAATCATGAGATGCCGTTGTTTAGTGAGGGTTGTTTCAGTTTTACTCTAATAAAGTTTATATCTGTGTTTATTACATTTAGTAACGGTTTGATATGTATCAACTTTTACATTCAATAAAATATTTTTGAATGTGTTGTCATTATGTTGAATACATATTGATAAAAGTCTCAATATATTGTATAAAATTTGAGTAAAGGCTAGGGGCATCTGGTTATTAGTCTTGAATATATATCTTGTTATACATAAAGAAAGATTAACCGTAAAGATAAGGCATATGTGGGTTCATTGGAACCATAAGGATATTTATTAGTGGCACAAGTTTTTGTGACACTTAAAGTAAGAAAATGATGACTGACAAATGAGATTTCTTTATGAGAGTTGTTATCCATTTGCCACACTACCATATTGAATCCATATCAATAAAGTTAAAAGCACTCATGATCATAAAAGGCTCTCTGTGTGTACATGTAGTTACCGCCATGATTCGGTGTTCGAGACTTTATGGGATATGATTGACTATTAAGAATTATCTCTAGACCAAGGTGTACACATTAAGTACAATTTCAATTAATATAGCCCAAGTGGGAGAATATAAGAGTTTTCTTAATGTAGGCTACATTAATTGATATTGTAATTTACCGTTTTACGGGTTTGATCTAAGGTGAGATAGAAGGTTTCTTAATTAGTCTAATATGGGGCAGGTTAGTGTGGGTCAAGTTGAACATGGCCCGTAATAAGAGGGCATAGTTAGAAATTCTATAAATAGTACTCAAGTCTCTCTTCTAACCCTAATTCTCACAATTATCCTCACAAATGAGTGTTTACCTAGCGCTAAAGAGTAAGGGGGCCGTCTCATTGAGCTAGTGATATAGAAGGTAATAGAGGAAAAGTTCTTGATTAGATTGTCGCTATTCCATATTAAGAACGGTGGTATAAATCAGGTGTGTAAATCTATATACACGATTATATATGTGTTCTTGTTTCTAATTATGGAGATCTTGGGTTGCGCTTTTGCATTTTATAGCATGGACAAGCGCGAGTTTCTGTTCGAGATACTGAAGCAAGTTGAGAAGCATCTGAAAGACATGAAGGACATGGATATCATGGAGATGAAGAGGATGCTGTGCTGGATATCGGCCCAAACGAAGACATTCCTCTTAGTGTTGGATGATGTGCAGCTGCCCTACAAACGACTCTTGCGAGAGTTAGCAATGATCATCCTAGCCTCTTCGCAAATCCATGTAATTACCACGACTCAAGAAGATAGTTGGGTTCATGCAGACTTCCAAGGCAGAGCCGATTAGGCTAGAAAAATTGGGTGATGAAGAAAGCCAGAGGTGCTCGCTTGGAAGTTGCGTAGAGTACACAGTCAGAAATTCTCAAATGAGGGGATTATCCTGAACATGTGTCCTTGCTTGCCGCTTTGTATATCCTTACTTGGTGGGTTTCTGTCGAATGCTGGAGAGCACGAACTTGCAGCGATGGTGAAAGAGGGTTCTATGATGACATTGTCAGATATACTACAATCGAGTTACAATAAATTGCCAGTCTATCTAAAACCGTGGTTCATCTACATGGCTTTGTTCCCTGTAGGATCCCCCATTCCAACAAGAAGGCTAGTGACGTTGGGGTTGGCTAAGGGCCTGCTGGATTCGCATTGTTACGACATAGAAAGGAAAAGGACAAGGCAGCCCGAGGATGTGGGAGCGACGTTCATTCTAGAGCTCACGGATAGGAATGTGATTGATGTGGTGAGCTGGAGGGCGGATGGGTCCCCCAAAGCTTGCCAAATGCTCACCTCGCTGTATGACATGATCCACCTGATCACGATGAGCATGGGATTCCTCCACATACATGCCACTAGCAAGTTGAAAGACAAGAATGACCGTGACCCGACCAGCTAGCAACAACTGCCAGAAAGAACCAAGATTTGGTGGCTTGTGGAGCACACATAGTCATAGGTGGTCGCGGCAGCAACTACCCAAATTTGAACCTTGGCCACGTCCGCTTGTTTCTGTCTTTCTACTAGAGGTGTCAAACGGGTGGGTCGGATCGGGTCATTAATGGGTCGATCCAAATGGACCCATTAACCTATTTATGACCCATTTAAGCTTAATGTAAATTTTTCCACATATACCCGACCAACCCATATTAATAAAATATTTTCATATTTAACCAAATTTAGGAAAACTTATTCTTACGTTTTTTTAAAAGATTATATTACTAAAAAACTTCCAAGGAATACAAATTCAATCAATAATTTTTCAATTTTTTTTATAATTTTCAAAATAAATTTCTTTTTCTTTCTTTTCCTTTTTTTCTTCTGCATCCGAGAGGTTCGATGGCCAACCTATTTAAAACCCATTAAATCGCTAAGCATCCACCGACAAAAAAAAAAAAAAAATGCTAAGCAACCCATTTATGACCCATGCTCATCAATTCTAGTCTTCAAAACCTTTCGCCTCTTCAGTAAGGTTGGCGCAGGATTTGTCACTTTATTATTTACATCCTTGGAGGAACCATGAAAAAGTGTATAGAGTTTGCACACTGCCTGCACAAATTCTCGGTGATTGCATCCTAGTTGAAAAGCTCCTCTGCCTGCACAAATTCAGCATTCCAAAGTGCACCTAGATCCTTCGAAATGCAAGTTTGCACACTATAGACTTGAACTGAGCATTCACCGTCAAATTCTTCCATGGCTTCTGCATACACATCAATCAAAGTAAATATCCCTTATGGACTAAATAAAAATAATAATTAATCAAGCCATAAAATTTCTAGGCTAAAGTAGAATGCTCATAAAGAAATGAGGGAGCCAAGTACCTCCTAATATTGCTGCAAGAGGCCTTGATATAAAGAATATGGAACCCTGCAATGACTGAGAAAAGGAAAAGCATCAACTTTGATTATAAGTTGTAGCTCCACAAAGTATACGAAGAATACATCATTATGAAGACAAGTGTATTAAATCATATGAGCAAATGAAAAGAATGAGATGAAAAAAAGTACCTAATGCAAATAGGTCTTGAAAGTCAATGATGAGAGACTCTTCATGCAAATCTTCCTCAGGCGGAACTCCAAATAACCAATTTCTAGTGCACAGCTCAGCCTCTACACTTTTAGGGGAAAGGGAACTATGATATTTATTTAAAATGCGTCCTCCAATGCTGAAGGCTAATTCTGAGGCAACGGTAGTGATAGGAATGCTCAATATATCACGTGCCATGAGGGATAACTCGGGATACTGATGAGAATGAGTCTTTCAATAATCAAGGACATTGCGATCCGGGAACTTCTTTCTATCAAGCATATTCTCCTCCAAATACAAATCCAATTGTAACTTAGTAGATTGTGATCCAAAGTGTTCACTCTCAAATGCATCATACTCATCAATGTAATCCCAATGTTCTCATCGATGCCCTCAACTGAAATGTTACCTCGACTAGTTGAAGAAGTAAAGCGATCATCTCTAGACATAGAGGTCACATATTCATCAAAAAGTGTATAGATTTTTTCTCGAATGCCCCGTACAAATTCCACATGATCATCCATATCCAACTTTGAGTAGTAAAACTCCAAGAAGTGTAACTTATAGCGAGGATCCAATATAACAGCAAATGATAAGACAACATTATAACACTTCCAATATTTTTCAAACTTTTTGAGCATTACCTTAGCCATAGAACTAATAGCCTCATCCTCAGTATCCCTTGCCTGTATTAAACGAAGTTGAATCTGCCATACTCCATAAAAATATAAATTCGCCCTGGGATTTCTAACTCCAAAGAACAAAGTAGAAATATCATAAAAGGGTTTTAACAAGAAAGCAATTTTCTTTCCTCTGACCCAATCTTCAGAAGATGGACATGTGACAAAGTTACAATCTATTAACTTCAAATGTGAAAATGCACATTCAAAGAAAAGGGCACCCTCAAGCATTAGGTATGTAGAATTCCATCTGGTAGCCACATCTTGACGTACCTTTTTACTGGTCTTTGAGAACGATGCGATATACCTTCGGCAAATTTTACTCTCCTCCCTTATGTAGTTCTCACATACTTGACAGCTTCTCTAATATTATGTAAGGATCCATCAATAACCTTTAGACCTTCTTGTACAATGAGATTTAAAACATGTGCACCACAATGCACATGAAAAAATTATCTATCACATAACAAAGAGGATCTCACAGAAGGTGTATTTCTCAAAATATCAATCATACTGTCATTGTATGATGCATTATCTAAAGTGATGCTGAAGATCTTTCTCTCAATGCCCCATTCTCTCAACAAAGTTGGCAATTTTTCTAAAAGTATGGCACCACTATATGGAGGTGGCACATAGAAGAAACACAAGACTTTTGAATGCAATTCCCAATCCTTATCAATATAATGGGCAGTGACAGTTATATAATGATCCATAGTAATAGAAGTCCAAAGGTCAGAAGTCAAACATATTCGACTCGAAAGAGACAATAATTTGGATTTCAAAATTCCCTTCTCTTTCTCATAAACTTTTACCACATCACTTCTTGCTATATTCCTTGATATGTGCTTCACATTAGAGTTAAGGTAACTAAACAATTCTCTTGTTGCCTCATGCTCTACAAAAGAGTATGTATAATTGTGTTACCACCGGCCGCAACAGCGCAGCTGGCTTGGGCTCTCTCTCCCTCATGAAGGGGAGAAGTTCGAATCCCAAAGGCATTGTTAGAGATTCTTACCTGGAGTATTTTGGTGGTAGGTCCTGTAGTCGCTCCCCCAGGGTTTGCTCGCCGGCTATCGGCTTACGGGGTTCCCTGGGTTACCAAAAAAAAAGAGTATGTATAATTGTGTTTGATTATCGCTCTTGCAAGCAAATCTCTAAACACACCTTGGTTGAGTTGTACTACAGAACCATCAACATTAACCTCTCGGTTGGGAAAAGTATTTAAATGACGCAACAAGTTTTTTGTCCCATGGCTAGCCATGTAAGTTACTTCACACCACTTACATTTAGCCTTACTCATGCCATCACCATCTGTGAATTTTTCGAATTCAGACCATACAATCGAAATGTGTTTTCTTGAACACTTAGAGCAAGTAGAGTTATCTTCCTCATCCTCATGAACTAAGGATGTAACTCTATGTCTCTTGGATCGTTCAGTAGTTGAATATTCTCCTTGATCCTCATTATGTCTTGACATGTGAACTAAGAAATCTTAAATCATAAGATGAGTGTACCCCACCTCAATATTTGGGCGAACAACACGAACAAGCTCCCCACAAACTCGTAATGCTT